>JAGSMP010000108.1:1800000-2116431 GCA_029286625.1 Parnassius orleans
AATACTTAAAACATGATTCAAATATACACAAAATGCATAAATAGATATGCTGATTGTAAAAAGTACAGATTAATGCTGTGGTGACTAGATTAGGACTTTAAAATATCCTATAAGTAAAATGCTGACGTTAGTTAAAAAATAATACACAATCAATACAGCCGAAGAAAAATACTTATTAAATACTTCATATTTGTCAGTATAATGAAACTGATGCACTTATGAGTAGGATAGCCGATCCGAGACATTGCTTAAAATATGTTCTGATATTTTAAAAAAAACTATCCACGTAAGTAAAACATGACAACCTTTCTTTCCGAATAGGAAATCGATACTGATGAATGAACAAACATAAATTAAAAAAAAATTACATAAAAGTTATAAAATTACTTAAAAAAGATTGCCAATCCTAAATTTGTAACAAGGCTAATAAAATGTAACACAATATATAAAAGGCTACTGTTATTCACACTAAAACATATTTGAACTTTGTGAAATACTACCCACTAACACACACACATATATTATATAGATACATAAATATAGTGAGTATGATTGCTAAGCACTAATGAAATTCAATATTTTACGTAGTAAAGCGTTGTATACATTACTAATCTCGTAGCACAAAAGTAAACAATGGTGTTGTCATTACAGAAAAACATTAATGAAATATGAATGACATGAAAATGAAATAGTATAATAAATAATATTTAAATAAAATTTTACCACATATTAAATAAACTTACATACGATAAAATATTCTCAATCAGAAATTTCGAGAGAATGTATTTATGATTAGACTATAATGGTTATATGATAGAAAAAAATATATCATACATCATATATCATCATGTGACATCAAGTGTTCCCAACATTTGATGTCAACAAGTTTGATTATTTATTGATTTATATGTGTCACTGTATTTTAATATATGCTTTGTTTTCATTTAATTTTAATTTTTTTGCTTATATCAATTAATTTATTATTTAGTAAAATGTTTAAAAGGTGTCGTGTCACCTTTACTAGGTATATAACACAATAATACATAATATATAATATTATAATAATATTATGTTAAAAAATAAAAAAGGTTTAAAATATCTTCCATGTCACTTTAACAGTGATATGTTTTCATTTACCTTTATGCTATAAGATTAGTAATTCAGATATATTGTAATGTAAACACATACGTTATTACACATATAGCGTAAAAAGTAATTAACGGACACATATTTGAACACTGATTCATAGTTGGCTTATCATACCTTAACTGTCCGCTAACCCTCGCTTATACAACTGTAAAATGTCGTGCTCTTCTAATAGTGACAAATTCTTGAACAACTTTGTTGATATTTAAAGTATTAGACCTCTCATTTAAATGTTTATTATATTAGATTTCTAAACATACTTTACATCTCCAAAAAGTTTTCTGAATTATCTAGATTTTTTGTTAAATTTATTATATGAGACACAATCTACGTGTTTGTGAGAATGAAAGAGATCATTTTAAGAAAATGGTAATCTTAAAGAGAGTATAGTAGGGAGAGGTCTAAGAATTCAAATATGATTACACTCAATGCTTAAATATTCTTAGGTACTGGTTGTATGGGTCTCACATTAAATTTCTCCTCTGGTTTCCAGTCCCATACGACTGGCATGGAGCTCTCATAATTGTAATTGTACATTTGATTTTCTATATGTTTCGTGATGTCTTTCGGCTCGGGATACACAGAGGCAAGACCTGAAGTACATGAAAAGAGTTATTAATATAAAAGATAAGTGTATGAAATATGGCTTGGTAAAATAAAATAAAAATTTTGCGACTTAATCGATTTGTTCTAATTCTATGATTTATTTTATCATCATTTATAAATATTTATTTACACCTTAAAATCTGTCATGTTAAACAGGTGTCTGGTTTCCATAAAGATCACTTTTCAAAAATTATACAAGAAAAAAACTAACACTTAAATGACAGAACAACAGAGCAACTACCAAAAAAACATAAACAAACCATAAACGTTTCCAATGATTTTTATTTTTCATGCATTGAATACCTGTATATAACGAAAAATATTTAAAAAAAATCAAAACTTAAAAAACTTTTAGTGTTTGTTAACTTTAAGAAGATGTTTGTTGTTTAATACGTGTATTTTTGTGCATATGTGTGTAAATGAAACCGGCCACAGTCGAGCGTGTGCCTGCTGTACTACCATATGTCAGAGGAATCACAGACAAGATTGGCTACATCTTGAAGCGAGCTTCTATTAAAACCTACTTCAAGCTGCCACAGAGGATTAGTCACACACAAAGAGATCTATAAAACCCGCGTAAAAAACATAATGTCTGACGTGAATCACCGACGCTCCGGGAAGTCTGTAGTTTGTGAAAATGTTCAAGATCGTCCCCGCCATTACATCAAATTTGATATATAGACCACAAATCCTCGCAATAGAACACCGATTCCTACCAAGTATTGATTCGTAAGGCTATTGAAATTAAGAAACATCCAAATTTTAATAGATAAGATGGACGGGTGCTGCCATCTACTTGGAATCCTATAATTTATAAAATTAAATCCAAATCCAAGCTACCATTATGATACTGTAAGCTCGTTCTGTGTGGATCGGACCAAAAATTAATATTCAAAAGCTGAAGGTAGCCGGGCTAACAATGACATTGGGACGTCAAACAACTCAGTTCGCCCCGTGACGACCATGGGTGCTGATGGGTGCTGTAAAATACCCGAAACGTCGGCATTTAAAACGAGTTAAATATGTTAAATTAACAAAATGTTTAAAAATATAAATTTAAAAAAATTAAATTAGTTTTTTCAAGATGATGGTAACAAAATAAATCACAAGGAACTCTAAAAATCACTGATTTGGTTTCAGTATTTTTTATGTTCTTTAAAATACAATAAAAGACATTTCTAAAGATTTATTATAGGTATAGAGATATTACTGCACTATAGTCGGATTAGCCGTTGATGATAAATAAAATATAAGCTACAGCTTCATACAATTAGCTCTTGAATAGATTTTTAAGGAAGAAAAGGGATTTAACACAATGAATAAGAGGTCAGGAGTTATAAGAGAGCTGTAACAGAAAAGATATTTTTTAATCAAAGGAGAATTGAAACTTCTTTTGTAATAGAGAATGCAATAAAGAATTAATGAATAAATAAAATATGATTCAAATTGTTAAATTAATGCCTTATGCATTAGTGTGACGATTACTGAATCGTGTTTTACAATCATATTTGATTTAATTGTTAATAATAAAATAATATACAATTCTTTTCACCACATCATTGTGCATGCCTTTTGGTAAAGCTCCATACACGAATAGTCATAATTATCAAAATTTAACAATATGTGACATTTAATTAACAAGCTTTAAAATTTGACCTCAGGAAAAGGCAATGAAGCTCTATCTTTTCCACTTTAAGTGGTAACTGGTATGATCATTTAATTACAATAATAATTTCATTTTATAATAGTGAATCATGATCAAATTAGTTATGCAAATTGTCTGCATTCTACATGATAAACTTTCTAGCTAACCTTATACTTTATTATATAATTATATTATTATTATTAAGAATTTTTAATTTTCGAATAAAACTTCTTTTTGCAATAAAGTTCTTTAAGTTTTAAAAAGATTTATATTATGTTAATATTATACTCAAGTGTTTAGGTAGGTAAATAAAATTATTAAATTTATCATATAATTTAAATTTGCTACTTTTCGTAATATCTCAAAACATGATTGGTTTTCTGTTTTAAGATGTTTATCATTTATAATACACAAATGTTTACAACCATAAACTGCAAAATAAATGTACTTAGTTTTACGAAAAAGCATACCATAAGACCTGGTGATGAATGGTGATATTTTATAATTTTTTTTTCTTGTTAGTAATTTGTTTTAATAATCGTCATACCAATGGGACAAAGCAATGTGACCATTAGCTATGCATCAACAAAATACATACCCTCGTCGTACGCCATCTTAGCGACCTCTATCGCAATAGCCAGCGATACATCTTTCACTTCCGCCAGCGAGGGATAAATACGACCAAGAGCCAAGTCTGATTCGCTCACATAGTTTGCGAGAGTCTGGAAAGACGTAAAATATTTAGGTAAGGTATATTTATTTATTTATTTAAATCAACGCATGTGGCTAACAGAAACGCATTTCAAAACGCCAACACACAATCTTAAATTACATTTACATTCCATAATTCATGCAAAATAAAATAATAAATTATGCATACAAAATTAGACATTAGGTAGTATGTAAAATAAAATAGGTAAATAATTGATTGGAGTGGTAAAATGTCAAACTTTAGAATTAATAATTAACAATTAAAAAAATCAACATTAAAATTTTAAATTTAAATGTGTTTCTTTAGAGAATTTATTTCTTTAATTTAAGTTAACAGGGTAACAACTTATACCAATAGAATTGTTATTAGTTATACTTTAACCTTCGACTTTCTTTCGGCATAAGAGGATTCACATGTATACATGGGAAAGAGGTGATGATAGAAGCATGATAGATTTCATAATAGTGGATGAAAGAATGAGGAGTGCAATGGTAGATACAAGGGTTTACCGGGGGTCCAACATAGGGACGGATCATTACTTGGTCTTATGCCGAATTAATGGTCTATTCAGGCGTTGGTGGCATCGGACATCTGTGTCTACCACTGCGTTACAGCGTATAAGAATAGAGAGGTTACAAGATGAAGGTGTGAAAGAGAAGTATAAATGTAGACTGAGGGAAAATATAAGTGGTTTTGAATGAATTATTTAAGAGTGATTTAGACTTGAAGACTGTATGGAATGATGTTAAGAAAGTTTTGGTGGATGCAGCCACCGAAGTATGTGGTGTAAGTAAGAGAACGAATGAAAGAAAAAATAATACGTTGTGGTGGGATGATGAGGTACGGATGGAAGTTGAAGCAAAGAGAGCATGGCTAGATTTACTAGCAACCAAAGCTGGTAATTCTGGCGGTATGAATGATGAGATTGAAAGAAAAAAGGCAGACTTTAGACGTATAAATAAGAGACTAAAAGAAGTTGTTGAAAGGAAAAAGCAAGAAAGAACGGATAAGAATGATAGAAGGATATCTGTTAACTTCGAGGCAAATATTAAAATGTTCTGGAAACTCGTAAGAACTGCCAGGGGAAATTCAAAACCGCCTAGAATGAATGTTATACGAGACGAGAATGACTGTATACTGAATGATGAAGTTTCGAATTTAAAAAGATGGAAGGAATACTTTGAAAGCGTGTTTATGAGTGAAGAGTCGTCTGAATTAAGTGAAATAGAAACTCTGAAACAAGTGGAGAAAGGTAGGGAGATAAGTGTAGATGAAATAATGAAAGCAATGAAAAGCATGAAAGCAGGTAAGGCAGCCGGATATGATAGAGTATCACTCGAAATGCTAAGAGCTGGAGAGGGAGTGGTGGCAGGCCTGCTGTACACCTTGTTTAATTTATGTTGGGAACTGAAGCGGGTGCCGGAAGACTGGTGCAAAGCCGTTATAGTCCCAATATATAAAAGAAAAGGGTCACAGCAGGACTGTAAAAACTACCGTGGTATCAGCTTGCTTAGTATTGTGGGTAAACTGTATGCTAAGGTGTTAATTGAAAGACTTATGGAAGAAACTGATGGAAAAATTTGGGATGTGCAAGCTGGATTTAGAAAGGGGATGGGGTGTACGGATCAAGTCTTTTCCATGCGCATGATTGCGGAGAAGTTTTTGGCCAAAAACCAGAGTTTTTTGTGCGTTCATGGACTTGGAAAAGGCTTATGACAGAGAGGACAGGAATGTGTTATGGCAAACACTGAACTCATTTGGGTTGAGCGCTGGTTTGATACAGGCATTAAGGTCTCTTTATAGGGACTCTAGTGCTTGTGTCACGATCAACGGGGTCTACTCGGACTGGTTTGGCCTCCAAAAAGGTGTGAGACAGGGCTGTGTAGCTTCCCCGTGGCTGTTTAACCTATTTATGGACAGTTGTTTGCAAACTTTGAAAGTTGAAGAATGTGGGTTGAGAATGCGTGAGTTAACCGTCAAATGCCTTTTGTACGCCGATGATCAAGTCATATTTGCATCGTCGGCGGCCAAGTTGCAAATGATGGTTACTTTAATGAACTGTTCATTAAAAGAAAGGGGTATGAAAGTGAACGCAAGTAAGACGAAAGTGATGGTTTTTGAAAGAGAAGAAAGTAAAACGTTATGTGAAATAAGAATAGAAGGGAAGTTGATTGAGCAAGTAGATGAGTTTGTATATCTGGGATGTTTATTTAGCAGGGATGGTAGATATGATAAGGATATAGAACGACGAGTGAACGCAGGAAATAGAGTGAATGGGGCTCTACACGCTATTGTGAAGAGTCAGAATGTGTCAAAAAAGGCAAGTTTGGCAATTCATAATGCTGTGTTAGTCTCTACTTTAATGTATGGTAGTGAAAGTTGGGTCTGGCAGAAGAAGCATGAGAGTAGAATAAATGCTGTAGAAATGCGGTCATTAAGGAGTATGCTAGGGCTGAATCTGAATGACAGGGTGAGAAATAGTGTGTTAAAAGAAAAGTGTGGTTTGCAAGATGACGTTGTGACCAGGATTAAGAAGGAATGCTTGGGTGGTTTGCTCATGTAGAAAGAATGAACGAGGAAAGAGTGACAAAGCAAATTTATGTTGCAGAAGTGAACGGCAGAGTCGGGAAGGGACGCCCTAGACGAAGGTTTATCGACCAAATTGGCGTTATATTGAAAAAAGGCCAGATTAGGAGTACCCTTAACCGACGAGCGTGTATGCGTAGATATATGGATGTAAAGGAGGCGAGTGAGGTGTGCCAGGATCGTGCCAAATGGAAGTCCGTAGTCTCTGCCTACCCCTCTGGGTGACAGGCGTGAGTGTTTATGTATTATGTATTATGTTTAACCTTCGAACCCTTCCAACTTCAGATAAAAAACTAAAAATCGCAAATTAAAGAAATTTGGCATTTTACAATAACTATTCACTAAGCCCCGAATTTCGATATATATTTAGCAAAATAAAAGAATGGTTAGGTTTCCTTTTAAGACTATAGGATCGTTTTTATTTAACAAGCAGAGCTTCATTTTACATTGCTGTTATCAGAAACGGTTATTAACTCACAATCTTACAGAGAGAGGTCTTGATACAATAATTTATGTATTGTTCACATAATTGCTTTAGATATGGTTTACGATTCTACTCTTTTAACCATTCTTTTTCAATAACGGTGCCACCGATAAACTTATTACATGAAAGTGTCAATTTACTATGTCTAGTGAAGAAGAAATATACAACCATGAGTAAACATGAACATAACATAAGAAAGCCACATTATTATTAAAAAAATCCTTTGTATGTGTCTGTCAGCTTGGCTCTTGCATTATCCTGTTTATCAAGTGAAGTGGAACAATATTGTATTCTATAATTTACATTCTCTTTCTCACTCTTTCTCTTTCAACAAACCTTTACCTTCACCCAGGACTTCTTAGCGTATCAAAAAGGCACATTATAGAAACAATAAGTGAAAGTAGCATGTGGACAAGTTAGTAATTGAACTATTGTAACATAGAATACCTAGCTGCTAATTCCATTCTTAAAACCTTGTTAAAACCTTAAATCCATTACTGGACACAAGTCCAGTAATGGATTTAAGGTCGATATAATATAATTACATCTAATATATCTATATAATATAAATATATCCATTTAATTACCCGAGAAATTATTAATATCGAATATAATTTTACTATTACTTTTACTATTTACTTTATTTTATTACCGGACACCCCTTTTTACTTGCAACACTGCATTCTATCTTAACCACTAAGAATGACAACATATTTGCATTTTGATTCATTATCGAGGATAGATGTAAATGTCTATGGGACACAGCATCTATCCATCAAAACTGTGCTCGTTTGTTACCTCGAACAAAAAAGTAAGATAAAATTACCCTGGCAGCAGTCAGGAACATGGTCTCAGGTATATGATGTGTTGCGGTCGCTATGACTCCGAGAGCAATGCCAGGAATATGTACGAATTATTGCCTTGACCCGTGAGGTATTCCTTGCCGTTGTACTGCACCGGCGGGAACGGGGAGCCCGAAGCAAAGATACAACGACCCTGAAACATAAGTATAATATTATAAAGAGTACAGTCTTACGCTTATTTAGCTGTGCCCAGCACTCACTGGAATGTATATATATATAGGCTGTAACTTACAACAAATTTGATAAGCTCTTCCTTTTTTAGCCAATTAAAAATATGTTGTGTGAGACTTTTGACTTAAGTGTTAATGATGTACATTCCATATGATATATGGTTTGTATATGAAATAACATAATTGTTGTGAGTCTGTTAGTAACTTCTGAATGAATTGATCAATAGAGGTCATATTTACACAATATATTTTGTTTTGTAAGTGACTATAGCAGTCCGTGGACACATCCAGTCAACTTCATACAAAGAAGGCTACAGAATGTAGATAAGTTGTTACAAATGAGGAACTGGAATGCCTCACAGCCAATTATAAAGGCTCTCTATACCCTTCAGTACGGAACACAGAAATGTAAACACTGCTATTTAGCGGCAGAAATAGGTAAGAGTGTGTACCTACCCAGGCTGACTCCTAGGCAGAAAAGGAGTCCTACCAGTTAGTACGGTAAGGTTAAATTTTTACACTTCTTTCTACTTGTGAATTTGTTTTGTTTGTTATTATTTTACTAAAGTTACGATTACTTATTTCAGTAGATCCTTGGTAGCTCAAAATAAAAGAGGCGTTTACTTACTTCAGTATGGTCGTAAGCGTCCTGCGCCGTACATTCTGCTTTGCTTGTGGGGTTAGAAAGAGCGAAGATGACCGGTCTTTCAATGTTCTTCGCCATCTGCTTCAAAACATTCGGAGTGAAAGCACCACCAACTGTAGAGCAACCTGTGAAGAAAAATTCGTAAAAACCGTTAAAATATTTTTAATATCGATTAAAACGAACACACCTGTGTCATGGAGGTAAGGTGTACATACATTTGTTGACTTGTAGGCCGTATGAACACTTTAATTTTAGAGCTATCGACGGTATGGCTATCTCGTCCTATGTGTGTTGTAAATGTTAAAATGATTTTTGGTATCCCATAAAATCATCTTGTTTTTGTCACTAGATGCCAATACCCAAAACCGCGAAGGCGAGCAGCGAAGATGAAAGCAGGGCTTGATAACGTCACCGAATCCCATTAAACATCAATTAATGTTGTAATATATGTAATATAATTAATGTGCACACAGTCCACCTGATGTTAAGTGGATACTGTAGCCCATAAACATCTAGATCTATCTTCAATCAAGAATCAGAACGCACATGCGTTGTTACCCTTGAGGAATTAGATGGAATGCCTCATATCCGGTAAAAAGGGTCTCCGGTTCTGTAGAGAACCGGATACCCTCTTACTGGTGAGTGTAGACTCACCATACGAAACACAGCAGTATTTAAATGCTATTTTACGCTGGTATTCTGTGAGGACCTGTCAGGATCATGCTTCTTCCCCGGTCGAGCCGACAAATTTATGCAAATACCATAATATAACTGCAGCGTGGCTCTACCACAAATAAAGGTAGTAAGAATTATGGTTCCTTTGTTACGGTAAAAATAAAAGAGTTATCAGTTCATGGTAATTAACAAAAAAGAACGCTACCACGGAGCACGGTAGCAAGGAATAGAATAGATTAGAATAATTTTTATTCAATTTAGATTATTACATAATACTTATTAAAAGTCATTTTTTTATTTACCAATACCTCTGTCCTGGGAAGAACCAGCAAGAAACCCAGCGGGACTTTTTATTTAAACATATTTCACTTTACAGTCATTTTGTTTTATTGTTTGTACAAATTTTAAATGAGTTTTAATAGAACCAGCATGGTGGCGATCACCTTATTCCCATGGGTTTTTTTCACTTATGTATTATAATAACCCTTTTTGTACAATTTTTCTTTAATATAACATTTAAACTTGTTTATTGACAAATTTTGTACATTTTCTGGGATTTTGTTGTAATAGCGTATACATTGCCCCATAAATAAATTACTAATTCTGTGGAGTCTAGTAACTGGTATTACAAGCTTATGTTTGTTCCTAGTGTTTAAAGTATGAACATCTTTATTCTTATTGAAGCTATTTATGTTTTTATGTACATACATTACATTTTCATAAATATATTGCGATGCCAAAGTTAATATGTTTATTTCTTTAAATTTTTCTCTAAGGGACTCATTACAATTTAAGTTATATATCGGCCGTACGGCTCTCTTTTGCAATCTCCGTGACAGCGCCAATGCAGTTGTAAGTTGTAATTTTCGAAGTCGATTTAATTCCTGTTTACCATATGCTCGTTGCCTTTGTAATTTTAAGTGCGTCACTTTGCATGAAAAGAGTCTAACCGAAACGCCTCCATAATGTTAACCATAATCTTTAATTTATTGGTATATTTAGTATTTTACATAGGCCCGTATTAATAAACTTTCCTCAGCTTAAGTGCACGCACTTGGGGACAATATTTTTAATAAACATACCTCAAGTTGCGGCTTAGATTTACGTTATCAGTTGAGTAACGCACTATTTACTAAACGAAACTCGACTCTCTAAGCAGTGGCGGACTAATGGGGGGCCGGAAGGGGCGGCCCGCCCCGGGCCTCTGGTCCTGGGGGGCCCCCAAACGCCTTCATGTTCCCTTGATCAAATCCTAAACAAAGCTTTAAAAATATGCTTTTACCTATCTAAGAGGTGGTTTGTAGTTGGAAGGTCCCATACAAATAATATGATCCCATACAGATAAAATACGAATACCTTTATTTTTACTAATTGAATTTTTTGCCGATCGATTCGTATTTTATTTTCCTCATCCATATTTATATTCTATGTATGTTTATTTAAGTCGAATTAGAAAAGAAAGCTTGTAAGATTAGATCAACTTCTTAAACAAAGGGCCTCATTCAGCTATGCCGCCCCGGGCCTCTGACAGCCTTAGACTACCACTGTCTCTAAGTACATAATAAATGCGTGTACTTGAGATGCTTAAATCTAAAGGCAGGTGGTCCGTGACGTGTAAGATCGTGATTGTAGTAGCGCGAATCATGAAGTTTTAAAAAGTAAAATTAATTACAACGATGAAATAGAGTATTGACCCTTTTGAGACACCCCATCGGTCTCCTTATTTTCCACCACAGCCCATATTTTTTATAATAATATCGATAAATTTTTTTCTCAATCTTTGTGTAATTCGTTTAATACAGAGTTTAAAATCAGTACGTTTTAAACAAGCGGACTGATGTTGTCGCTTTAATGAGTTAGGATATTTGTAAATATTGAGTTGAGAGGTATACCTACCTATACACAGTTTTAACAATTTAAGGCTTTCTTAAGTAGGAAACAGCTTTATACCGGGAAATGTGATGATAATATTCTAAACTGTCAATGTTACGTAATCGTTCATGAGATCAAGCCCTCAAGTCACAGAAAACTATCCCAAGTACAGTGTCTTGAGGAGCTGATCTTTGTAACTGAGATACTGTTTTTATGTGTTTATGTGTTTTAGCAACGATCTTAGAATGCTCACATCGTAATGAGGGCGTATCAAATGATTACGCACTTGAGTTCGTCGTTGAGGAACGTATTGATACGGACCTTAGATTTACCGTTAACACGTGACTGGTTATCATTAAGAACGCGTTTGCAAAATTGATAGATATAGAATCGAACTATTACATTGACACGGGTCACACACACAAGTGTACGCACGGTTAGCTGCGGGTGCGGGAATCGTAATCAAGTAAAAACATTTTGATAATTTGAAAGATTGATTTTTTTTTCTCGTTTCTTATACCTACAAAAATATACTTAGATACGAAATACGAATAGCTGCTCCAGAGACTGCTAGGCACTAGAAGACCTCTACTAGCAGTGAGATGGTGGCTGTGGACTTTGGGTTGGTTTTGTTAGTTATGATAAGACTTTAGCTCCGGACTTGGTGAAGTGACTTGAAGGTATACTTCGGTGACAGCTACTGGAACTCCTCGACGAGTAGTACTAGGTGTGCCGAGTTTGGGCTCGTTTTGTTAATTACGATGAGACCTAACCTCCGGGCTTGATGGAGAGACCTGATGGTGTACTTTAGTGACTACTACTGGAACTCCCGGACGAGTAGAACTAGGTGTGCCGAGTTTGGGCTCGTTTTGTTAGTTATTATGAGACCTAACCTCCAGGCTTGATGGAGACTTGATGGTGTACTTCGGTGACAACTGCTGGAATTCCTGGACGAGTAGAACTATGTGTGCCGAGTTTGGGCTCGTTTTGTTAGTTATGGTGAGACCTAACCTCCGGGCTTGATGGAGAGATCTGATGGTGTACTTTGGTGACTACTGGAACTCCTGGACGAGTAGAACTAGGTGTGCCGAGTTTGGGCTCCCTTTGTTAGTCATTATGAGACCTAACGTCCAGGCTTGATGGAGAGACTTGATGGTGTACTTTGGTGACTACTACTGGAACTCCTGGACGAGTAGAACTAGGTGTGCCGAGTTTGGGCTCGCTTTGTTAGTCATTATGAGACCTAACGTCCAGGCTTGATGGAGAGACTTGATGGTGTACTTCGGTGACTACTGCTGGAATTCCTGGACGAGTAGAACTAGGTGTGCCGAGTTTGGGCTCGTTTTGTTAGTTATGGTGAGACCTAACCTCCGAGCTTGATGGAGAGATCTGATGGTGTACTTTGGTGACTACTACTGGAACTCCTGGACGAGTAGAACTAGGTATGCCGAGTTTGGGCTCGTTTTGTTAGTTATGGTGAGACCTAACCCCCAATATATATATATATATATATATATATATAAATCCACTTACTTTTAGTCCTAACCCCAATATATATGTATATATATATATATATATATATATATATATATATATATATATATATATATATATATATATATATATATATATATATAAATCGCACTTACAAAATATTATAATAAAAATGTGTGATTATAAAAATAATAATATTATTTTACCTTGTCAAGTACCTATTAGAGATTGGCCGACTATGATATTTGCCGACTAATCGGTTTTCAAATTGCCGATCAGTCGGCCGACTAGTCGGCGATGCCGATCATTTCAATACTAGCCATTCGGAGGTATTCGGGCTATGTCGTCATCACTCGGCTCGCTCGCGCATGCGATGAGCAATTAATGGAAATGAAAACTGTATTGCAAAAGGGCTTGAAAACTAGATGCAGAAATTTGGAACAGAATAAATTATTTTCACTTGCAACTTTGCTCGACCCAAGGTACAAACTACAGTTTTTTTATAATGAAAATATAGTATCAGTAAGATCACAGTTTTTGCTGGAAGCCTTAAAGAACAGTATGAGTGATGATGATGACAGCGACCCAAGTAACGACGAGACCAATATCCAAAATCCTAATTCCGAAATGACAGCTCATCGCAACCTTTGGGGAGTTTACTAAGAAATGGTTACGTGAAAAGTGCACAATATTGACGACGAAACATCTAGTTCAGCTCACGAACTTCATTCTTACTGCAAATTGCCAGACTTAAAGCGAACTGAAGGTCCATTTAAGTGGTGGCATGACAACAGCTCTAGATATTCCGAAATGGCTCGTATAGCCAAAGTATATCTGTGTTGTCCCGCCAGCACAGATTATAGCGAGCGTCTCTTTTCAGAAGCTGGTAATGTATATGAGACAAAAAGGAACCACTTACTTCCAGATCGCGCCGAAACATAACTTTTTTCTTATTCTTTATTTTTGCATCATAACTTGCCACTAATTAAAAACAAAGATATTTAAGTACTTTTTAAGCATTCATTAGCACTAAACATCTTGTTGCCAATTTATTTTAATATTGTACAATGATTCCACTACACAATTTTTTATATTTTATTATTCTTGAATAAAGACTTAGTAAATTTAAAGTAATACCATGGCTCTATGATACCTTGAAAATGTTATTAAGGTACCTATATTATTTTGTTTTATTTGTTATGTATGTGTCATTGGTTGATGATACTTAATTACTGACTGGTTCTTAAATTCCTTATAATATGGCAACAGATTAATAATTAATATAATAAAGCGCAGCTAGGTAATTATGATAAAAACAGCTATCACAGTGGATTAATGAGTAAGTATAATAAAAAACAATTATTAGAAATAAATGTTGGTTTAATTAATTTGCTAACCACCGATTATAATCGGCATATTTTGCCGATTAGTTACCGACTAGTCACCGACTGTAAAAGATGCCGAATAGTCGGCTTTCCCGATTAGTCGGCGACTAGTCGGCCCATCTCTAGTACCTATGTATCAAATTCGAATATTTTGTATATGTACAGCGATCTTTTCAGCTGCTGCAATCAGGCAGGCGATACAATATCCACTCACGACGGCGGCCGAGCGCGGACTGTGGTTTAATCGAAATTTTTGTACAACAAATGAAAACAGGCACCAAAAACAAAATAACCCTTATTGCAATCCATTATGATTCATCCGTATTAGCAAAATATGTGAAAAAATAAGGATCTGTTTTTTTTTTTTTACGACTATTTGTGACATTTTGATAAAAAGTAAACACCAATATTTTTTATTGAATATGTCTGCCTACTTAAAGTATTTTTAGAAATCTTAATATATGTTGATAATAGAAGAAAAATGTACCTAAACATGAGCCGGTATCGTTAATTTTGTAGAAAATGGCTAGGGAAGATCGTTTTTACAATATAAAAAACTATTATTTTCAACAAAAAAGTTACTACCATTTGAAGATGAATAACCATTATATACGTGGTAGTTATTAGCTATGTTTGATTTGGTTTAGTTTTGTCACAAAATGTACCGAAAAACAGTATAATTTTGCCCGATTTGCAAACGCACCCTTAAATCCATTAGATGTAGTTATAACGCCTACCTTTGTAACTTAATAATTAATAACTAATATTTATAAGTCAATATAAAAAGCTCATCAAAATAAATCCTTGTATGGTATAAATAAAATGTGCAACCGTCAATAATATATAACAATAAATATTCCAACAATATAGCTCATGGATATATTTATAAGAAAATAAGAATGAAAAAAGACAAAATATAATGGGACAAGAAAGACAAATTACACATCACAATTTTTATGACAGCTATAAGGTGGCGAATGCATAAGTGACAACAAGTAAATACACTTCGATCTTTTTGCATTCGTCTTAAAATGTCTATAACTAATTTCCAGTAATATTTTCCCACATTTATTAAAAACGCTTTCTGAAGACTACTTTAACGATTTTTAGAAAATAATTATAGTGGTCCTCTAAATAAAACGTCAATAAATTACCGTATTTCCTAAAGCTAGATTTAAAAACGAAATATTTAATTTTAAGCTTTTCTATGGCTCAGACATAAAAAAGATTTGAATTAAAATTGATTGAGTGTATCCTGTTCATATCTCAGAGTATAAAAATGTACTCACCAATAAGGCAGCTGGGTTTAATTTTCGCAACGCACGCCTCAAAGTCCTTTTCTGGCTCTATGTCCTTCCCGAACGCCTTGGCGTGTTCTGGTACTCCGCCCTCGCGACGTGTGGATAGCAGTCCGTCCACATCGAACATATAGACACGTTCGCGCGCCTGTCTCTCAGTCAGACCCTCCGACATCATGGCCGCTACAATCAAATTGCAATGCCATTGGAGGCCTGAAAATAGATTTTGCCTTAAATTACACTAATACTCTCCAAAAATGACTTATTTTCTAATCACAGGTCTTTACATAATAATATAAATAAGTATCTGAAATAACGTGATAACAGCAGTGAATATTACCATACACTTAGCTCCACTTTCACATTTGCTTACGATGAAAATACTAATCTATCGTGTATCATGTTATTTCTGCTATATTAAGTTTATACAATTATAATTTTGACAAAACTTCAGTCACTTCTTTTAAGTCCACGGATAAACATCGGCCTATTTAAGAATGATAAGACGCAGAGAGGCAGGTATCTACAATCTCTTCTCTCTCTCTTTTTTTTCATATTGTCTGAAAAGGTACAAGAGTGTATGTTCGTGCTGTGTAATGTGTTATGTAGTTACAATAACACTTGTAATGCAATAATTAAATAAATAGATAAGAATGCGTTCATCTGACAAGCATTACTTAGAAGGTTTGCCCACACTCACAACACTAGGTAGGAGCCCATATTCACCACGGTTTGCAGGTCTAATAAAGGATAATTTACTTTAAGTCGAAATAAGGTGATCACGTCCACGTGTTGAGCACGCAGCCGATGTGCTCGGCGTGTTTTATTACTTAGTATAAAGCCAGTGTTTGATTACAATCCCACCTGGTAGTAAGTGTTGATGAAGCCCTAGATTGAAAATCCTATTCTCTTTTGCCTTAAAGACGCCCAGATTGTAATCGAACGGAAAAACAAATGCCGGCAGATTATTCCACTCCATTACTGTACACATTACGAATGACGAAGCTAACCGACCAAAAGAGATCTAATAAACTAAGCTAAATGTTACAATATTAGACTTGTACGTATGTAATAGAATAAACACTCACAGAACCAGCACCAAGGAACAAATATATATTCTCGCCAAGTTTCCTCTTTGTAACTCTTACTGCGGCCATCATACCCGCGACGGCCACACTGGCGGTGCCCTGGATGTCGTCATTGAATGTGCAGTATTTGTTGCGGTACTTTTGGAGCAACCGACCCGCGTTTATTAACGCAAAGTCCTCAAACTGTTGAATGAAAAGATAAAATTTAATGAAACAATTTGAGAATCATTACTTTATAAATTTATTTATTTGTTATTTTCAGACAATAAATGCTTATTCTCATAGACATACATAAATACAATTATAACTTATAAAGTAATACTTATCTATTCTATACAAATAAATAAAATTGAAGATTCTGTTTGTAATGTCAAAATAACAGCTTTTTACTTAATGCATATGAAAGTATATACGATACTCATAACAAAAACACAATTTTTTAAATTTTTGTCTGTCTGTCTGTCTGTTTGTTCCGGCTAATCTCCGAAACGGCTGGACCAATTTCGACGGGACTTTCCCTGGCAGATAGCTGATGTTATAAGAACTAACTTAGGCTACTTATATTTTAGAAAAATAATTAGGGTTCCGCGCAACATAATTAAAACCCTCAATTACACGCGGGCGAAGTCGCGGAGAACAGCTAGTTTATTTATAAAACTATAACTATTATTGTACACTTATTGTCAGTGTTGTTTCGCTGCGCGGTATTTCATAACCACAGAAATCTAAACATTGCCTATTATTTAGATTTCTGTACGCGCAGCTCTTTGCGAAAACGTCAGTACACGACATCCTTCGTCCTTTATAAAGGTCTCAATCGCAATTTGGATAGTCGGAACCCACACCACAAGTGATTTAACGCTTACATATGGCGCGACTCCAATCTTTTGACCCTTAAAGTAAAGTTGGTCTTCACTCTAACGTACTCCACGATCTCTGTCTTCGTGGAGTTATGCAGTAGGGACACGTATGAGTACAGCTTCGTCGTAGCAGGACGCAACAGCATATTTGGTCCGTTTGGTATGCTGCTACACTGATAACGGGAAAAGAGTTGCTTCTTATTCTTCTTCTCCTTATTCTTCTTCTCCTTCTTCTTCTTCTTCTTCTTCTTCTCCACTTTAAGCCTACTTGATCGGCCTTACCTTCCTGTGAGAAAATATACAAAGAGACTTAGTGCCTCTAACTCTCTAAGGTCTCTTTAGGATATTTTCAAATTTCCCAAAGAGACCTTAGAGATCATTTCAAAATTGCTATCAATGATTATGACCGTTTGTATTGTCAAAGCGATTAAATAAAGGAAAGGAAAACTAATTAAAATACCTCCTAACTAATATTCAAAAGAAACTGCATACGAATTGTATTACTTTTAACATAAATGACCAACATTTTCAGTTTTCAACTATCGGGGCTCATAGCTTCAATATGATTTGTGTTTATGTTATGTGAGAAACAATAAATATTATTATTATTATGGGGTATAAAAGTAGTTTTCTCATCTGACTGGCTAAATATATAAAAGAAAATGATAAATATACATTAAATATAGTAAAATGCTATACATAAATAAATAAAAACCCAACCAGATGGAAGCTCTCGGCAGGGGAGACCAAAACGGCCGAGGGTTAGGGGAAAGAAAAAAATCGGCGGACGATGTGGGCGGTATCGAGGAGCACTGCCTTCTGCATTTGAGCCCGGAGCAGTCCGTCACGGAGTCCCAGTCGTCTCAGATGACCCGAGAAGCTGACCGGGATTAGCCTGTTCGCAGAAACGACTACCGGAATAATTTCGGTCGGCTGACCACACACCGCATGTCGGTCACCTCGTGAGCCAGGTCCAGATATTTTTTTCGCTTATCTGTTTCGCCTTTAACGAGGTTCTCGTCATACGGAATGGTAATGTCGACCAAAAATATCCTTGACTGTGTCCGGTCCATCAGCACAATATCAGGCTTATTCGCAAGAATAGTTGTGTCTGTGATGATGGCCCGGTCCCAGTAGAGCCTGGCGCGGTCATTTTCGAGCACGGCTTCCGGCAAGTAATTATAGTACAAAATTTTCCAATCCACGAGACCGTATTTCAGAGCGAGCTCCAGGTGTAGAATCTTGCTACTAGGTTGTGTCTGTGCAATTACTCAGAGTTAGAAAGCGCCTAACAACCGGAGATGACATGCCTACGTGACTAACCGAGATGGCGACAAGCTCGACAGTTGTCAACGGTGCCATCCTTTAGGATGTATCTCCGATAGTTCTTGGTCTTAATAACATGATCCTGTATGGCACAGAGAAACTCTCTGTTTCCCAAAGAGGTCACAGAACCGTAGCCAATAGAGGGACCGTGTCTACGAAAGGCTCGTGTACAAGCTTGTGCTCAAGGTTACCTTGTAGAACCTCCTGTGGAGCTTTCCATATCGCCTCCCGAATAGACGCTCTGTACTGCCGGGTCTTGCCATTGCTCGTTGGCTATGGTTGAAGTGAGGTTTGTTACGCATAATGACGTCCTAGTAGAATGACTCATCCGCTTTCGTCAAGAAGTACTTACGGAGGCTGCACACTCCGCGATTATGTTGAGAGCGCTTAAAAATCCACGCCCACTATGTCTGCGCGGCAAGTACAGCCTCGCTACTGACGTTCTCGGATGATGCGTCCTATGGGACGTCATAGTAGTGCGGACTTTTCTATCCAGGACGTTCGGTGCGATCTGAGTCCACCTGAGTATGCCAAAGGTATACATGAGAACAGGCATGACCCAACCGTTATATGAGCATATCTTATTAACGCCCGACAAAAGTCTGTTATGAACTTTTGTCAAGCGTGCATAAAACACATCGCAAACTGACTGTTTCATATCCGCCTCATCGATACCAGTATTCTATGACATACCCAGGTATCTTTCAGCCTCGGAAAGGGCCCTTATAGTATAAACCCTCAGAATTAGCAATCTATATACAGAATTGCTAAACTCTATGAGAATGGAGCTGGGGACTGATAAGGGTCCTTATGTTGATGGGCATAGATAAGTCTATGCCCTCAGAGTTAACAACCCTTCCCCTTTCAACATGGAGGACCGCACACTTATCCGTCCCCAGCTCCATTCCAATAGAATGACTAAAATCACAAGTGATGTTTAGCAATTCCATATGATGGGAGCGACTGGAGGCGAATATCTTGAGGTAACCCATATAGAAAAGGTGGGTTATCTCAAGATATTCGCCTCCAGTACACTTTTGTCCCTCCTTTCCGAAGCTAAATTCCCTCCCGGATCCCTCCAATAAGGTACTGAGAGGGTTCAGAGTGAGACAGAACCACATTTGACTTAAACCATCGCCCTGGAAGATACCCCTTCTTTTCCGCATAAGGATTTATGCGGCTATCGGCAGCCGTCATCCGCTCGCCTAGATGACAAAGGATCGTACTCCACTGCCCCATAAACTGCCCGAGGACGTCTCTAACTGTACATTCAATCTTGTACAGCTCGAGGACTCTCTTTAGCTATGTATGAGGCACCGAGTGGAATGCCTTTCTGTAGTCTATCCACCACCTTTAACCTTTGATAGTTTAACCACCTTGCCAATGAACGCGTCAATGAGGAGTGGTTCCTTGGTTCCACGATCACCGCCCCGACATCCACTTTGAGCGAGCGACATCACCTATTGTTATTAATAATATTATTATTTTGGGGTATTCATAAAGTTTTCTCATCTGGCATTAGTATTATTATATAATAACACGCGCATACGTCGCATTTTATCTGATACGTATACATATACATAATTCTAACTCAAATAACTGCATATAGCTTATCATGAATAACCGCACTTGATAATAAAGATAATTGACAATTGTAATAGTGTAGAGTGTAGAGAACCTAATCAATATCATATTTATTGATTTGTTCTATCAGACGTATATATTATATGTCTTTGCATAAATTTTTATCTTTATTTATTTATTTCGTAAAAGTTAGCAACCCAAAATGTCATTTTACTATCTAGGATTAAAAATTGAAATCAGAACCACTTTTAAAGACCTTATTAAGTTCCTAGAGTAGGTAAATCTTCTTATATAACATTATCATGAGATTTTATAAAATTATACGTCTCAAATTGACACTATCATTAAATTACAAGGATTTAAAATGAAGACTATATTAATCTCAAGGTTTTTGCCAAAGTACTTTTATATTTTATCTGTAGATAATCGTGAAAAAGGTATATTTTTAATTAGAATTAAGAATTTTATAGATCAACGGTTGACGTAGGTAAATCGATTTGAGATACTCGATGCAATAACATAAAAGTACGTAGGTTGAGCACGTAACGTTATAAAGATAAAATTATTATCGGCATTGATCTTACGTCATCGTGAATATTACCAAATCAAACCAAATTATTCATGTTGACGTTTTTGGAAAAATACTTTTCACTTAACTATGATATTAAAAACTTTTCACTTAACTATGATATTTTACTTTTCAAATCCTGCCCTAAACGAAAATTGACTCAGAAAAAGTTACTTGTGAGTGTTTGGTGGACTAGCGCCGGTGTCGTTCACTACAGCTTTCTAAAATCTGGCCAAACGATTACGGCAGATATCTATTGTCAGCAACTGCAAACCATGAAGGAAGAACTAGCTGCTAAACAACCGAGATTGGTCAATCGCTCTAGGCCACTGCTGCTTCACGACAACGCAAGGCCACACACTGCACAACAAGCAACCACTAAGTTAGATGAGCTACAATTGGAATGTCTGCGACATCCACCGTACTCCCCGGACCTTGCTCCAACAGATTATCATTTTTTCCGGAATTTGGACAACTTCTTACAAGGAAAAAAATTCAACTCCGATGCGGCAGTCCAAACCGCCTTCAAAGAGTTTATTGATTCTCGCCCCCATGGTTTTTTTAGTAAAGGGATCAATTAACTACCTATGAGATGGCAAAAGTGCATAGATAACAATGGTGCATACTTTGATTAATTAAATATATTTTACAAAAAAAAATTGACTTTATATTCCTCCCGTACAAAACGCCAATTTCATATGTAAGGACCTAATATTTTAGCATCTTTAGCGTGTGTCATACCTTGCTATAATATGTTATAATATAAGAACATATTTTAACATATTAATATTTAACTAGTTGTCGCCCAGAGGTCGAAATCCGACCGCTATATTTCACTTTCAACCCGCACATTAATATATAAAACACAGATATCTAATATACAAAATATAAAATAAACGCTTTTTGCCTTGACATATACTTTACATAGCTATGTGTGTGACGGCCCTTTCTTTGCAACACATAGAGTTCAATTATATCAAACTGTTTGGTCAGCGCAAGCCATAAAGCAGCCAATCGGCTTATTTTTCTCAAACTCGATTATTACAAATATACTGATTTCATACTAAAAACTAATTTCGATCATAATAAAAAATAAAATTTAGGTATATGATTGTTTTTGTTGATTTTTGTAATCTACATCATACTTGTCGGTGCATTGATAAAATACCGGTTGGACCGAGAGTGAGCAAGAGGTTGCGTCACTCTAGCGGAGCTAGGGATATTGATGATGGCGAGGTGGAATTGAGGGTATATCGAGAAACCCCCCCACTCGTTTGTGCAGTATAAAGTTCACTGTAGGCACCGTGCGCGTCACAAAAGAAACAAGGAAACAACATTCCACTTGCGCCGTTGCCCCCGTGCGGTCGTGCGATAGCGGAGTCCGCCAGCTGACCGAGCACCCGTCCACGTACGGTTGAGAGTGCCCTCCCGCCGTAGCTAGAGCCGCCGCCCCCGTGCGGTTGTGTTCACTGCCCACGCTCACCGTCCCCGTACGGTGAGTGCCCTCCCGCCTCGGCTAGCACAGAAGCCCCCGCGCGGTCGTGCTAGCTGTGTCTCACCGTCCCCGTACGATGGGAGCCTTCCCATCTCCGCTAGCCGCCCCCGTGCGGTTATATTGAGCGCCCGCGCTCACCGTCCCCGTCCGGTGAGCGCCTTCCCTTCCCGCCTCCGCTAGCGCCACCGCCCCCGTGCGGCTGTGTTAGCAGACAGTGCTCACCGTCCCTGCACGGTGGGTGCATTCTCGCTCATGCGACTGCCACATCCTCACTCCAGCACCGCTGCCCTTTGCGGCTGTGTTGGTTGACCCGCGCTTCTGTCGGACTTTTTACTATAGGTCTGTGCAAAGTTTGATAGTGTAGGACCGTCACAGTCGGTCTGGCAGACTTGCCTGTTGAACATCCGCGCGATCTCATTTTGTCTGCGCGGGCACAGACATGCCCGAACGTGAATGTTACTTTGCACCAAATTCTTTTCTTTTTCTTATCATCGGACAGTATTAATGCAGCACCAGCTAATATTGCAATTTTTCGTCGTTTCGTTGTCATCTTAATGTGCACGCACAACTAATCAGGTAACCGGTCTAAAACAAACTGATGAGTCTGTGTAATGTATTGCGGTGACAGACATGCCCGGACAGACATGCCCGCGGGCATGTCCGTCAAGTGAATTCCCTGCTTAAGTCATTCTACGTAGTAGCACAGATTAAATAATGTTACTACGTAAGTAGTAGTAGTGCTAAGATAATATCATGGTTATGTCCGTTGTGGTGGTTCTTCTGGTGCAGGGAAGGAAGATGGTGTTGCTGAGAGGCTGCCCAGTGTTACATTGAGATGTGTAGTGTTGCTGTTTGTTTACATTCTATGTTATTATGCCCTTCACGTAACACCAGTGTTTGATTGTGACGGGGACATATTACGGTATGGTCGAACTGTAATTGCGCTATACGAGGGGTGATCCAAAAGTAATGATAATGAAAATAAAACACGGTAATTATAGTTAAAATAATAATTTATTTTTCTACATAGTCTCCTAACAAATCAATACATTTAGTGCATCTTTTTTCTAAATCCAGGATTCCCTTTGAAAAAAATTCTTTGTCTTGACCCTCCCAAAACGCTTCAACAGCGGCCATTACTTCGCTATCGTCTTCGAATTTCTTGCCTCGGAGGCGTTCCTTGAGCCGAGGAAAGAGGTAGAAATCACTAGGAGCTAGATCTGGCGAATAGGGAGGGTGTTCGAGCAGTTCGAATCCCGTTTCTTGAATGGCAGCCATCGCAACTGCAGCTTTGTGAGCCGGTGCGTTGTCTTGGTGAAACAGCACTCCAGCTCGCAGTTTGCCGCGTCTTTTTTCCTTAATGGCCTCCCGTAATCTTCTTATTTGGTCTGCGTAGTAAGAGCCCGTAATAGTGGCTCCCTTTTCGAAATATTCCACCATAATAATGCCTTGAGCGTCCCAAAAAACAGATGCCATAACCTTTCCCGCCGAACTTGAAACTTTGAATTTCTTTGGCGTCGGTGAGGAGGCTCGCTTCCAAATCATCGATTGTTGTTTCGTTTCAGGATCAAAATGGTGGATCCAGGTCTCGTCCATAGTCACAAAACGGAACAAAAATTTTCTTGATCTGCTTGGAACTTTTCGAGATTGACCCTCGAAATGTCAACTCGATTTTTCTTTTGCTCGTCGGTTAACATTCTGGGTACCCAACGCGCAGAGACCTTTTCATATGCAACTCGTTCGCAAGGATTCTTTGAACGCTGCCATATGAGATCCCTGTGACCTCAGCTACATGCCTGATGGTCACTCTTCGATCTGCCAACACAACATCTTCGACTTTTTTCACGTTGTCTTCAGTGAGGGACGTGGATGGGCGTCCTTCGCGATGTTCATCTTCAGTGGATGTTCTGCCCAGTTTAAACTCCTTGGCCCAGCGTGCAACCGTAGAATATGGAGGAGCAGAGTCCCCCAATGTTTCCACTAAGTCACTGTGTATGTCTTTTGAAGACATTTTTTTCAAACAGAGGTACTTGATGACAGCTCTAATTTCGTTTTTCTCGATGTTGAATCTCTTTGACAGTTCGTATTCAAATGAATGTATCTCCCGGAAATCGTGATCTATTTATATGATTTTTTTAGGCTGACGTAGTGAGTATATAAGCAAGCAAAAAATTTTTTTTTTGGATTTTTATGCGGACCTGAAGTAACCGATTATCATTACTTTTGGATCACCCCTCGTAGGTACCGAATGTATAGTGCATTACGCTATTTTATAGCTGATAATGATTAATTGCGTAAGCAAGAGAGCAAATTGAGCATCGAATCTCACACTTTTATTATTTTTAACAATTAACCTTATCCTGTTCTATTACCGAGATCAGAAGTGGGATCTTCTGTGATGAAGTTCCGATATACTATATTACTACCATAACATGTATAATTAGTAAATACGATGTTGTTACCGCTGACATAAATGTTCTTGCTCTAATTAATTAATTTCTCATGGAAGCGAATGTAAATTATTTTAATAGATTATTTTAACCTACATCTATCGGGAACAGTGTAGCAATCGATCAGTGAAAAATTATCAGAATCGGATCTGTAGTTCCAGAGATTACCTCTTACAAGCAAATTAACTTACAAACAACTTTACCTCTTTATTATATCAGTGGACATTAGTGTCGATAGTGAAGGGTAGAAGTGGAGATTTATCAAATATTTATTATAAGTTTTTTTTTATTATTCCATCCTTACTTGCAAAAGCGTGTTCTGTCCATATCTCTGCACGCATGCTTCCATGAACTCATCAATAAACTCGTCATATTCCTTTCCTCTTACACGCCGCTGCCGCAGACCAATGTATAAGGGATCTTCTAGTAAATCCTGCGAATTTTTTTTAAATGTAAGGCTCATAGTTAAAAACATCACTTTCTAAATGTTTATATAACGAAAACCAAAAGCAAAACACCTAAATTCATTCACGGCGGCCCGTCTCAACGGACATAAGCCATCTGCGCAGGATATTAGCATTTTTTACGTGGTTTTATGTTGCAGCTATATTAGTAGTATAGTTGTAGCATGAAAGGGTCGGCTCGACCGGGGAAGGACCACGCTCTCACAGAATATCAGCGTAAAATAGCAGTTTAACGCTGTTGTGCTTCGTGTGGTGAGTGTAGAGAACCGTAGACCCCTTTTACTGGAAACGGGACATCCCATCTTAGGCCTCACGGGTGACAACGCATGTGCATTTTGATTCGTAATCGAGGATAGATGTATATGTCTATGGGCCGCAGCAACCACTTACCATCAGGTGGACTATGTGCTCGTTTGTCACCCTTATCCTATAAAAAAAGATGATTATAGCGTCCAAATGTATGCGCAAGCACAGGTGCACTTTCTGTTTCCTCACTCTTATAGTCCGATGGGACGGCAATCAGAATGAGATCAGGCGCAGTACCAACGGTTTTACGTGCTTTCCGAGACACGAGGGTGAAACACCGCTAACTTCCTGACTCCAGGCTGCTACTGAGTATTTATTGCCAGAAAACTCAAAATTGTTTTAGCCCGACTCGGAATTCGAACCCGCGACCTCATGACCAGTAGAAGCGTTTACAACCACTAAACCAACAAGGCGGACAGAAAAAAACAACCTGCATTTTGGTAAAAATAGGTAACATTAATTAAAAAATAAATAAGTACATGTAAATACTTAATTTTGTCATATTAACAAAAACCCTTACAACAAAAATATGACATGCGGTGATGGAAAATAACGCGGAGCAAAGCTACTGATTTCAAAAAAAATTTACCAGAGATTAGTGAATAAGTAGTGGAGAGCAGAATGGCGTACTCAATATAATTTTAGACTTGTACTACGTAGTACTATTATTTATTCTGTGCTAGTACTCTTTCTGTTAGATATAAGGGAGTTTAGTTGTGTTTCGAAGAACATTTCGACAAGTAGTTTTTTTCCTTTTTTTTTCCTGAAAGTGTACGCTGTTGGCCCTGCGGCCTTTACAGCTTCATCGAATTTAGGCTCGTAGGCGAGGACCTACGAGCTATTGAGTGTAACGATTCTGCCGGCGGCGAGGCGGCGCGAAGCGCCGCGTTGCCGACTGCAGTCCCGTGACACCCCGACCCCTGCTTTCGGAGTGAGGCTCCTCAAGCTAGGGGGGGGCTCGCTGTGATTCAAGGGCCCCTCAGAAGGAGGTACGAACCTCGGCTTGAATCACTATCGCAATTTTGTTTACGGGTCGCAAAAGTTAGAAACGCCCCGTATTACGGGTATAGAACCTCGTGTACGGGGTGTGTCTGTGACCTCGCGCTCGCCGGCGAGCGCGGTGTGCCCTAGTGTTCTGTGCTAGAGTAGTGTCTGAGTGTGTGTGAGTGTTATTATTCACTAAACTAATTTCCCCTCTTATTGAGGAGGGGGACGGGATCGACCTATTAATGGAAGTGATCTCGTCATCGGGATCAAGAAGAACGTTCTTAGGACGTCTCCTGCAGGGGGCCGCGTCCCTCACTGGGGAGTACGAGCCCGCCGCATTCACCAACGGATTTTTATGTTCTTTAGTCGAATTGAAGTATCTTATGGATAACTCCTTAAGATACGAATGAATGGTGGGCATGTCGAGGTCGCGGTGATCGACAAGTAGGTAGTACGCAGCTTCCATATATACCGCACAGACGTTCCAAAACATCGATAGTTTCTTTTTTACACGTGGTAGAGCCACGCTGCAGCTATATTATGATTATGCTTTACTAGGGTAGGATCACAGAACACCAGCATGAAATAGCTTCTCTGATTCCGTATGGCGAGTATAGAGAACCGGAGACCCTTTTTACTGGAAACGAGACATTCCATCCTAATCCTCAAGGGTCACAGCGCACATTCGCATTTTGATTTTTAATCCAAGACAGATGTACGTGTCTATGGACCACAGCATGCACTTACCATCAGGTTGACTGAGTGCTCGTTTGTCACCGTTATTCTTTATAAAACCGCGATTTAGGTATTTTTCGGTCCATATACGGTTATGTAATTCATTTATTTGTATTTGTTTATCAATAATATAATACGTACCCTAATGGCAGGGCGTGAACCGCGAACTCGAAAGGTCGTGGGTTTGAATCCGCGATTCGACTACTGTCGTGAACCACTTCTAACACAAGCATTATAAGCTTGGAATATTAGTAATGTTTAATAACATTACTAGTATTTTTAAATACTACGTAAGGAACTTCGTTCCAACCGAGTGTTCCACGACACTCACGTATGTTTTTTATTTGAAAAACGTTACCCTCACACTAGGATTTTCTCCTGTATCGTGGAGGCAGTTTACGTACATAAATTTCACAAAGACAAACATCCAGGCCCGGAACAATTATTTGTAGGATATAAAAAATACTTGTACCATGCGGGATTCGAACCCGCAGCGCTCAGCGCCGTAACTCATTGCTAAGCGAATGCGCCACGGAGCTGCCACTTATTAGATACATAACGTGGTTTCACTTAAGCACATGTGGTGGTACACGCACACTAGTACATACCTGATTATCCGTACCAACATCCAAAGTGATGGGCAAACACTGGTGAGGTTTTATTCCGGCCAATGCAGTATACAACGAAAGCTTGCCCACAGGGATGCCCATCCCGTACGCTCCCAAATCGCCTAGACCCAAGATCCTTTCACCATCGGTGAACACTATCGCTCTCACATCAGGCTCGGGCCTACAAATATAGTTTAATGTTTTTCTAAACGAAATTTGCGCACGTTATACGACTTAGTTTATTTTATACTTAGCTTTTAACAAAAACCGCAGATCCATTATAGTATAATGGGCTTTTTGAGCAAGTAGTTCAATTATGGAAAAGCCACTATACTCAATTTATGCTAAATGTTTAAAATAAAAATTTGAGATGTATTAATTTCACGTAAAAAGAGTCTTATCCTAAAACAGTCATAATTTTGTATGTAAAATGTATGTTAATGAAAAAATTTAGTAATTCGATTTTGCATCAAAACTTTAAGAGATAAAGATAAAGGGTAAGGATCTTTTAGTGTAAAATTGCAAACCAAAAAGGTTTTGTTCTTATAGTTTATGAGATAATTATCAAAACCATTTATTTTATCAGTTTTACGATTTTTCGGATAAATATAGCTAAGACCACTCCTGGCGTTGATTTCTATGTGTTTGTAAAGTTTTGACACAATCGGTTCAGCCATTCCGAAGATTAGCCCGGACAGACAGGCCGACAGTCAGACAGTTATTCATGTCTTAATAGCATGCACATAATCCGCTAATCTATATGTACATAATTTTATTAAGAAGCTAGATACTTCAATATTACAGACAGACGCTTTATTTTATTTATACAATATATATAAATTAATTAATTTTATACGCTAATCTGTAAGCGCTAAAATCTGAAGCACTCTATTACGAGTATCTCAAACCTCATGTGCCCGATGTAACGCTTTTGCGATACGATCAGAGGAACATTCTCGAAACAACCAGACACTCCTCATCTTTATCAGCCCGTAGAATCCACAGCTAGACGTAGAAAGGATTTTTCGAAATCGCCACGCTCGGCAGGCGGGTTGACGATCGAATCATAAGACGTTCCGGTTGCCGCTCTTGCGCTTATGATTAAAGCATTAGATATGCTTTAATCATAAATTAAATATAAATTAATTATACACATGTATTACATGCCCAGTGTCCCTACAATTACAGCCCCTATTACTTATTTTTTTCAAGTTCACTTACCAATTTTTAAGTATATTAAATATGTGTCCTTTATCATTAATAGTGATGAAAAGACCTCTAGGTCTTCTATAGATGAGCCCAAATCTTTGACAAGCCAAGCCCACAGTCGGTGTGTAAACAATTGGCAGATACTTCTCCACATTCTCCGAAAGCAGTCTGAAGAATAACTTCTCATTTCTATCCTACAAAAGTTTAAACGAACTGTTATAACATGCAGTGAAACGATACAATTTGCATCAAAGTATTGTCTTATATCTATAAAATTATTATACATAACACTTAATGATCATTACAAACACTGAAATTATTATTGATGATATGTGACTACCGTAGTAATAAAATTAACAAATACATTCCAATAAAATACATGTTTATTTTTAACTAATTTCTTTCTAAAGAAGTAAAAACAAATTTCAAAAACTAAAAATACAAAACTTCCTACATGCATAATATTTAATTCTACCGCTAAGCGATGGTGAAATCATCTTCAGAATAGGCTCTTGCTGCAGCTATCCACGAGTAGTGGCCATTTACCATAAGGTGGACTGCAACTCTATTGTTGCTACTTGTTGCATTTACGATAACGTGGGTGTATAAATAAAGAAGACCAATAGATCCCAGCCAAATAAAAATATTTTAAAAATAATTGTAAATAAAAAACAAAATAAAGATTTATTAACGCCACATTTCAATGCTTCATATAATAATATGAAAAGAAAAAATAATAATATGCCGAATAGTAATATGAAAGTGAAAAATGTATCACTGTATATACATATAAATTAGCAATATACGTATTCGTATACATTGAATGAATGATACCTTTATTATGTTTAGTCACCTGTAACTCGATGAGGTAAAGGTATTTATTCAAATTGTCCTCATAACGGTCTATTGATATCCTACAGATATCCAGTTGCTCCTCTTGACTTTTAAACTTGGCCGCCAACAGTCCATGAATGCCAAGGGCTTGGCGCTCTTCGAGTGTAAATGCGAGACCCTAAAATAAATTCAAAAATATAAACACACGTGATAACGGACAAATGAGACTGGCGTTGGGACCGAAACCGAAAAATCTATTCAAAATTGTGGATCCTAATTCCAAAGTCTAGTGTTGGAGAAACTCATTATTAATTTGAAGGTATCGGGTCTTACGTTTATCAACCTACATGCTAGCTTGTTGTATAGCAAAGAATGCTGGTCATACTGTGACGGATTTAATAGCGGTATCACGGTGTTTAGCTGTCGTATGATGGCGATATAAGAGGATATATCGCCCAATTTCGCCCCGTGGGTGAACTTATGGTTTGCGATAGATGGTGGTACAGTAATCTCGTCTACACCGATAGTAAAATACTTAGACCGACCGATAAGACCGAAGGGTAGCAGCGTCAAACGTCTGGTTCAAAGTACCAGACGTTCCACCAACTTCGAAGAATGAATCAAATTACTAGAGATGGGCCGACTATGGTATTTGCCGATTAGCCGACTAGCCGACTAATCGGTTTTCAAATTGTCGATCAGTCGGCCGACTAGTCGGCAATGCCGATCATTTTAATACTAAGCCTTTCGGAGGTATTCGGGCTATGTCGTCATCACTCGGCACGCTCGCGCATGCGTACGGGACAACGTGCGGCCACGCCGAGCGTGTTGTGACTTGTGTTGTGAGCTGTGACGTGTTTTGTTTACGTTTTAATCGTTTTATGTATATTCGCTCTGCCGGTGTAACCTAGTTGAAATAAATAAAAGAACTGTGTGTGGGGTCGAAAAAGAAATCGCGAGTGTGGACATTCTTCGATGATGTTGAAGGAGAACCGACAAAAATGAAATGTAACCAGTGCCAGGGAATCATTTCACGCGGTGGTCAAGGTAGAAAAGCAAATACGACAAGTATGACAAATCACATAAAATATAAGCACAACGAGTTGATGCCTCAATTGGCAGGTTCTATTAAAAGTAGTTCGAATGAAGTCCATTTGTGTTCATCTTCTCAATCGCAACCTGAGCCCTTGTCACCGACGGCAGTTCCATCAACTTCAGCGAGAGGCGAAGTATACATACAACAAACTATTCAAGACAGTGTAATGGTCCAGTGGTCGCTTCAGGACTCCCGATCAAGAGAAATAAGTGTTGCCATAGGAGTAATGATTGCCTTGGATAACCAACCTCTATCTATTGTGGAAAACAGTGGTTTTATCAGTCTGAAGAAGCTTAAACCAAAATATGTGCTCTTAAATTCCTTATAATATGGCAACAGATTAATAATTAATATAATAAAGCGCAGCTAGGTAATTATCATAAAAGCAGCTATCACAGCAGATTAATGAAAAAGTATAATAAAAAACAATTATTAGGAATAAATGTTGGTTTGATTTATTTGCTAACCACCGATTATAATCGGCATATTTTGCCGATTAGTCGCCGACTAGTCACCGACTGTAAAAGATGCCGAATAGTCGGCTTTCCCGACTAGTCGGCGAGTAGTCGGCCCATCTGTACAAATTACCATCTGCGCAAGGTTCAATTCAAACAGTGTGGCTATTGTTACTGTAAAACAAGGAAGAGCCTAAATTAAATCCAAAACCTAAACCATAAATAATATAACTTAAATTAAAAAAAAATGTAAAAACCCCCGGAACAGAACCAGAGCTGGTGATCTTCAAACGGCTGAACAGATTTTCTTGAAATAAAGCTAAAAACACTCGATTAAGACACCTTTCAAAAGAAAAAATTAATCAAAATCGCCTCATTCGTTTAGGAGCTATGATGCCACAGGCAGACACACAGATACATAGATACAGACACACACATACACACTACAAACATATTACACCCCTCTGTTTTCGTCGGGGGTTAATAAAGACGCACGCAAATACTCAAATTGATTTGTCCTTTGAGACGAACAATCTTTGAAAACACCAATCGAACAAATCAAATTCCTTGCTACATCAATTGCAAACTATTTTAGAAGTAATGTAGTCTGGTAATAGGGGTTGACTTTTGTCATATTATAAGTGGTAAAGCCTATTCATACAAGGAGCCAACTGAAAATAACTCTCGCATCGGTCAACCACGTCCCTAGAATTCATTAAAAAGTAGAAAAAACCTGAAGGATGCATGATTAAAAAAGACGCAAATCGCAAAAATCATTCGGCAACCCGCTTAAAGTATTTTCAACGCCCTACACGATCACCTTAGACATCAAAGGTCAAGCAAGATGGGTTGTCGAGAATGCTCGTCTCTACAAACACGCGAATAAGCCAAGTGCACCCAGCATACTTATGTACGCCTAGTCTAGACAATCTGGAAACTCGATATGTTATGTTATTATTTAATAAGCGAAACGATCTATCGTTTGCGTAAATGTTTTACGCTAAATAGTAAAGATACTAGAAGTTTTCTCACATACTAGGTACCGTTATAATATACCTGTAAGACAGAGTATGCCCTCACGGTGAGCGGTTTTATTGCAGCATTATACAAATAAAAGAAACACAGTGTGGTGGAACACAAGTGCGGTTTTTACAGTGCGTTCATTTTGTAAATCTCGTACTACCTAGCGTTAAATCTGCTGCCGTTAGCCGTTACGGTGTCGCAGTGAACTCGCGTTGCGTTACTTCGCTTGTGATGCGGCGAAATCATTGCAGTAGGCCGGTAGATCTACCACTACACGTTTTTGATTATTTTGAATAGTTATCAGGAAGATGCTGCTGCCCATCTCATGTATCAGTTTACCCCTATCGCCTCTTACGACACTCACGGGTTGATCTAAGTGAATTACACGGCTATAATAGTAATCGTATTAAATTCAATATATTTTTATTGTTTACTAAAACGGGTGAGGAAAATTCTTGATTATAATTTAGGTAAGAACAAATCGATCGTGCTGCATAAAGCCTAAATCTTTTCTCTTATCCATGGATTATATCGTGGTAATAAATTGTTAACATAACCCAGCGCTTTTCGATCTTTTAACTGTGAAAAATAACTATTTTTAACGAAAGCAAATATAGATTAGCGTACTAAGAAGTCGATATTTTAAGTTTGAAATATGCGGATTTGATTAAAAATAAACGGTGTTTAATAACGTATATATCGTAAACAAAACTGAGTTATAACTGTGTGTCCAAAGAAAAATTTCCATTCCAATCCAATTGCAGTCCAGTCATCGCCCGAACATGTCACAAAATAACTTTTATTTCAGCAATTAAAATAAATCAGAATGAAGTATTAAACGAGTATATCGCCCCCTTAATACTTGAACTTTTAAACAATATAAAATTCAATGCAATTTTCGGATGTAATTTTCTTGCTCTTTTATTAATAAAATGAATAGCAATAAATTTTTCATTACCTTATTAAGACGCGGGTCTCTGAGATGGTCGATACCTCGCACCATGTTGGGGCATATAATGTTGCCGGTGACTTCGTGGTATTGTCTGCATAGTGACGTCGATGGCGCTACGATCTCCGAAAGTTGCGTCCGAACATACGGTAGCGCCCTTTTGGGGCCTAATGCATTTGTACAGCATCTGTAACAAATGATTGACAGTTATATATAAAAACGTTAACTGATCAGTTGCAGAACTGGTCGATAAAAATTAAATTAATTATTTAAAAAAATACCCACCTGCTGGATTTATTACGATTTCTAACGGAACTCATTTCCGATGAATTCAACTTACAATTATTTATAAACTTCAAAGCTAAAATGTATGATTTATGAGAAATAATTAATAATCAAAAATGCTTTGGTCAGTTTTAGAAATTGCCTTATGCATAAACCTCACGATGGTTAGCCGCTGAGTGCAATGCAGTCAAATTCTCTGGCTATTTATACCAAACGGACTGATACCATCGATCACTAATAATTAAATGCGTCATATCACGTTGACCCTTATTCCAGTCTGAGACACTTGTCTGATATATAGCGAACAGCTAAAATTCTAGCGAAAAGCCGAAATTCTACCATTTTCCGCCTATATGAGTAAACTGCTATAACATCATTTTACATTAAAATTCATATTGGGCCATGCTCATAATCGGATCAGTTACTCGACTGCACAGAGTCAGTAATTCATCAATGGGGCAATGTAGGTATACGCTTTTACAACAAAGTCCCAGAAAATATACAAGGTCTCTCTACTACCAAGTTAAATTTTTTTAATATACTCCGATTTCATAAAAATGATAATATAAATGAGTATATATTTCGTACGTGGTAGAGCCATGTTGCATATATTAGAAATAGCGTAAAATAGCAGCATAATGTTACAATGTTTGATATAGTACGTGAATAGAACCGTAGACGCTTTTACTGATAACGAGTCATTCAATCTTAGTCCTTAGAGATGATAACGCATCTGGATTTATATTCTTAGTCGAACATAATTATATTTATGGAACACAGCATCTACTTAGTGTCAGGTGGTCTGTGTGTTCGTTTATTTCTATTTTAAAAAGCGTGGAAGCACCACGCTGTCACAGAATACCAGTGCGAAATAGTAAAGTAAATAATATAAAGCTACTGTCTTACATTATTATGGTAAAGAGAATAACGAAAACCTGACACACTTTTACTGGTAATGAGACATTCTATCAGAGTTCTCAGGATAACGAAGTATCTGCATTTTATCAGTACGGATATATTATAGTAACTATTTGTCACAGCATCTCCTTACCAACAGGGAGATGTATTCATTTATCACCTTTGTATGAAAAGTTAAAAATATTTAATATTATACTAGAGTTATACATAACCAAGAACAACCTCATCTTAAATTTACCCCATAGTATAAAACAACGCCAGATACAAATAATTTAATGAAAGGTTCCAATAACATTTGTTACGAATAATCTTATTTAAGTATTTCTCAACGCAATTTTTTTTTTTAAATTACTTTATTATTTATTATTTGCTTGCCTTAAAAATATGATTCCGATCAATTCTCTCATGCAGAAGTTCAGGGGCCTTCCGAAGGTTAGTGTTTTATATTATGATTCTTACTAAATTTCTTAGACAAGCCAAGATTATTACATTTAAAACTACTACCCACCCCCCACCTTCCTCCGAATGAGTCAACCCTAGTGGAGCCATGACTTGGTCGCCCATAGTGAGCAGTGTCTTAAAATACCAAAGGCAATACAAATGCGCAGCTGTTTAAATCGGCATCCTGAACGCGTTATTATATATATCACGCAGAATATTTGTATGTCCCTTGCGTGCAGTTGGCCAACTAGCTGCATCCGTAGTAGCTGTAAAATTATTTTCAATGAAATATCAACCAACAACGTCCCATGGGCGTCGTAAAAATGACGAAAACACATTAAACTTTCCAATAAATAGCGGTTTGTTTACACGTCCCTTTTACGCCAGACGTAAAGTAAACTGAACCTGGACAGTTTACGGGCAGCATCAAAAGTACGGGAAGTCAGGTACTGCCAATGTCAAGCCGCCTGTCAAGAGTAACGATTATGGAAAATTCTTCCTACAACAGTAGCGACCCATGTCCAGCAGTGGACTTTATATAGCTGATGATAACTATTTCCCAAGTTTTTGTCTATTTGTCTGTCCGGACTAATCTTCAAAATGGCTTAACCGATTCACGAACAGATAGAGGAGCAATGCCAGGAGTGGTCTAGACTATATTGTATCTCAGAAAATTTAGAAATCAAAATGACGCCACATTCATGGATCCAACCCAGGCGAAGCCGGGGCAAGTTGCTAGTGGTTAATACGATTAAAACTACGAAAGGTACAAAATGGCATTAGAACAGTGTAAAAGGTTCAAACCAATGCACAAAGCGTCCAGACCTAAAAATTACTATTCAGCAACATCATAGTCCACAAGTCGTTTGTAACATAAAAATAAAATTATTAGTGTTTGTTTGTAATATCTAAATAACTGCCGTGTTTTGAGCTTAGGCTTAAATAAGGCTGACAAACGAGCACATAGTCGACCTGGTGGTAAGAGGATGCTGATGCGATTTACAAGAAGTTTTCTTCCTCGCACAACTTCCTTGTGGAATCGACTACCACCAGCGATTTTTCCGGACCAATACGACTTAGAGACCTTCGAGAAAAGAGCCAATTCCTTTTTAAAAGGCCCGCAGCGCATCTGCAATTCCTCTGGTGTTGCAGTTGTTCATGGGCGGCTGCGGTAGCGAAGCCTCCATAGAAGCCGAGAAGCCGGGCTTGGCCTATCAAACTGCTCAATCAATAATATCAACTAATAAAGTAACTCGTAAACTGTTTCAAACTATTTCAAATTTCCCGCGCGCTCCTCTGTTCTTTCTACACTGGTCATGACCTCGTAGCCTTATTATGTAACGTCAACACGCGGAAAAACTGCGCGATACTGCTGTCATAAAAAAGGAGTTGAGTTGAGCGAATAGTCGTCTCTCGCACGCGTGGGCTTTTTACCGGGCTTTCGAGAAGACGATCGCTTCCTTTCTACCTGTGACAAAATGTTCTATAATGAAATATAACTACGATTGTTTATGTAGCAATAAGTATGGAACGTTAAGCCGGGCTTTCGGTGTGAAGTTAGTCGAGCGCAGGGGCGCGCGGGCGATACGTTTGTAAGCTCACTTCACATTTCAATGTTTACTCTGTGTGTTTACTTGAGCGAATGAATATTGCGAGTTGAAAATTTATGCTTTTTTATAGATTTTTAGTGAAAATGGAGGATAATAGTGTTCCTTGTGATGAACTGAAGTGTGTTAAAGTGCTAATCGGCGAGGAAAAAGTAAAATCCTTAAACTTTGTTGAGAAAAAAAAGCTCATATCCACGCCGAAACCTACGCCTGATCTGTGTATTTCTCAGACGAGTAAAACCCACAAATGGTAATTTAATAGATCTGTTTACAAAACTCATTGGATTGCTGGCTGCTCACATACCAATAAGTTGTACTGTTGGTGCTGCATTTTTTTTTCCAACGACAAACAGTTTGGAATACTACTGGATATGATGATTTAAATAACTTATCTGGAGCCATTAAAAGTCATATGAATTCTCAAAACCACATGAATGCGGTAATTTCGTTTAGTAATTTTGGAAAAAATCGGATCGAAACATCTTTGTCGCGTCAGTTATCCGAGGAAATTACAAAACACAACATGCGTGTTGATCACAACCGTAGTGTTTTTTAAAGATTAGTCGATATTGTTTGCTATTTAGCACAACAAGAACTTCCGTTCAGAGGTCACGATGAGTCGAAAACTTCATTAAATAGAGGCAATTTTTTAGATCTTGTATCGCTTCTTTCGAAGTACGATCTCGTGTTAGAAAAGCATATGCAGCATCAACAAAGCGACAAACGGCCGAATTATTTATCTAGTACAATCGAAAATTACATTATTCATTCTGTCGCTGATGTAATGAAAACTCGCATCGAGTACGAAGTAAAATTGTCAAAATTCGTTTCAATTATTATTGACGAAACTCCCGAGTCAAAGAGAGCAATTGTGTCTGATTCTCCGATATTATTATGGAAACGATATTCATGACCGTTTTTTGGGGTATGTAGATGTGTTTGAAAGTCGCACAGCAGACACACTTTGTAATATCATATTGGAATTATTAAACAAACATGACTGCACCACAAAACTAGTTGCGCAAAGCTATGACGGTGCAAGTGTCATGTCCAGTGTCAGAAATGGAGTGCAACAAAAAGTTAAAGATATTTATCCTCAAGCCATGTATATTTGGTGTAATGCACACATTTTGGCATTACTTTTATCTAAATCTTGTAACAGGATTGGGGAAGTCAGCACTTTTTTTTCAGCCCTTCAGCCTTTATTTAATTTTTTAATAACAGCACAAAACGGTCGTCTTTTTATGATGCACATTGCAGCAAAAAATTGCCTATTACCCCTGCAACTCGTTGGACGTATACGTCACGAATTGTGAATAAAATATTCGAACAAAAAGATAATTTGATTAATTTGTTTTCGGATATGTGCGACAATCCGCAGAACTGGGACGGCGATACGATCTTGGCCGCCGAGAATTTTAAAAACACATTTCGTTCAATTTTTTTCTTTCAATTTTCCACCGGGTATGTGAAAAAACCGACTGCTTGTACAATATTTTACAAAAATCACAAGTTGATGCCGGTTATTGCAGTAATAAAATAAACAAGTTTCAGACATATACTGAATTTCAGTCAGATTTTGATCACATTTATGAAAACACATTGCAAAATAACTCTGCTCCTCGTTTGAGACGCAATGTGCGCTGTGCTCAGACAGAATACAAACAACTTTTTGTTGAAATAATTGATAACATATCTTCAGAAATCAATGGCCGATATTCTGAAATTTTCAAATTAAAAATTTTCCAATTGTTCAACAACAAACTATTCGAAAAATATCGTTCAGATTTTCCTTTAGAGGCATTAGATTCATTATTTGAAAATTACGCAAACCATTTTGATAAACAAACATTGAAAAAGCAATTGATTTCATTGTATTGCTCCCCTGAATTAAAAGACCGCAATGTTTTCGAACTCATTGACTTTATAAACGAAAATAGTCTTGAAGAGGCCTTTCCCCAGCTTTTATAGTTAGCTTATCTTGTCGTAACTATTCCAGCCACAAGTTCCTCCGCTGAACGTGCTTTCTCATCTCTGAAGCGCATCCATACTTATTTGAGAAATATACAAGGTCAAGAGCGTCTTTCAGACTTATCAATTATCGCAATTGAAAAACAGTTATTGGTACAATTAACACGTTCACCAACATTTTACGCGGACGTAATCAAATCTTTCCTTAAGAAAGAGAGACGATTCGATTTAGAATATAAATAATTTTTATTTTTTTTTATTTTGTACATAGTTTTTTTTGTACTTTGTTCATGCTTTTCTTTTGTTCATGTATTGTATGTAAATATCTTTTTCTTTCGCTCAAGCAAACCCAAACAAGGTATGCAATTGCTGATATGTCATACAATCTATCTAGCAGTACTATGCCTTCTGTGTGCTTTGTTAAACACGTCCTCGACAGTACTGAATATGAAACTGAAGAGTGGTGACAGATCAAGATTGGTGTATTTTTATAAAAATACACCAATCTTGATTGTCACGATTGAAGACTAAGATGAAATACCTCGTTTCCATTAAAAAGGGTCTCCGGTTCTCTACACTCGCCATACGAAACAGAGCAGCATTGAGCTGCTATTTTAAGCTGGAGTTCTGTGTGTCTAGTCTTACTACCTAGTTATAAGACGAGTGTTTTACGTGAAATAAATGGATCTCCAATTTTAATTTTAAATAATTTCCGACAGTATTTTCGCTCATAGTTTTGGAGATATCGCAAAAACTGAGATTAGAGTGGTTTTTCGATAATTAATTGAACTACTTGCCCAAAATAAGACCACTAACAAAGTGAACAACTACTATTCCGATTGTTGTAAATTGCTGTCAAAAACTTCTGATACATGTCCCGATTCATTAAAAACTTTGAGATTGATGTAGTCTCCGACATCCCTTTGACTAAAAGGCAGATATTAATTCTAAAGGCCGTACTTATAATAGTTGATTACCTATCCTTTACTTAAATTAAGAATTAAATATCTCTATATAACTATCTTTCTATCGTCATTTAATCAAGAAAAGAGAGAAACTTTAAAACATTTCTTAAATTGACGTTGATTGTATGAGTAAGACCGTATTTGTTTTTTAAATGTGTCGTTATTAACAATGTGCATTTTTTGCAACCTAACTTACATAATATATATTTTATAATGATATCAGTTACTTAATTTCATATTATTAATTATATAAATCCACACTATTAATTATTAATTTCATATAAATGTACAAATGACAACTTTATTTAAACAATAATTCACCAACACATTGTTTGTAATTCCATTTAGCCGAGTTAGAAGTCGCCAGTTTAAACAGTTCGAATTTCGCAAAACTGTTTTAATTTTTTTATAACAAATTTAATTAAAATAACGATATGCATTCGTAGGTTAAATACATTGTCAGATCGAATGGCTCGCCTTTAATAGGTGAAAACGGTTTTTATCTGTTTAAAACTTCAAATGTCATCAACAATGTACATTAGTAAAAACCGGTTATTACTGCCTCTTTACAGGCTACTACTCCGGAAAACGGGTTTTACTGTCTCTTTAAGTATTAATCTAAGTGTAGTGTCAGCGTAGATTAGTATAAAAGTCGACTGCTGAACATAGGCCTCCAGATTGCCTCATGGGGTATTTTGCCATAGTTACCACACTTGGCGGGCAGGTTGGCAACCGCAGTTTTTAATAATTTTGAGTTATTATCAAGAAGATGCTGCAACCCATCTCCTGTTTAAGTTTCCCTCTATCGCCTTTTACGACACTCACGGGCCGATATGAGGTATAGATTTTCTCGACACATGCAGTACACGGTGCACGATTTGATTCCTTTAAATTATAATTTATTAAGTCGTCAGCATCGGTTTTCGACACGTAATATAAAAAACAAGAGGAAGCCCAAAGTGGGCGGGGCAAGCCTGTCACAATTAGAGACAGTAGAGCGTAATTGACTGTCAGCCGCAGGCTCAAATTGTCGCGAGCTAACGGGTCGCTGTTTAAATGATATATGCGAAAATATGCAGTTTTGTGCAATATTGAGTGTAAAAACGAAAGTAAAAATAAAAATATTTCGAATGAGGTGTTCCTTAACAAAAGCACATGAAATGTTTCCTTTTTTTACATAGAAACGTGACTAAATATGGCAAAATATGAGATTGCCTATATTACAAGTAATATTAACCTTATTTCGTTCATCTAAGGTTCATCTGTTAATACATTTTGAATAAAAATTGCTACGATAGTGCTGTGACTCGCCGATATTAAAGATTTCGATAAAATTTTATCTCAGTCCTGTTTATTCACTAAGATATTAATGAAAATGTGCAAATACTGGATATCTATGAAAATATACGAAATTATAGGTTGATACCCAATGAATGAACATTTTTGTTAGGGTTGTTAAGCCCGAGAAGTAAGTAAGTAGTGTAGTATTATAATGTAGTATTATACTCATGACTTTTGGAAAGAAGCTGAAATAAAAGTGATATTTATATCATGATATACATTAGTATCCGAATTCATTATCGTCTAAAACTAAATATTAAAGCATGAAAACGACAATTTTCAAATAAAATATGTGTTATTTCAATGACAATTAACAATTGCTAAATTATTGTTTTTTATTATTCTCCTTGTTTCCATTTCAAGAATGATAATTGAGCTCACTGTTAGTAATTTTCCATTAACACAACTAATTATATGTCGGCTATATGAATTATGTTCCATCACGTATATCCCATACTTAGTACATCAAGGCAATTTCCAATAAATTTTGCTATTTAAATCATTTTATCATATATGTTCGTATATTTTAATATTGACTGAATATCGATAAGTCAGATCACGTTCAGGCAGAGTAACTACATCACTAACATCATTCATGTAGCAGTATAGTTTAGGTAGGACAAAGTGTTAATGACAATGTACATTAACATAACAATGAAAATGTTATGTTAATGTACATTGTGCCTATAATAGCGTGAATTTATTGTTGCGACATCTAGCGTCACGAAGCAAATTTTGTTCGTCAATCAAAATCAAAAAATAGAAGCTTTTAAGGATTAAGACATAATGATATCTATTAGTAAGAATATATGGTGCGTTTTCAAATAATCGCGGTATTACTGCGACATCTAACGTTAAAAAGCTCAATTTGCTTATTAATTCAAACTTCGTTTATGAAAAGGAATATAATCTCTATTTTTAAAATCTTTTGGTTCGTACTCAAGCGAATGGTGAGTAACATAAATCCTTTCTCTTCTATTTGCTACTAGCCAATCACGCGAAAATTATTGAAATGGTGACAATAGTTGGTACACATTTCTTTCTCGCGAATGTGTGAGTGTGGCGACAGTGGTTCTGGTACAAATTATGCGTTTTGATACTTCCTCTTGTTTTTTATATTCCGTGGTTTTCGATCATTACGTAGGGACACTTTTTACATAGGAATATTTTAATAGATAACAAATAAAATCATGTTTCACTCCTTGTTTATCGACACTGCTACCAGTTTTAAAAATGTGATTACACAGCGTTTACTTCTCTGTCTGTCCTTATCGACAGACTAAGTGACAAAAAATACAAAAATAGACAAAAATAGCGCCTAAATATAACACCTAAATATTACAATCGCAATATCGACATCTTATACACTTCATCGTCGAAGTGAATACAACACTAAGGATAACATGAAAGATTGAAAACACTTTAAGAAGGCATAGTTTTGAGCGCCATTTTATCACCTCGTCTACTGCGAGAATTTTAATCAGGAAGGAAAACTGACCAAGATATCAGATTTAAACGGATCTATGTTGTAAAAACTTCTTGTTCAAAATTTGTAAGCTTTGGACTCAGATTAAAGATATTAAAAACAACAAGCATGGACGGGGTGGGTTATTAAAACATAAATGCAAATGCATAATCTCAGATCAATAAAAAGTATGGATAATATGTTACATTTGGTACTAAGTAATGAATATTAATAAGACTGTATAAATTTTTACTTACCCTAGAATCTCAAAATTACAACAGTAATAGGCATAGGAAAATAGTTAATCAGCTAAGTGTATGTGAGGTACGAAAGGAAGTTGAAGCATAGAAGAGAGCATGGCTAAATTTACTAGCGACCAAAACTAGTAATTCTGGCGTTATTGATGATGAGATTGAAAAGGCAGTCTTTAAACGTCTAAATAAGAGAGAGAGAGAGGTTGAAAAGAAAATCAAGAAACCACAGATAAGGATAATAGAAAAATATCATCGAATAATATAGAATAATAGATAACTTCCAGACAAATATTAAAATGTTCTAGAAACTCGTAAAAACTGCCAGAGGAAACAGAACAGAACAGCCTAGAATTAATGCCATACGAGACGAGAATGGTTGTATTTTGAATGACGAAGTTTTAAGTTTAAAGAGATAGAAAAAATACTTTAAAATCGTGTTTATGAGTGAGGAGACGTCTGAATTAAATGAACTAGAAATTCCGAAAAAGACGAAAGAGGTAGTGAGTATAGACGAAGTAATGAAAGCAATGAAAAGCATGAAATCAGGTAAAGCGAGTATGATAGAGTATCACTCGAAATACTGGAAAGGGATGGTGGCAGACCTTCTGTGCACTTTATTTAATTTATATTGGGAACTAAAGCAAGTACCGGTAGACTGGTGTGAAGCCGTTATAGTCCCAATTTATAAGGGAAAAGAGTCACAGCAGAACTGTTCAAAATTACCGTGGCATCAGCCTGCTTAGCATTGTGAGAAAAGTGTGCCAAGATGTTGATTGAAAGAGTTATGAAAGAAACTGACAGAAAAATTTAAGATGTGCAAGCTGGATTTAGAAAGGGAATGGGGTGTACGGATCAAGTTTGCGCATGGTCACAGAGTTTTTTATCAATACTAGAAAGTTTTCTGTTTCTATAAGGGACTCTAGTGCCTGTGTCAGGATCAACGTGGCGTACTCGAACTGGTTTGGCATCCATAAAGGTGTCAGACAGAGTTGTGTAACTTCCTCCGTTACTATTCAATCTATTTATGGACAGTTGATCGGAAATTCTGAAAGTTGAAGAATGTGGATTACAATTGGGTAAGTTAACCGTCAAATGTATTTTGCACGCCGATGATGAAGTCATATTTGCGTCGGCATATTGCAAACGATGGTTACGTTAATGAACAGGTCATTAAAAGAAAGGGGGAATAAAATTAAACCGAAGTAAGACGAAAGTGATAGTTTTCGAAATAGAAGAAATTAGAACAATGTGTGAAATAAGAATAGAAGGCGAGTTGGTTGAGCAAGTGGATGAGTTTTAGCAGGGATAGTAGATAATGTATGGTAGTGAAAGTTAGGTGTGAAAAAGAACCACAAGAGTAGAATAAATACTGTAAAAATGCGGAGATTAAGGAGTATGTTAATAAAATGCAAAGGAGGCGAAAGAGGTGTGTCAGAATCGTGCCAAATGGCAGTCCGTAATCTCTGCCTACCCCTCTGGGTGACTGGCGTGAGTGTTTTTGTGTGTATATATAAGCTGCTTCTGCTCCATGAAGGTTGTTCGATAAGAAGAAAAAGAAGAACAAAATGTCGCCGAGAATATATCCATACGAAATGAAACTTTATATAACAGTATAAATTCATAACCGAAACATAACATTATACCATAGCTGATCTTTATCCTAAATCGACATAAAATATACTAATCAATTAGAGAATTCCACATAAAATGCAAAAAATACGTGACAAAAATACGGAAGAATTAAATAAGTACCTAAGTATTAGATCGCCTTTATATCGTCTATCTCATCTCGTTGCAATTGAGGAAATTACGTGAGCATTATTGAACAACAATTGTACATTTTTCATGTAAGCACTCAATGAAACATAATTAGAGGAAAACGCAAAGGACATATTATTCAAATTTGACATATTATTATTCAAAAATGCTGGTGCTCTATTGCTGTAAGCAGCAGACTGACTGGTGCCATTATTTCCTTTTTCTCTTAGTCGAGGACACAACGTATAGAATTTGTCATAATGTCTTCATTATTAAGATTTGAAGGTTACCACGATTTACATGGTTGTTTTTACGCTTGGTCAAAAATATCTTAACACAATTTTTCAAAAAATTGCTTTAGTATGCTATATTAAGCACCAGTATAATTACAGCTTGTGAAGCATCGCTCTTTGCCCTTAGAGGAGACCGCGCGTCTGTGGCTAACTTATTCTGGAATTAGTTTTAGGTACATTTTTATTTATAATTATTTTATTTTATAATGACTAGGATCAAGAGACCAAGTATCTATTTGTTGTTATTTTTTATTGAATTCTCATTTCTTTTTCACTTGCACGATCACGTCACGACCGACGACTGTATCTCAAAAATCATACATTTCCTTTGTACAGCAAGGCGACGTGCAAAATGTATGATATCTTAAGAGTCGCCTAAATATACTGCATAAATATTGTGTAGTCGACATAGGGACACTAAATATAGGTCGAAACAATCCGCTCTTAGAAAATATTTTATACAGAAGACTTTCACATATACATGGCATCATTAACTTTTAAGTCGGTACTAACACGTCGTTAACAATGGAAATCGATACGTGAGGAGTGAGGACGATACTCAATGACAACTCATTCAAACAAGAGTTTACTGTTTAACGTCGAAGCAGCCTTGAAATAGTGTATTACCACGGTTTTAATGCAGAAATTACGATTGATCACAATTAACATTTCCTGTTGGCGTTACACACATTTAAATTACATGGTTAGACAAATAGTTACCTTATGTATCTCCCGAGTCGAGCACGTTTTTTGACATTTTAGAGTATGACGTTACGTATAATAATAATTATCAAATTTATCATAAATCCATCCATCCATTACAGCCTACAAAATTCCACTGCTGAACATAGGCCTTCCCCATAGATTGCCTCATAGGGGGGATTTTGCCATAGTTGACACACTTGGCGAGCGGGTCGTCAACCGCAGTTTTTAGAACGAAATTCTTTATCGGACGGTACGGATTTAGCGGATGGGGGCCAGGCGACAAGTGTAAGATTTTTCCGTCACGACCCCTTCTGACGTAGTGTAAACGGCCTTGGCGGCTATAAGGAAGCGAGATGGAATAATATCCCTCCATCTCCCTCGCACTTTTTCTTATCTTGCCATGAAAAAAATATTACTTTATTTTAGATGACGTTTCATTTTAATAGACGCTAGTAATTCATTTATTTGTATTTGTTAATCAATACTATAATACGTTTATCAATAATAATATACTACGAAAGGAACTTCGTTCCAACCGAGTGTTCCACGACTCTCACGCATGTTTTTTATTATTTTCAGTTATCAGGAAGATGTTGTACATCACCTGTTGCAATTTCCCTCAGTCGCCTCTTACGACAACCACAGGACGATATGGAGTAGTGGATATTCTTACACCGCCACTACACGGTGCTTATCGTCATTATCATAAACAGAATGTCATAACTTAAGAGAAGAGTATCTCTTTGTGAATGAATATACATTACTGACTGCTCTTCGTATCTTTCTAACATAAAAGTAATCAATACGACAAAATATTGTCACTATTTTACATTGAAGGATGATGAAGTAATGACAATCCAGTACTAAAAGAATGAATATTATATTATAATATACACAGACAGTCTACAAAAAAATTCATACAAAGCATAAGTCTTTCCCATGTACATATAGTTGCCACGCTTGGCAAGCAGATTGCCAACCGTAGCTTATTATTCGTATATCAACAATAATTAATAATTAATAGAATTATTAATTTATAAATAATTAGCCTTGTAGCTACAGTGAATCGCTATGAAGAGCGAAGTGCACACAATGAATGTCGGGTGTGAAGTCCACAGCATATTATTATGTGTGCTTTGTGCGTTCAGTCAACCCTGGATGTTATAGATAAATGTTGGCAGATGCAAAATATCTTAACAACTGAAATGTAAATAAATGAACTTGTGTTTAACAAAATGATTACAATAAATTGTGATTTGGTGTAGCTAGGCTAAATTCTTATGAACTTTATACAAGGAATGAAGAATGAATACATGATTCAAAATTTAAATTTAAATAAAATGGAGAATTTCAACTAACACTTTTACAATACCAGAAAATAAAAACAAGCCTGTACTACGAACTGGTCACTGTAACTTCTGAGCACCACTCGTACACGCACGGCTATGTGGACATGCAAAATCATCTATGCCCCGGGCGAATAGAATTCGTTGTCGTATCTCAACAGCTGTAAGGTAGCGGTTTAACCATATTTGTGGGCAATGAAATGGTCGCCTCGAGCCAATGTACATCTTACCCCTTTACTGCCTGGAATGCAGTAATAGTACCAATCTGCTGGTATCGTATACTGTGTGCTTTGTTACTGTTGCTGTGTTACTGTGTTGCTGCCGCAGAGGAATGATGTTTTCTGTATACTGTGGTTGCTGCCTTTAAAAATCAGTATAAATGCAAGCTATCCTTTCCAATAACGGTTTAGTGACGTTCGCCCCACACCAAATACATTACATTTTTGACGTCAATAAAAAAATCATTCTGACAATTTCGGATCCAATATTTATAATATTTTCTTTTCCAGATGCGAAAAATGATTGAGAAATACAAAAAAATCACAATCCTGATAATTTTCCTTCGTTATGAATCTATCCACTAATTTAAATCTTAATTTAATTTCTCTTTTTTCTCTTTTTTTAAAACGTTACCTCCACACTAGGATTTTCTCCTGTATCGGGGGCAGTTTACATACATAGATTTCACAAGGACAAACATCCAGACCCAGAACAATTATTTGTAGGCCATACAAATACTTGTTCCGTGCGGGATTCGAACCCGCGGCCCTTAGCGCTGCAACTCATTGCTAAGCCACTGCGCCACGGAGCCGTCTTCTTATTCTTATTCTTTTTTGAATAACACGATCCAAACAATTAGTCTCACATAACGTTATATTCTTATTCTTTTTTGAATAATACGATCCAAACATTTAGTTTCACATAACGTAAAAGGAATCACGTAAGGTATGTATTATTTAACCGGATCGTCTACTTGAAGCCTATCGATCGAACTGTCAATGATCGTCAGCAAAGTTTGACAATGTATGATATCAAATGTATGATACAACCCTTATCACTGTCTAATTTTCACATATTTTGCTCATGACTATCACATGGTAACTAGGTGATACCCAATACACCTAACAAGTAATCAGCTTAATTATTTAGAGTTCTGCTTACGTACAAAATTATGTTACATTAAAGATATCTGCAAATCTGTAACTTGTTATTGTTTCTTTGGTTTTGTATTGAGATTATAGCAGGCTTTAAACGATGTATATGTTAACGCTAAAGTGCTTAAATCAGTTATAGTGCAGACTAGCTGTCCCCCGCGACTTCGCCCGCGTGGTATTTATTACGATTGGATTTCATGGGTTTTAATATTTTGCACGGAACCCTAATTATTTTTCTAAAATAAAAGTAGCCTAAGTTATTCCTTATAAAATTAGCTATCTGCCAGTGAAAGTCTCGTCAAAATCGGTCTAGCCGTTTCGGAGATTAGCCCGAACAAACAGACAGACATACAAAAATTTTAAAAATTGCTTCATTGTTATTAGTAAAAAATATAATTAATTATCAAAGCCAAAAATTTTGTCAACCCTAGTGTACGAGCAAGTACATGATATTTCAACAGTTTAGAAAATATGTTGATATTGCAGCCTGCGCGCGACACGTTCACTATAATTACATTTTTATTCATAAGGATTTTCAGTACAATAAACGCTCTCTACGGAAACGACACAGTTTTAATTACCACATCCTGCAACGTAGAAGATACAACCTACATTAATATACTACATATCAATTATATGTAGAGGTCACAACTCACAAAACCCCACATTTTGGTCCTTCGAGCTTGACGAACTAAGACTTGCATATTACGTCTACAATAGTTCAACAGTAAAGTGTATTTGTAAAAAAAAAAAGTGTAATTCTGTGATTCTATCTGTAGTGTCACTTTGGTTGTTGGCCTCCCACAAGCGGGTCTCACCAGCTTGATTGAGGTGCATACTACGGTAAGAGTCGCAGTCACACGTATCTGAAACCAACTATTTACAACATCGTCCTTAAACCATGGAGAACCTATCAACAACAGAGAACAATCATTGAATCTATCCTTAAAATTGAGGCTAACTTCAAAAAGGATTTGATTACGCAAGTCAGGAACATACATACAGAAAAGGTTGGATGCTTTGAATGCTCAATGGGAGGTGTTCAACATGAATCATGGTGTTCTAAAAACAGACAGTGACTTGATGACGACTATTTCATCAATGATACCTACACCACCACAAAGAAGCGGTACGAAGCGATTCGTGACATGCTGACGAACTACGAGGTGAAAACTGCGGAAACTGGAGTACCATCAAGGTCTGATGAGTTCATTAGCCAACAACGCACTAATTTCCGGCGCTCTAGGGTGATTAAAACATCAACACCAAAGAGTTGACAGAAAAGTGGAAATTTGTGACAAACTGAATTCGCTGCAGTCTCGCTGGAAACTGATCGACGAGCTCCACTGGCAAATCGATAACCTGACTTGGCGGTGATGTAGGCTACGAAGAAGAGTTTTCTGCATACGAAACCTTGTACGAAACTACAAAAAGGGATTTGAATCAAGTTTAACTCAGTATCTCAACAGCATCAGCAAGTGCCTACAATTGAGATTCCTTCTTTTTCTGGTAATTATACCCAGTGGCCTACATTCATGGACCTATACTGTGAAGCCATCCACAACAATGTCATGTTGACAAAAACGCAAAAGATGCAGCACCTCAAGGGCAAACTTAAAGGCGAGGCGGAGCGCATCGTACAGCATCTTACAGTATCAGCTGATAATTACGACACCTGTTGGGAGATACTCACCCATAGGTACAACAACCGACAACTTTTGTTTACAAAACATATACAAACCCTTATGGGACAACCGGCGTTGCAAACACAGAATGCATACGAGCTGAAGAAGCTACATGACACAAGTGTCGAGACCATACATGCTATTCACAATCTGGGCATCGACACAACGACTTGGGATCCGATCCTGCACATTCTCACTGGCAAATTGACTGACACGTATGCAGCCTACATGGAGATCAGAAAGGCTCCGAGAGCTACCTTCCTTGGATGAGCTGATAAACTTCTTGGAAAACAAGTTTACTGCGCTTGAACCTGTTCAAAAGAAGAGACAGACACCTAACAAGTCAAACAATTCGACCAACAAGGAGGCAACAGCTCAATTTAAGAAGGACTTTAACAACACCAACAGGCGTAGTTTTCTTCGAGCATATCATACAAGCACAGAAAAAAATTGCCCGCTGTGTAAAAACAATCATATTTTACTCTACTGCAAGTCGTTTCAAGACATGTCACCGGAAGACAAAATGAGGTCAATTTCAACTACATATTTGTCGCAATTGCCTGTACTTACACAACGACAATAAATGCAACTCCAACAAAGATGCCGCGTGCAAAGAAGCACACCACACAACATTGCACGATATTTACCGCAAAGTTGAAATCGCGGTCTCAAATAACGTTATACCTAGCAACAAGCCACATACGTCACAGCAAAAGGCAAACCACGTGTCTGGAAATTATAACGAAGTCCTACTAGCGACCGTTCAATTAAAGGTGATGGCAGCTGATGGATCGACTGTTCAATTGCGATGCCTTCGACCAAGGATCACAGATAAATCTAATAACTGAAGATGCTGCGCAACGGCTGGGACTGCAAAGACAAAATCGAAACGCCACAGTCTCAGGCATAGGGACGTCAGCACATCATAGCAACGGAACCGTACGGTTAGACTGTGAGTCTTGTACGGAGGCCATTCATTTACAATCGAAGCCATGGTAATGGCCAACATGCTAGCAACCTGCCTAATTACACCTTCGAAAACAAGACTGGCCACATATTCAGAACATACAACTGGCGGATCCTGACTTCAACATCTCGAGACCAGTGGACGTTCTGTTAGACGCTGGAGTATGCTGACATAGTAATGAGTGGTATGCTACGAGGACCCACACACGCACCCATGGCTCAACAGACAAAAGTGGGCTGGGTACTGCTGGGCAATATCAAAACCTTCAACTGCACGTGCTCATTAATCTTGACGATGTATCTCGATTTTGGGAGATGGAGGAGATAAATGAAACCAATCACAATCTAACATCAGAGGAAGAATACTGTGAATCTATTTATTCAACCACAACAACAAGAAAAGAAGACGGACGATATGCAGTCAGACTTCCAATGAAAATAAACTACGAACAAACCTTGGGCACTTCTAAGCCACAGGCAATCGCACAATTTCGGCAGTTAGAAAACGATTGGCCAAACAGGAAACATTTTCTACGTCATACAAGAAGTTTATTGACGAATATCTACAACTCGGCCACATGACGCCATGCACTGAACACCATGCCAAGCTTACTTACCTCATCACGGCGTACAAAAGCTGGACTCAACAACTACAAAATTGCGCGTAGTCTTTAATGCCTCTGCCAAGACAAGTACAGGACAAAGCTTGAACGATCTCATGGAGTGCGGGCCTAACCTCCAACAAGACCTACAATCTATGATTCTACGTTGGCGAGCCTTTCAATACGTCTACACTGCAGACATTGAGAAGTTTTACCGTCAAGTACTGATACACGATGAAGATCAACACCTGCAAAAATTGTATGGCGTGACTCTCACAGATCTCATCAAAGAATACCAACTGTGCACTGTAACATATGGTACCAAAGCTGCACCATTTTTGCAATGCGCACCATAATACAACTCGTAATGGACGATGGACACCGCTATCCTCTCGCGGCAGAGATCCTTACTCACCAGCTGTATGTGGATGACCTCTTGGTGGCAGCAACGACATGTTAGAAGCACAAGACGCTCAAAAGCAATTGATTGACCTGTTAAAAGGCGGTGGTTCAATCTTCGCAAATGGGCTAGTAACCACCCCAGATTGCTTCAAACTTTACCTGAACATCTCATAAGCCAGAATATGTTTGACTTCAAGGACGCAGAGTAACAAAACACTCGGCTTAACCTGAATCCGCACACTGATCAGTTTACATTCAAGGCGCCACTTAGTAACACACGTGACGTCACAACGAAGGGACATTGCTCTCTGACCTATCAAAATTATATGACCCACTTGGTTGGCTGTCTCCGGTAACAATGAAGGCAAAACTCATATTTCAACAAGCTTTGGCTTGTTTCAACAAATTGGGATGAACCTCTTCCGGAAGACATACAACAAGAGTGGACAACCTTTCAACAAGAATTGCCCACTATCAATACCATCGCTTTACAACGCTGGATTGGTAACACTAAACAACCCATCGAGTTACACGGATCTTCAGTGACGCCTCCGAGAAAGCCTACGCTGCGTTATCTACTGTAAATCTATTAGTGAAGAAGGGCAACAAATTATCACGCTGGTGGCAGGAAAACTAAGCTCGCACCATTAAGAAAACCCCGTCTTTACCACGGCTTGAACTATGCGGTGCCCTACTACTGTCTCGACTTATGAAAAGGTCATAGAGTCGTCAAAACTCACAGTGTGCAACAATACATGGTTGACAGATTCTATGATCGTGATGGGTTGGTTACAAGGGGCCTTCAAGATGGACCACATTTGTGGCTAATCGCAACACAGATCACTGCGTCATCATGCCATCGGGATGCTGGAGGCACGTCAAGTCTGAATATAACCCAGCAGATTGTGCCAGCAGAGGCCTAACTCCACTACAACTGGCGAATCATCATTTATGGTGGGGACCTATTTACAAAGACAACGATCTCCCACTTCAAGACCAATTCCACACAACTGTTGAAGAGAAAAGGTCAAACAAGTTTGTGTCACAAAGGTCGATGCCATTAATCGGAGAACTTTTAAACAAACACAGCTGTATGGCACGCGTAACTCGAATCCTAAGTTGATACTGGTTCATAAACAATGCACGACGTCAACATGCCATGCGGTCATCGTACTTAGCAACGAGGACCTGCAGAACGCACATAATGCACTTATCAAGGCTATACAAACTAATCATTTCGCCGACGACATTGCACAACCAATAAACATCATAAAGTGCGAATAACAAGCAGCATTTTAAACTTAAATCCATTCCTGGACAAACACGAAATCTTACGTGTAGGAGGACGTCTGAAAATGCCAACTTAAGTCAAGAACAAAACATCCAATTATCTTACCTACAATGACAGGTTAACGGAGTTACTGATCGACCAAGCGCACAAGAGGACCCTGCATGGGGAGCCAGACTAACTCTATCATATCTACGCAACAGATATTGGATTATCAGCGGTTTGAGAGCAGTGAAAAACGACTTATACGGTGCATCACGTGTCATCGCTTCAAAACTATCAACAACAACCAACTTATGGGTGATTTACCTCCACGCGTCACACCATCCCGGCTCTTCACACACACCGGTGTAGATTTCACTGGGCATGTGGAGGTAAAGGCTAACAAGGGCAGAGGAAAAAGACAATGAAGGCCTACGTAGCTGTATTTGTGTGTTCGTGCACAAAAGCTCTTCACCTCGAACTTGTCTCCGATCTCAGCACAGTGGCTTTTCTGAACGCCTTGAAACGAATGTGTGCCCGCCGAGGAAAGCCTCGTCACATCTACGACAACGGCACCAACTTCGTGGGCGCAGCAAGAGCATTGAAAACAACGAAAGGAGGCATTACAATGCTACATAAACAATGACGTCATAACTAACATGTCAGAGTGGGGCATTGAATGGCATTTTAACGCTCCTTCCTGGCCTACTGCTGGTGGACTCTACGAAGCTGCAGTAAAAGCCTGAAACATCACCTCAAACGAGTACTTGGGGATCAAAACTTACGTTCGAGGAATTTTCTACACTGTTGGCGCAGATTGAAGGATGTCTCAACTCTCGCCCCTGGTGGCGTTGTCAGAGAATATCGAAGACCTTGACTGCTTGACACCAGCTCACTTCCTAATCGGCGATTTTCTAGAATCACCACTATCCGCTGAGGGTAATGACATGACCTTCTCAAGATGGCAACTTACGGAGAAAATGTACAAGGACTTCTGGAGAAGGTGGTCTACTGACTATCTTCAAACTCTACAAACTCGAAGCAAATGGCACTTTCCTACTAAAAACTTAGAAGTTGGGGACGTCGTTATCGTCAGAGAAGACAACATTCCTCCTGCCAAATGGATCCTGGGACGGGTGTTGAGACTCACCCAGGTGCGGACGGCCGGGTACGAGTCGTCACACTGAAAACTAAAACAAGTAATATGAAGCGACTGATTACAAAATTGTCACGCCTTCCGTTGGATCCGTCATCTTATACAACTGCATCTTCTGACGTTGACACTACGAAGCCTGCAATAATACACAAAGAAAACGAAGAAACAACAACGGCAAAAACACTTCAACAACTTTTTGTACGTTACTACTTATATTTTGATGTGTGTTGGACCTACTACGCAACAAATGATCAACATAACAAGGCTTAGCAGTTCAAGAGTCGTTTATTTTGACAAGGTGTCTGATGTGCAGATTATTCAAGATATGGAAAATGGTTGTATACTACAACATGACGACATATTGGCGGAGTTTGGACAACATACAAAACTATGTCAACCATTTGAACACATTATGCAAGAATGAAGCAGCTATCTTACAATTTCATCCCAGTTTCAACACGAACTTAACGAAATTCAACACTATAACGATATCTTACGATCAGAACATGGACCGTCTCGAAGAAAAGAGGACTAGTGAATGGATAGGATAGCAAACTCCTTTTTGGTACTCTGATGAGAGATTTGCCAATCAGTACGTGAAGGATATCAACATAATCCAGTCAAACGAAAATCATCTATTGAATCTCTACAAAAATCACATCGATCATCGAAAGTGAATATAATTCTAAAAGAAACGAGGAAGTAATGAACACATTTGTATCATCGACAATCATCTCGCTGAAACGGAAAACGCATACAAATCAGCCATGACAATGTTATGTACATAACAGCTACCGCTCTGGCCGTGAACTTGATCATTTCAAACATACGACAAATACAACAGCAACTCCTAGACCTAGTAACTGACGTGAAGGACGGGAGAGTTACCCATCTCATCAAGCCCAACCAATTTGAAGATCAGCTCAACATCATCTCCGGTCATTTACCATGAGTTATCGCTACACCCTGTGTGAACACACGCCATTGCACGAAGCCTATACAAGCTGGCGAGTGCACGTGCTTAACAAGTCAGGCATAATATTCGAAGTGAAGCTACCACAAAACAACGAACAATATGAACTTAACCGCATCATTCCTATTCCGCAAATAACTGGACACAGAGAAAACTATGGTACTACATCTGAATACCTTGCTGTAAACCTAAAAGGACATGATAATACCCTTAGAAAACCGAGATGTATCATCATGCTTAAATCTGCAAGAAAACAAAATGTTATGTGCTATCTATCAACCCATTTACAACATTAAGGTAGCCGATACATTATGTGAAGCGCAAATATTAAACAATGGCGACTTATCAACATGCCGCACAAGAGTATTGGATTGCAACGACAGGTGGGTGCGATTACACAATCGTGGCGCGTGGCTGTTCTCCTGTTGCGAAGACTGCACGATGCGCATTTTCTGCCCAGCTGGAGTGACATAAAGACGCCTTACAAGAGCTGAAAAACAACATTGATAAGGTCAAGGAACAGCAACAAACACTGAGTGTACAATCACTCACACATGACACACACAACTATGTGTTGTACACCGTAGTCGGATTTATTATTGTAGCCTTCATTGCATGGGGACATTCCGGCTGAAAAGAAGATGTCAAGGCTGCAGCGTGAATCTTCGCGACAAGCCAGACTAACAATGTCGAGCAGCCAACCCAAGGACATTCATCGGGCATGGGGTCTCGGACATCGATAGTGTGGATGCGGTGATCGCAACGGCTGCCCGTAAACTCAATAGGGTTCATCGCCTTAAACTTTCTTCTTGTTTATAAAATTGGCAAGATGTACGAGCAAGTACATGATATTTCAACAGTTTAGAAAATAATGCTGATATCGCGCCTGCGCGCGACACGTTCACTATAATTACATTTTTTTATTCATAAGGATTTTCAGTACAATAAACTCTCTACGGAAACGGACACAGTTTTAATTACCACATCCCGTAACGTAGAAGATACAACCTACATTAATATACTATATATCAATTATATGTAGAGGGTCACAACTCACAAAACCCCTACACCTAGTAAGCTGTCATGTCAGGGAACCAGATTATTTAACAGAAAGGCCTACGTACCTATTTTACCTAATAATTGTCTACTTTAATAGTTTTTCTATTTTTCATTCATAAATGTTTGCTACCTCAATACAAGGATGTCATTATACTCAAGTACTGGCTTCAAAAAATGTCAAGTTGGCAAAAAAAATATGTCATCAATTTCAAATCTTCTAATCGATATCCTACAAGTGTTTCGAGTTTTTTTTGATGTTATGCGTAGGCCATGAAGATAGCAATTTAAACCGTGCTCGCGAACTGTATCGGCAACGATTTATCGATGGTAGACCCTCCACTGAACAGCGACGGCTGCCTTCGTACCAGTGTTTTCTGAACATGTCAAGACGACTACATTCCACCGGCTCTTTTCATCGGTCTACTGGAAGTGGACGTCCAACCACAGTCGACGCCAGGCAGGCTGAATTAGTGTTAGAGCATTTTGAAGAAGAGCCGACCACAAGTACGAGACGAGCCGGAACAAGATTCGGTATAAACCATGTTGCAGTTTGGCGAATTCTTCGTGACGACAATCGTCACCCTTATCACTATCGCCGTACACAGGAGCTGATACCCTCCGATTTTGCACCCAGAAGGACCTTCTGCGAGTGGTACCTCAGGTAGTTAGAGGAAAACCCTAATTACGTAAACTATGTTCTTTGGACGGACGAGGCAACATTCACGAGGTCAGGACTTTCAAATATGCATAACGATCACGTTTGGGCTCGCGTGAATCCACATGCTTCACGGCAGGGCAGATTCCAACATCAGTGGCGGCTGAATGTGTCGGCTGGCCTTTATGTCGGGCATGTCATCGGTCCCGTCATTATGCCATCACGTCTGAACGGTAGCAACTATCTAACGTTTTTACAAACGGAATTCGAAGAGGCGATTGACGACCTTCCTGTGGCTGACTGGGATTACTTTGAGAACCAAAGAAACATGGTGTTTCAGCATGATGGAGCTCCGGCACATTTCGCTCGCAACGTCCGAGAACATCTTAACGATCGCTTTCCGCGAGGATAGATCGGCCGCGGGGGACCGGTGCTATGGCCTGCTTGTTCTCCGGACCTCACACCCTTAGACTTCTTTTTGTGGGGTTATGTGAAAGACAGAGTGTATTTCTCCGATTGCCCAACGGTTGCCGAGATGGAACAGCGTGTTAGATCGGTTTTCGCATCAATAATACCGACGATGGTGCGAAATGCCACACAAGCCATATATCCCGACGAGCGAGGTTGTGTTTTTTTTTTTATAGGATAAGGATGACAAGTGAGCACACAGTCCACCTGGTGGTAAGTAGTTGCTGTGGCCCATAGACATCTACATCTATCCTCGTTTGCGAATCAAAATGCAGATGCGTTGTCAGCCGTGAGGACTAAGATGGAATGCCACTTTTCCAGTAAAAAGGGTCTCCGGTTCTCTACACTCACCATACGAAACACAGCAGCACCAAGCCGCTATTTTACGCTGGTATTCTGTGAGAGCGTGGTCCTTCCCCGGTCGAGCCGACCCATTCGTGCTACAACTATACAATTAATATAGCTGCAGCATGGCTCTACCACGTATTAAAATTGTATTGAGCAAGGCGGAGCATACTTTGAGCCGTTTCTGTAAATTTGACGTTTATTATGAAAAAGTAAGTGTTCGTTTAGGTTGTTTCGTTAGGTTAGGTCTTTTAAAAAATTTATCGTTCCGCGAATTAGGTAGAAATGTAGTTACATTCTGCGTAGTTTACTCTTTAATTGTACTGAAATAGGGTTTGCACATCAGTGAAAATAATAATATTTTTTTTATTGTTTTGGGGTATGTTATACAGCGTTACTACGGTTCTTAAATATTGTGAATGGACTCGTTATAAGGCCCCATTTAACCTCCTTTCGGCTTTACGGATAGTTTTGTAACACCCAGTATACTTTCATATGCATTTAGTAAAAAGCTGTTATTTTGACATTACAAACAGACACTTCAATTTTATTTTTTGTATAGATTAACTAGTTAATCTGCAGATTATCTGGCTGAATCCGTTAAAATACGTAAAAATGATTAAGTTCTTACTTTAACTAGTTAATCTGCAGACTTCCTAGGTAATCTGCAGAATAACGACTATTTCCTAGGCAATCTGCGGAAATACAGTAGATTGACAGTAGGTAAAGGTAAAGGTAAAGGTGCGTAAGCCGCGTACATTATAATTATATAAAATGTAATATTGAAATAATTGAACATGAAAAATTCAAAAAGAAAGTCAAAATTAGTTTTGTCTAACGTTCTTGGTCAAAACCACCTTTAATCACTTTTAAACTTAAAATAACTAAAAACGGTCCGACGGTAAAATACAGCAATAATTCATTAAATATAGTGATTAAAGTTATAAATTTGCAATACAATCAGCTCTTTGTCTTCCGCGATTTAACGGTGTAGCATCCTTTAATATGCAGATTAACTAGGTAAAGTGCAGATATTTGCTACTTTAAGTAAAATTTCGCACATTAACGATTTTCTGCAGATTATCTAGCTAATGCGCACATTAACGCATTCCGCATTCTAACGATAACACATATACACGAAAACAAACAACCAAATTTTTATAGAATATTTACTTCATATTTTAGTAAAATATAGCTAAATCCTACACAATAATATTATATTATTATCGCGGTTAAGCGATAAACTCCACAAATTATATAAAATAATTAATATTGTTTTTTTTTTTTAAATAAACCCAACGCAATCAAGCACAGAGTAACGTATTTACATTAAAAATACGCATTTTGGATGGAATGGGGGAGGGGGGGGATGGGCCCGAGCCATATCTCATGACATCTCAACAGGGGGAGGGTAGAAAAATCGCCAAAATAGCCTCACGTAATTAATAGACGCCCCCTAAACGTTCCTCAGCTCAAGTTCACGCACTTCAGAACAATCTTGAGGTTATGATCTTATTAATAAATTATACCTCAAGTTGCGGCTTAGGTTTACGTTATCAGCTGAGTGACGCATTTAATAAACGACTATCAAGTACACAATAGGTGCGTGTACTTGAGATGCTAAAATCTGAGTGTAGGCGGTCTGTGACTTGAGATCGTGATTGTAGTAGCGCGAATCATGGAGTTTGAAAATATTCTGAGTGAATTACGATGAAATAGAGTACTATTACGATACTTTACGGACTTCGCGAAATCGTTTACTAAAAATTTACTAGGTACTTTTGAGTTACCATCCTTTTGAGACGCGACATCGGTCTCCTTATTTTCTACCACAGCCCTATATTTTTTTTAATATCAAGAAAGCATTTTTTCTCAATCTTTGTGTAAATTAAATTATAACGCGAGATCAGTGATGTCATAAGTAAACAAGCAAAGAGTTAAAAATCACTACGTTTTAAACAAGCAGAATGTTGTTTGATGTCGTCTCTTTTTTGACACTGACTATAATAAAACTTCACAAACAGATAGAGAGCAATGCCATAGTGTTATCTAGGTTACATTTTATCCAGAAAACTTGGGAGATATTTTTTCGAATATCGAAAAATAGTTAAAATAAATGGTCTTTATGATTGATTATCCTAAATCCAAAAGACGAAGTAAAAATATGGTATAAAAAATATTATATACTTAATTCCAGAGACTGAGTATGGACATAGGTACTAATCAGATACAGAGATCAATCTCCATAACCCTTCCAATTTTCAAGAGGTAATATTGGAATGATTCGTATACTATCTTTTTATTTATTCTACACCAATAGTGTAAATCAAAATCATCAAAATATCCCATCAGCGTTTGCGATCAAATACAAATAAAACTAATTTTGTCAAAAAAAGTCAAAATTATAAAATAGAATATTGATAAATGTAAGCATGAGTAGATATCTACATGGAATGTATGCCATAGTTGCCACGCTTGGCAAGCGGGTTGGCAGTGAATGAATACTCGTATTTAAATATGTCATTACTGGTGACACGCCCTGGTTGTATATTTTTGTTCTAAGATTTTGAGGAATACGTGATTAGAAAATGTGTCGTAAATTAAGTTATAAATAATTTCCCGAACGTTGCCCAGCTGAGTTTAATTCGCCTATTGACTTTACCTTAGGGTCGAAGTTGGATTCGACAATTTGTCCTATACTATAAACATATTCGTCAACAATTTCGAGCACAGTGATTCCAACAACTACCGGCAGAGGTGTGACTTTGTGTGGTGTGAGGTGTTCTTTCGGAATTTCTATTTCACTTAATTCAGACGATTCTTCACTTATAAACACGCTTTCAAAGTATTCCTTCCATCTCTTTAAATTAGAAACTTCATCATTCAGTATACAGCCATTCTCGTCTCGTATAGCATTCATTCTAGGCTGTATTGAATTTCCCCTGGCAGTTCTTACGAGTTTCCACAACATTTTAATATTTGCCTGGAAGTTATCAGATATCCTTCTATCATTCTTATTCGTTCTTTCTTGCTTTTTCCTTTCAACAACTTCTTTTACTCTCTTATTTATACGTCTAAAGTCTGCCTTTTTTCTTTCAATCTCATCAATCATACCGTTAGAATTACCAGCTTTGGTTGCTAGTAAATCTAGCCATGCTCTCTTCTTTGCTTCAACTTCCATCCGTACCTCATCATCCCACCACAACGTATTATTTTTCCTTTCATTCGTTCTCTTACTTACACCACATACTTCGGTGGCTGCATCCACCAAACCTTTCTTGACATTATACCACAGTCTCCAAGTCTAAATCATTCATACACAATTCATCCATACCACTTATATTTTCTCTCAGTCTACATTTGAACTTCTCTTTCACACCTTCATCTTGTAACCTCTCTATTCTTATACGCTGTAACGCAGTGGTAGACACAGATGTCCGATGCCGCCAACGCTTGAATAGACCATTAATTCGGCATAAGACAAGTAATGATCCGTCCCTACGTTGGACCCCCGGTAAACCCTTGTATCTACCACTGCGCTCCTCATTCTTTCATCCACAATTATGAAATCTATCATGCTTCTATCATCACCTCTTTCCCATGTATACATGTGAATCCTCTTACGGCGAAAGAAAGTGTTCGTCACAAAAAGATTCTTTTCCACACATACGGTGAGGAGGTCTTCACCATTCTCATTTATACTTTCATCGCCAAACGTTCATAATATCCTTTCATAACCAGACCTCTTCACCCCAACCCTTCCATTAAAATCTCCTAACATAATAATATTTTCATTTACCTTACATTTCATCAACACCATCCTTACCATGTCCCAAAACTGCTCTCGGATATAAGTGGGCTTAGACATATCTGGGGCGTACACCCCTAGCACAAACATCTTCTTTAAGCCCACTTTCATTCGTATCCATAGCAGTCTTGGGCTTACACATTCATACTCTTTCACACATTGACCCATTCTTACTGAAAGGATGACACCGACTCCCTGGCATGCCCGCTCGGTCTCATCTACACCAGACCAGTAAGCGGTATACGTGCCATGTGTAGTGGCATCCTTTCCCTTTCGTTTCGTCTCATTTACACATAACACATCTATTCCTCTATCATTCATCATTTCGCATCCTTCATCCATCTTATCATTCATTGCTCCACATACATTCAGCGTAGCCAGACGGGCCTCCGCAATCCACTTTTCGCCCCTCCGGGAGACAGAACGTGACGGGTAGCGAACCTCGTCGCCGGTTTTCCTCCCGGAGATTCTTCGCACCCCTGCCCCATTAAAGGAGCCGGGAACTCGGGGCCATTTCTTTTACTTGCTGGCTCATGGTGCGAAACTAAGGGTTGGTAGCTTTTACGCCACTACCATACGGCGAGGAGGCCGAGTCTATACTTTCGGCTTTGTCGCTCGTTTACCACCCGGGGGACATGTGTAGGGTGGGCCTAGGGTTAGGTGGTCAAAGCCTACGGACTCGAGCGACTCATCCCAATCAACAAGTATTTACAAAAAACTATATACATAAACAGCATTTAAAAACTTTAACATTAAATTGCCTAGAAGGCGCTAGCCCCGACTGCGTTCTATCCCTGGGACGCCTCGCGATTGTAGGTAATTATTTCACGCAGTTAGCAAGAGTGACAGAGGCCTGTCAATGTGTTTAATATTCATTATCATTACTTTTGGATCACCCCTCGTACGTAATAGATACTATTATTAACTATTCTCCACATCGAGAGGATGCACCGCACTATACTTTAAACAACTATGATGATATCCTCACTACCAACAAAATAATCAGGTTTCAAACTGTAGTGTACCCAGTAGAGCCACACCTAATTGAGTAAACAAGAATAATTATTATATCACGCGTTACGACAGGGCAGTGAGGACACTGGATAGATTGGGCTTCAAACACTGAATTGCGACGATAAGCAGCTGTGCAGCTGCATACACATGGTCACCATGTTCAGATTAAAATAAAACTAAAAATTATAACATATTATGCATAAATAACATAAAAAAAATATGTAAAAAAATTATGAAGCAGTATCAGGATCATAATTTTTTTTTCCGCTTAAACAACACAGCATGTAGCAAGAACCCAGGTTAGATTCTCGATTGGACTATGATCTCTGTTAGTTAGTGCATGATTTATGATTATAGAAATATATATTACAAATAAAACAGACAATTGGTCAAATATAAAAAAAGGAATAATACTTAAAACATGGTAGAGCCAAGCTGCAGCTATATTATGGTTGTGGCATAAATGGGTTGACCTGTGTAGGACCATGCTCTCACAGAATACCAGCGAAAATAGCAGCTTAATGCTGCTCGTATGATGAGTGTAGAGAACCGGAGACCCATTTTAGAAACGAGGCATTCCATCTTAGTCCTCAGGGGTGACAATGCATCTGCATTTTGATTCTTAATTGAGGATAAATATAGATGTCTATGGGTCACAGCATCCACTTACCACCAGGTGGACTGAGTGCTCGTTTGTCACCCTGTTTAGTATAAAAAAGAATGTAAATAAAATGAACATTTTGTACTCAAATTTTAATTCAGTACTAATGATTTTGTAACACTGATTCTTTTTATTATGTTTTTATTATGTAATTACGTTTTCTTAATCAAAATAATTTATTGGCATATTATATATATGACTACCTTGGCTTTGCAGGGGTGATTTCTGGGTTTCAATAACAACGCCACAACAACAGCTAGATAGCAAGAACCAATAAGTACCCCAAAAATTTCATCAAAATTCAGTAAAGCCATTTAGGAGGAGAAGAATTACAAACATGTGTTCACCAGAATTTTTTAAGTTAAGATATAAATTTAATGCCAATCTATTTTTTAGTGAAAACACCTACCAGGAAATTGTAATTTTTCTTCATATTAGAAGTAAGATGTGAGAGTTTATTATATCAGGACTATAAAATTCAGTAGAAGCAGACCTTTAATAAGGAAATATACAAACATTCTAAAAGAGTGATTATATTATAACAAGAACAAGACTTCGAAACAGACCACAGTTCATGAAAATACTTACCGAAGACCAGGTCACCGCAAATTGAAAGCGTACCGCTCAATAACTTACCTACCTATTATTTGGGCATGGGGCATTACTGTGGTAATATTTTTATACAATGAAAACATTTTTAAGAAAACTAATACAAAACAACTGAATAAATATTTAATACCGTTAAATACAATAAAACATAAGATTTGTATACAAATTATTTTAAAATACAGGTGTCACGTTATGTAAACTCCAAAAATAAACGAATATGTACTTACTTCAATGAACGAGGAACACAGGAAAACATTTCAAAAAATATATTTCATCTACTATACTGAAAGCCACAAAAACGTTTTGTTTCACTCTTCAAGTACTTTATTTCACTTTAAATAATTTAAATTAATTTTAAAATATTTTGCTAACGCCCTCCATCTGGAACTATGCCATGTAGATTTTTGTTTCTGATTGTTTCTGTTCTGATCAAAGGTACTCTGTGTTTCTGATCACATTCACAGACTACTAAAGCCGGCTACTCACTTGCCTGCCGCAGGGGCAATCTAGGGTGTAGGAGTGGGGATGACCCTTAATTGCCTCTTTGATTGTGATGTGTGTATGCAAGCAGGGGCAATTTTCTAAGTCGGCTCTGCGGCAGGGCGGCAGGGGCACAAGACCTTCCTTGCTCCCTAGATCGGCCCTGCCGCTGTCGCGTGTGTAGCGCAATTGGGGCAATTTCCATCAGTTCGTTGCGACTTTCGCGCGGAGCACACGTGTGAGTACAAGTCACAATGGATACAATAAAGAATGTGAAATTTGGACACTGGTGATAGAAGTGTATAAAGAACGGCTTCTTCACCCAGTATCTCCTTTTTGTTTTTTTTGCGGTAGTACCGCAGAAAGAACGTTATATGAACGTTGTAACTTACAAGTAACATTACTGGGATTTGTTACCGAGTAGATATCTACCTAACTTATCATAAGGGCCAGTATGGGAAAGAAAATATTCCAATAGTAGGAGTACCTAACTATCTATACAAAATAGAGCGAATTTTTCATCACTACACCGCTACCTACTCTTAGTTTAGTTTATTTTTGTCGAAATTATGAATTTCATGTGAGAACGTTTGCTTTCTTTATGATTACAAGGAATAAACTATCTGGCTATCAAATTGCCATACATAACACACATAACAAAAGTTTCGCAAATATGCTGATGCAGTATTACAATTGCTGAAATATAAATAAAATGTCATTAACTAAACAATTAAATAATAATACAAATTTTAGTAATTAAATTTATTAAAAGTCATAATTAGAAAACTATCCTGTCTAATTGTAACACTAGTTAAATTATAGTTACTAAGCACTAGTTAGTTAAGTTATATCACAGAATAAATTGGTTATATTAAATTATGACGAGTGAAGTTAGTCACATTTAATTATCTTTGATAGCCTAAAAATAGCGTGGCAGAGCTATGATGCAGCTTATTAGCACTATATTATGGTTGTAATTATTAATTAATTAGTTGTTTTATTGATAAATGTGGGTGTCTATGGGCCACAGTGTCCACTTACCATCAGATGAACTGCGCTCATTTGTCACCCTTATTCTATATAAAAAGAGCCAAGGCTATATATACCGATTCATTGATATTTCCATAAAACTGGCGCCATTCTCAACGCGTGTGTCCAGCGAGACGTACTTTCTTATACTGAACGGCAGGCGTGTGTGTAGAGACAGCCCCGATATTGCCCCGATCGCTGTACACCCTAGATTGCCCCTGCGGCAGGCATGTGAGTAGCCGCCTTAAGAGGATTTCTGATTTTCTGATTTCTGAGATTATATTCATAGACAGTCGTTGTTGTTACAATTCGTCAGTTATGGCAGGCAAAAGTCATAGACCGTGCAGTCTAATCTGATATTGATGACACAGCTCTTCACAAAATGCTTTACATTGTGAAGTTATTGGGAGATTCGGACGTCAGCTTATCTCAACGGACAGTTAAAAGCGACAATATTTTAAGTCTCCTAAGCGGATAGAAAAACCTAATTTTTTATCACTTGTTTCGTCGTTTCCAATAATATTTCAAAATTCAAAAAATCAGTCGCGTTCGCACAGCATTAATTCTAGGCTGCTCTGATTTTCTCCTTGCAGTTCTAACAAGTATCCAGAATATTTTGACATTATTCTAGGAAATTATCACATATTCGTCTATCATGCATTTCCATTCTTTCTTGCTTTTTATTATCAACTACTTCCTTGACGCTCTTATTCAGACGTCTAAAATTAGAATTTTTATTTTAAAAGTCATTATTTATATAGCAAGACTCACTAGTTTTACAAAATAACAGGCGAACAAGTCTTATAATCACAAAAATCACCGTTTTGTCCAAAGACTTCTATGTATACTACTAGACCGCACATTCAAAAAAACTGTCACAGCTGTGGATGAAGATGAGTGCGGGCGTGGGCGCGGATGGTTAGCTGGCACGGCAAATATGCTACCCATGGTCACGGGGGGCTGAGGTGTTTGACGTCCCAATGTCATAGTTAACTATGGCTACCTTCTGATTAAAATTATTAATTTTTCGTTCCGATCTACGCAGTATGAACTTACAGTATCTTGAAGTCTTGTAGTTGTATGATTGGGTTGGGATTTAATTTTATTAATTATAGGATCACAAGCAAATGGTAGCACCCAGCCATCTTCTCTATTGAAATTAGGATGTTCTTTGATTTCAATAGCCTCGCGAATCATCCTTGGAAGGAATCTGTGTTCTTTAGCGAGGATTTGTGTTCTATCAAATCTAATGTAGTGACGGTGGCTTTATTTATACAAATATTGATATTTACGGGTCGTTCGTATTTGTCGTAATTGTCGTATATATACAACATGTAACATAATTAACGAACATCCTGAAAGTAGTTTGTTCAGAATATTATATGGATTATATGGATTAATTTCTATCATTTTTAATATAGGTAATTTTTAATTCCAAAAATTATTAAAACTACGTAAATTACAGTCATACTAAACCTGTACAGTCAAAACAAACTGAAACGGACCGTAGCTCAAGGCAGTAAGACTTTTAAATGTGCAGTTTTTACAAATACAGTTAAGTAAACTTAGCAATTTAACCGCACGCACACACTAACAGGCACTGGACAAAGGACAATAGATAAACCAAAAAAATACAAAATTGTCATGCTTGTTTTCTTTCCCTTTCTCCTGCAAACTAAAAACCTGGGATACTGGCGTGGGCGCTCCGCGCTAGCGCGACTATGATGAAAGCTAACTTAAATGTAAACGTATTAAATCATTAGTTTATTTTGGTGAGACAACAAGTGCCGAGGACCTAAAAAATAGGATAGTGAACGAATGACAATGAAGTGCTTTCTAAATTAAAATATCAATTAAGAAAACGGCCATCAAAATGTATTGAATTTAAACACGCCGTCTTTGAATTATGTTGTCGTATCGCCTCTTATTTTTAGCAGTTCATTATTATTTACAATTACAATTAAAATGTTATGCTAATGCTTAACATTTTGTAACGAATATTGCCTATTGACATTGTATCATAATCAATAAACAAAATTATTCAGAGTCGACAGTCCAAAGCCTGAATCAAATGCTTACTAGACTTAAATAAACAACTCGATGCTCGGAGTTCGGACATCGGTTAATGTTCATAGGTAGGTATTTCTGTAACGTAAACAATCGTGTATTGTCGCTTTTTTCGGCACTAATACCTACAGTTGTGTCAAGCGGCGGCGGCGTTAACTCGTCTCGAACGCGAGCGAATACCTACTAGGCTAGCAAGACCCTCATACCTACGTGTACGCATAGACCATATACCTACGTGTGCGACTGTGTGCGTTCGTGGATTTGTACTGTGACCACAACATTCTTTCGGAATTAGTATAACTAATTTAATAAATAAACAATGCATAAATATGTTTAACTAAAAAGTCAGTGTATGTATTATGATTATAACATAATATACTAATTGGGGTGTCTGAGGATGTGCGTTAATTACATTACATATTTTATGTATCGTATATCGTATATTATGTCGTATCGTAATTGATTCAAATTGATATTATGCACAGAGTACTATAAATTTTTTCTTTAAATACATCGGATTATATACTCTTTGCAACGAACCGCTCTATAACTCTATAATTAGCAATATATAGAGTTAAAGATTTGGAGGGACCCATTGGCGGATTTCTGCTCTTGTATACTACACAACTATATTTAAATAATTATTTGAAGTGGATTTTGATACGAATTTACAACACTAAGTGGTGTGACTTAGTGTATTAAATGTCCGCACATGTGAACTATCAATGATAATGACATAACAAATTCTTCTGTGATGATATAAATGTCAAGTGTTTTATTAGTTTCAGAGCTTTGAGATATTATCGTCATCAACATTCTTCTAGGTTAAGCTGTGATACAAATCTCCCATAAACTTCGTTATATGCGCATCAGCATATTATGAATTTTTATGAACAAAACTAGCTTTTGCCCGCGACTTCGTCCGCGTAGATATTATACATACTTTAAATCATAGGTGATCCATCAATAATTTCACTTTCATAGTAAATTCCATACTTCTTTCCCCGGGAATTAAACTATCTCGATACCAAATTTCATCTAAATCAGTTCAGTGGTTTAAGCGTGAAGAGGTACATTTGCTCACGCGGCGATGAGCAATGTTTTCCCCACCTCACCCGCAGTATGCCCGACCGCCATGCGCGCGCCGGACTGTACAATTTTATATCGCCGTTTTTTTTTAAATATTTGACCAAATTACGTAGTTAAAAAGACAAAGTTTATCTACTTTGAACATCAGAAGCAATTAAAGTATTTATTTTGATAAAATCCCTTTGCTACTGCAAAACATGCAGTGGAAATAAAGTATCAAATTTTATTTTATGTATGGTTCACTATTTTGGTAATGATGTTTTATACATAAAAGATAGATATAATACTGTCGTGGATTTTTCGTGGAGAAACAATTCCATAATACATTATATTTGTGTAACTCTTACAGTTTTTGCACCGCACGCCAAAATAGCTAAAATAGATGACAGATTTTTTCAGACTTACTTAACACTTATCGTTATAATTTTGACCAATTCACACAATATCTTTATCAATTATAGCCTATGCGTTGTTAGCTATATTATTGCAAATTTTCATTAAAATACATTATGTAGTTTTTGCGTGGAAGAGTAATAAACATCCATACATCCTCACTAACTTTCACGTTTATAATATTAGTAGGATAAATACAAATCAGGTAAGGCTGTATGGTCTAAAACTTTTGCTCGCCTTAATTGGCGAATCGTAAAAGCAGCAATCTATCTATGGAATCGCTATTTGACATTGACAGCTTTAATTCAAATTTCAAACTTCAATTTTTAGTAAAACCTTCAAAATTTTGAAAAACATATGACTTTCCTTTAGTTTACCGTCTAAAATATAGCATTGAGCTATTTAGTATTAAATGATTGTGTAGATAAACCCACCACTTATAATATTGAATATGATCCGAGAAGATGATCCCCAATTTCGAATTACGCCATTTCAACAAATGGCATCAGCTTGTTCTGGTGCCTTGATAACATCTCTATTCAGTAAGTTATAAATCATTAAATTACTGAATCTAAAATAGTTTTTTTATAAATTAAACTTTAAATTAATTTAATTTTAACATGTCACAAAAAAACCAACCAACTGCAACAAATCTTGAAATGGTTTTTATCATATTATGATTGTATTTAAATTTTACAGCTATTAATATATTCATACATGGCTACATACAGGTAGCTTGATTTTATAAACTATGTTACACTAAGTTTTATATCCTTCTTTTTAAGTGACACCCTTAGATGTGGTTAAAATAAGGTTACAAGCACAACAGAAGGCTTTATTGTCAAATAAATGTTATTTGTATTGCAATGGCCTGATGGAGCATCTTTGTCCTTGTGGTGAAACTGGTTGGATACCAAGAAGAGTACATTTCCATGGTACAATAGTAAGTTTTTTTTTGTTTAAATTTACTCATCTAGAGCTGCAGTTTTAGGAAAGCTTGCACTAAATTTTATAGTATCTGGGCATCCTTTATTAAATCTCTACTAACTCCAGTGATATTGTTAATTGTAATTTAAAATGCTAGTCTACCACATGCTTGAGAGTGAAAGAAAACCTGCTTGTAAACTGTGAGAACTAAATAAGATGCACATATTCTAAGACCAACACCTTTTTTTTGATAAGAGCTATGCCTAGTGCAGTGATAAAGATACACTAAGTATAAATTCACTTTCATATTTAGGCATACATATTGTCAAATAATCATGAATATCCAAGTAAGAAAATTAGCTGTTAATGCTTTTATATAGTTTGAGTATAATTATTTACAATATTTTATAATTTGGTTTTGATTGACTGTTTTTTGTCATTTGGAATATTTAAAAGTGGACACTAATGACGGTAATACTGTGCTACTCAAATGGGTTCCATACAAAATTCTTTTATGCGAAATTTGCGTATTACGGGATTTGATCAAATAACAAGCTAAATATGTTTGTTAACCTGCTTTGGTATCCTGCTGTACAGTTTTGTTGGTGATTTTGGTCTTAGTCAATGTACAATAATATGTAGTTTTTAAGAAATTATTTTTTAATTTTTTGAGATTGATTGGGGTTATAAATACCCTGCAGTTCGACTTTGGTGATTTTAGTATTAATTAATAGTTTTTAAAGATCTATTTTGTAAAGTTAAACATGTCAAACTGAGATTTAATTATTTAGCGTTTAAGAATTGTTATATAATTTGTTTAGATTGATTTGAAATACCAAATTGATCCAAGAACCTGCCAAATTTTTAACCATATCCCCTCCATTTGGTAATTTATGGAAGAGGTCTACATTCAGCAGTGGACTTTGTAGGCTGTATTGAATGGATGGATGAATGAATTATGTTGAACTTCCAATACTTTCAATTAAGGGTTAATATAAATAGTTCCTGTGTACCTATGCTAGGCAAACTAGTAGATTAGTAGATAATGCCTAAAAGTTTTTATATGTGGTAGAGCCATGCTGCAACTATATCAATTATATAGTTGTAGCATAAATGGGTCCGCTCAACCGGGGAAGGACCACGCTTTCACAGAATACCAATGTAAAATAGCAGCTTAAAGCTGCTGTGTTTCGCATGACGAGTGTAGAGAACCGGAGACCCTTTTTACTGAAAAAGAGACATTCTATCTTAGTCCTCACGGCTGACAACGCATCTGCATTTTGATTCGCAAATGAGGATAGATGTAGATGTCTATGGGCCACAGAAATCACTTACCATCAGGTGGACTGTGTGCTCGCTTGTCAACCTTATCCTATATAAAAAAAAGCAAGTCTGCCTTTTGTATCTGTTAACCTTAGGTGCAATGACAAGCTTTAGGTTCTTGGTGACAACAATGCACGAGTCGAGCGAGGGTGCTTGTTTTAAGGCATTTCTTAGTGCAGTATGTGGTACGTAATTTCTTAGTGAAGTAATCTAGTGTTGAGGAGGAATTTGTGGTTGGTGACAACCCTCAACCAGCTATTAAGGCTTCTAATTTTCTTTTTAAAGTATAACTGATATGTGATAGGCAACATATCAAGAAAAAAATATTATTTCTATGAACCATCGAGTTAACTGATAATTCACTTTCAATAATTAAGAAGCTACAAGACTGGCCTATTATTACCCCTAGCAAAGTGAAAAAGAAAGCCTTGCTACATGGTCCCCCTGTATCTGCAGTCCACCATAGTCACATTGGGTGGACTCATGGTGTAGATCCCTCTTAGTTAATAGTGAGTGACAAAACCACAGCTGCTAACAATGACATATCTCTTTACAGGATGCATTCTATAAAATAGCTAAATTAGAAGGTGTTCCAGCATTATGGTCTGGGTTAAGTCCAACCCTTGTTCTAGCATTACCTTGTACAGTTATATATTTTGTAACTTATGAACAACTTAGATACAAAACCAAAACTCTATATAATAAGCTTACAGGAACTGGTAAGTAAATTCAGAATTATGTCAAAAAAGTTAAAACATTAAACAAGTGACAATTTTAAAAATTAAGTTTAAAAAAAAATTTATATCCCTAATTTTTTTCATATTCTTACATTGTTATCCAATTCTGAGCTATGTTCAAAATTTCAAGTGTCTAGCTCATAGAGATCGGGATTCCTTACTCGATAACCAGTAGCGTATGCTGAAAGACGACTGCGAGCAAGAGGACCACTCCACCCATCAACATTAGGTTGCCGTGGATGTCTTGCAAGCTGCGATCAAGCGCCTCAATCGCATGTTTGGTTGTCGTCATAAACTCGTCACATATGATTAATTTCAACAAAGCGCCACAACCACTACTATTGCTAATTTAGCTTGTAGGTGTTTCCTCAGTCTGAAATTTCAGCGGAATTTTGAACATCAAGTGAGTGCTTCTTGCACTGCTGAGCAAAGTTTGCTTTCTCCGAGGAAACGACAGCCAACGCGATATTTTTGCCTTTGTGCAACTGAACCAGCAATATTTTTTTACAGAAATGTTTTGCCTATGCCACCTGTTGCGTTCAAAAACTAACAGCCACCTGTACGCTCCACAACTCCATGATAACTCTACCGTTCGTATGCCAAAATCAAATAGCTGTTTACCTACTCTTGCCAAAATTTGTCCTCAATAAGTTCGATTTGTTAAAATATTTTTTGAGAGCTTGAAATCAATTGGGCCTCGGACGTAGTTCAGCAGCAACCGCACATGGCAATACTCAAATGTGTTACGGGTAAATTCTGCCCAGAGCATCTGATGCCTTTACATCAGGTTAATCTTCAAGGGGGTGCCCTGCACACGGTTCTTTCTTGCTCTAAACTTGCGGCATTCCACGTGAAAATACCTTGGCATTTCGTAGAGTAAAGTTTTGGCATAGTCATCTGACTGGCACAGACGGAAAATGCTGTGAGGGTGGTGTCGCTACTCGATCGCGCAAATTGGCTTCCGTAAAGTAAACGCGCTCGCCATTTGGAAGCTGCATCTCAAGATATGCAACTGTAGGGTGCCTCTCGTTTTTAATTTGATGCCTACATTCACCATGCCCTCTCGTTGCTGCTCAAATATCGGCCCGCTCTAAACATCTGTAATTCGTTTCGTGGATCAGTATTAACATTGATCTGCTACAATGTTTTAACTTGTTCTTGCAAATATCCTTTAATGTCTGGATTAAGTTACTTTTAGTTAAAACTCTACGTTGATGTGGGCATTAAAATTTTTGGGCGTTCTGCGCTTATACATAGGATAGCCATTATCATTTGTTTGTGTATTTTTTATCACCGCCCGAGGAGTGCATTTTCTGTCCTTCATGCACGGGAATGTTGGGTTCAGCTTTCCGCCAGGTCCGTGAATTACGCTCATATATACGTGACGGTATCGTGCAATGTGCGTAGCTCCCCAATCCAAACTTTGTCCAGGTTTGGATTGGGCAGCTCCGCAGGTATGACCTTGTAGACTTGATATGGGCGCAATTTCTTTGTCCAACCAAGAAAAAGAATGCACGTGGACCACAAACCGCTCACATCACACCCAATCGAGTAAATAAAGCATCGTGCCTCACCAGAAAAATGTACTTTGGTGAGGAGGGCCACCAGGTTTTGGATTGTGGAGGTCGGTTGTTTTCTGTCCGTCCATTAACTCGTCTTTAATCTCGGCCCAAGCTTGGTTACACGTAAATGTGATGAAGGTCTTCGAAAATAAAGACCGATATGGTCTATCTATTTAATATAATTAAATTGAAAACATACTTAACTGTCAAGGTCCTAGCCCATTAATAAGTGGCCCAGATTAATTCGATGTGATGTGGTGGTCATAACTCAAAAGAGATGAAATCAATTAAAAATTATTGTACTGTTGGTGTAATATAAATTTAGTGTTGACCTAAAAATCAAAGACATCTTTGATCTTACTATATGTTTTATTTGTACAACTGTTTGTACATAAAAAAATATATACAAAAAGTGTTACTTTCCAGTGCATCAGCCAATTTGGATACCATTGCTTTCTGGTGCTTCAGCTAGAACAATAGCTGTTACTATGGTTAGTCCATTAGAACTTATCAGAACCAAAATGCAATCAAAGAAGTTAACATATTCAGGTACAGTTATAAAATTATAATAAGTAATAGTTTTATAATATGTAGAATATTCGGATGAGTATTTTATTTAACAGTCAGGGTTAAAGGTTATTCAACAACTGTTTCCCAAATTGTCAAAAACGCGTACACATGGTTAAACAATAAATAAGGCTTTGGCAAACTACAAATTCTAGCAGTATTCATTACAGCCTGTAAAAGTTTACTGCTGTATAAACTTCACCATAGATTGCTTCATTAAGGGGATGGCAGGTAGGTTGTAATCAGGAAGATGCTGCTGCCCAATTACTATTTAAGTTTCCTTTGTCTCTTACGACACCCACGGGACGATATGGGGTAGTGGATATTCTTACACCGCCACTACACAGTTGGATTTATATAAAATTTATGTTATATAGACAAAAAGCAGAATATTCATCCTCAATCAGCCCAAAGAAGTCCGCTGCTCGAAATGCACTCTTCCCAGTATATGGTGGATTTACCTTAATGTCCACGCTTGGCAGGTGGATTGTAGGTCGTAGTACTATAGTCTTTGTGTTATAGCATGGTGCGGGTGACAGCTTACATTTTAGCGTGTCTAGAGTGGTGGAAGTGGAATAATGTTAAATCGATTTAAAAAAGGCGATTAACAATACATAAAGGAAAGCAAAAATTATCGATTAGCTATCGATAAAAAAAATTAAAATATATATTTCTTTATAAATAAATTACAATGCATGTATGCATGACTTTATAATTACATATTATACTATGTATTAATTTGAGAATAAAAATGATCTTTTATTATATGTTAATTACAACAGTTTTCTTAGCATTAAAAGAAATAAAATGACTGCAGCACCTGTGATTTCTAGTAAGGCGTTGACTACACCTACAGCTTTTCAAGATACGAGTGCTAGCGCCTTTCGCTATAAATGTGTATGTGTTACCAGGTCCAGTAGGTCAAATATCAGGACAGAAAGTAAAAATAATCCAGAATTTGGTTTACAAATATAATAAAATAAAAAATAAAAAAAACAGGTTTTTTGTAGCCATTGTGGCCGCCATGAGTTATACTAAAGTCTTTTTGACACAATGCGCAATGTGATGATTTCTTATATTTATTTAAAAATGCACAATGTGCTTTATAATTATTTTTTGGGACTGAGCTAATGACCGAATAATTTATCTTCCAAAGATCGGAAAAACTGCATAGTCGTCTATGTGCGTTTTTCTTTTTTGGAAAATCGGAACTTGTTGAACGATTAGTTATCGTTGCAGACTCTAAATTTTCTGAATGATTCGTTTTAATATTATTCTGAAAAAAGTAATAAATCTTATGAACTCAAAACGCATGCACTTCAAAAAAAGTGTGTGTGTGTGTACTTATGTACGCACGTAGGAAGTTATACTTCTTTAGCGTAACAAAACAAAAAAAACTTTAGAGACAATTACCCACTGAAGTTGTCGCTTTTAGGTGTCAGTGTGCGCGCTCATCGTAACAACTTCATGGTGTCGTTTTTAGGTGTCGGTGTGCGCGCGCATCATAAAAATTCACTCTCATCATTTTTCCCAAACGCCCCAAAAGAAGTATAACTTCAAAAACCCTTTTTACAATAAAATCATCAATCAATCATACAATAAAAAAGCACACATTCTTTCATAATCAAATTATAACCTCAAACACATAGATAAAATCCTTGCATCGCACGCATAATGTCACTTTATTTATTGAAAACAACAATACCTACAACCGCTTGAAGAAATTGACTAGTGGAAGAACTGACCCACAAGACCTTTGCATTTTACTAAATGTACTTATCTAAGCCGCAGCATGTAAGTTAGGAACTGTACTAATTACTACTAAAAGAAATAAATAATGGTCGAATTGACGACGTCGATGCATAGCGTGGCTGGGCGGGCGGCATCACTCGGTGAGAGAAAAAACAAAACAGCATGAATGATATCTGTATCCCGCCAACACAATACGCGTAAAATTTAAAACTTTGATGTTAACTATTTAGTCCGAGTTTGGTGAGAAAATATAAAATGTCAAAGCTAAAATATTTAAATGTAGTAACAGCCACAGTAACAGCTTACAGATGTATTCATTTTGCTGTCATAATTATCGGGACGTAAAAAATCGGGACATTTGGAGTCCCGATCTAAGGTGAATCGGGACGTGCCACCAAACCCCTTATGGTGAAAGCGCCAGGGTAGCCCGCGGAATTCAAATTTTCTTACGTTTTTTGCAATTTGCAGGTCAGTGTCAGGTTGTATTTTTAAACATACAACCTGACCCTGACCCGCAAATTCAAAAACAAGAAACGATGCAACCTAACGCTCACTTTAAAATTGGGATGTCCCGCGCAAATCGGGACACCTGGCAACACTAATGTGTATAATCTATGCTAGCGCCTAGCGTTTTGTATGAAGTACCTATCGGCCGTTTTGTAACTTCCAGTTGAGTTCATATTGTTTTTACTTTCTATTATTGAGTTTATTGTTGTATTTTGTAAAGTAAATTTTTGCTATTTGTTGAGTTTTAAAATAGAATTATCTTACTTATTTTTAGCGATTATATTCCCTTGACAGTTTTTACGTCCGATGGTGCCGGTAGCCTCTATATATAGGTGCCTCATACATTTTTAGTAATTAAAAAAAATTATCGTCAGTATGCATAATATGTAACTGTAACTGCGCACGCAAGTGAAATAAATGAAACTTATAAATTTATTAATAAAAAAAATATACGAGGGTAGATTGAAAAGTACTCGGCCTAACCAAGAAAATAAACACATACTAAATCAGTTATATTTTTATTTTTCTACATAATCACCATCAAGTTCAATACACTTTTGCCACCTCCCCTTCCAAGCATTTAGACCGTTGAAAAAAAATGATTCTTCCTTAGAGTCAAAATATGCGTCTACAGCTGCTTTGATCTCGTCGTTTGTCGAAAATCTTTGACCTCCCAAGTGCTTTTTTAGGTTAGGGAATAGAAAGAAGTCTGATGGTGCCAGATCAGGTGAATACGGCGGATGCGGTAACAGTTCAAAGCCACAGTTGTGAATTTCAGCCATTGACTGTACTGACGTGAACACGGGCGTTATCTTGATGAAACAGGACTTTTCTTCTGAGCATTCCTCGACGTTTTTCTTTATTTCCTCTCGTAAACGACGTAGTAAGGTGCAGTAGTAATCAGAGTTTATAGTCTGACCCTTTCAAGATAATCAATCATAATCACACCTTTCGAGTCCCAGAATACTGAAGCCATCCATCACCTTATTTGCCGACAAAATCGACTTAGCCTTTTAGGGTGGTGAACCAGGTCTTCTCCACTGTTTTGATTGTTGTTTTGTTTCCGGTGTACAGTAATGAACCCATGTTTCGTCCATAGTAACAAAACGATTGCATCGGCTTCAAATAACTCCAAACAGTCGCGTGAAATAGTCAATCGCGTCCTTTTTTGTTCAACTGAAAGCAGTCGCGGAACCCACCTCGCAGACACCTTGTGGAAACCCAACTCGTTGACAATGATGTTTTGAGTTCGTTCATAAGAGATGCCTATAATCTCGGCTATCTCTCTAATTTTTAATCTGCGGTCTCCCATTATTAAATCAAGTACTTTTTTAATATTTTCGTCAGTAGTTGACGTCGAAGGCCTTCCAGAGCGGGGTTCACTCACTCACACTCACGGTTCTTTCACACTCTCTCTACCACGCTTAAATTCTGCTATCCATTTTTTGACGGATGAATATGACAGAGCACAATCGCCTAATGTACTGACCATGTCATCATGGATGGCTTTTGATGATAGCCCCTTCTTATGGAGGTACTTAATGACGGCACGCTGCTCGATTTGCTTTCGCGGAAATTATGTCCGATTACTTTGTTAATAAATTTATAAAATCACAACTAATTATCGCACACGTTTCGAACTTCACACAATGAACTAGTCTGAACTGAACTAAATAATGTGGGTAGATTTGATTTTTAGAATTGAATGGATCTGTGTTAGGCCGAGTACTTTTCAATCCACCCTCGTATTAGGTGCGATATTTTAAAATTCATGTTAATTTAATAGTCATAACAGATCAGAAAAAAAAACAAATTCAGTGTTATTTTTTCATCGTTAAAAATGTCGTCGTAATCTTTCAAACGCTCTCAAGTTACGTTCTAGTGACAGGTCACTAGGCTTGACAGGTCAACCTGTCACCCGCACCATGGTATAACGCAAAGACTATAGACGTCTCGCACGTTTTAATCGGCTTATTGTCGCCGGTCTGGCTATTTTTCTTCTAGTGTATCCGAGCCAGTTTACGCTTTGCTGGAGAAACCTATATCCAGCAGTGATTTAAGAAGCGTTTAAGAAAATACCAGTCATTGTCAATGTATAGCACAACTTACTAGAAACAGAAAGGCTACATATGAATTGTCACCTATAATAACTAACATGGAATGCTTCACAGCTTGTTATAATATGGCCCTTAAAAATATGAAACAGGACGACAATTCGTAAAGACCGGAGTGAGATCAGGCTCCGGATCGTTGGCCCGACCCGAGATTCAAACTATTGACCACATGATTAGCAGTTGCGCGTTCACTAGACTAAGAGGGTGGATTATAAGAGTAAGGGAATAAAGAGTGCACCTGTGCTTGCGGACACACTCGTGCACTAAAATCCTGTCCTGCGCAAATGGCTGGTCTCCGTTAAAAATGCCCGCCGCGTCGTAACCGAAATTCGGTCTAAAAGATATTACTTACTAAACATGGAATGCCTCACAGCTTGTTATGGTACTGGCTCTCTATAACCTTCAAACCGGAACATGGTAGTTGATACACTACTGCTTGGCAACAGAAATAGGTAAGAAGATAGTACCTACCCGAAAGTACTCCTACTACCTAGTATATAATATCCAATTGAACAATACCCGTCTTATTACAAAACATGGTTTATTGATCTTCAAACATGGAACATGGTTTAAAAATAATCCTTCTAACTAAAGATGTCCGCGGTGTCACAATCTTCTCGATGTTTGGCATTTACTGTCAAGTTCCATACGTAACTTTTAAATAGGCTTACTTTGTGGATTACATATTTTGTAACAGACAGCGCTATGTAATAGCTGTTTGTGTTACTGTTATAAATAAATTAATTAACTACATTTTAGTCCGCATATCCCTTATTTTGCGTTTTCGTATTAATTTTTGCTGAAAACATCAAAGTAATAAGAAATATAAATAATCATCAATATTTGCAGGTAGTTTTGTGTGTTTTCATTCTTATTTGTTGCGAAATAATGCAGCCGGTTTCAAGATCACGTAACCTACGTAACCTTCGCGATGTTTACTTGTTATTATAATACAACATTTTTTTAATAAACAACTATTAAATCCAACCGTACTCAAACGTACTTCGTACTATTTGAATAAATCTATTTGCAAATAGATCTAACCTTTTTTTTAAATAAGCCCTCTTGTGGTGAGTGGGAGTCTACCGACATTTTGACTTTTAACTTCCTACAAGATTTTGTGGAAAAAATGTATGAAGGCATAAAATGTTAGTATATCATAATATACCTTTAATACAAAAAATTTAATAAAACACTAATAACCCGGAAAGATGTTAATTTTTAAAATATACCCTATTTCATGTTAAAACAATTGTGTAAATTAATATTTAAGCGAATTTATTACTTTGCGTTTAGCACTATTGTTATAATTGTATATAAAATTAGGTGAGAAAAACATTTTATTATGTTTTATTGTATAAACCGTGTCATTAATCCCATAGAATTGAAGAGAACATGAATTTAGTAAATCATTGCACCTCCGCGCCGGCGACTCCGCAACGCCCGCAGCGGGCAACGAACTTCCGGTCATTATTAAGTGATTTCCGCAGGACTTCTTTCGTGAAATAGATTTTAGTTTTAACCTAAATATAAACTAATTTTTGTAATAAGGCGTACACATGCATATTTTTCATCCGGATTAACTTGCAAGTATATTTTAATTAATAAAAGTCAGTCCTAACATTATTACATTTTTTTATAGAAATCAATGCAGCGTTACGTCAAGTCATTCGATACGAGGGTTACAAAGGACTTTTTCGTGGTTTAGGATCTACTTTACTTAGGGATGTGCCATTTTCAGGTATTTTTTTAGTTTAGTAGAATTTTATGCTTAATTTAGTACCTACTATATTAGTATATTTGAAATAATAATTTAATTAATTTTAGGCATATATTGGACTACATTTGAGTCTACTAAGAGAGCATTCAATAAACCAGATTCAGAAAAGAATTCCTTCCCATTCAACTTCTTTTGTGGCCTTGTTGCAGGCAGCGTAAGTACTTGAAATCTACTAAATTTTTGTTAAAAACTGTTTTACTTGCCTTTTTCTTTGTTATCTTATCATAATGTCTGTCATCTTCTGTCATGTTGTCTTATTATAAATGTATGGCAGGTATGTTTTTTTTTTCTCTTTATTGAGAGGCTTTATCACCAACGTGGTTATGTGCATTTGCAGCATACATGATAATATATTATATGTGCAACCTAGAAGTAACTAATCAATATAATAATCAAGCTACGTCTGAAAAAGTCTTCGCCAATATTGTAGTCACTTAATTGATAAATCAAATAAGCTGTATACCATAATATATATTCATCATAAAATATTAGTCTTAGCTTTTCGATAAGAACTATTTTAGAATATGGGCACAGAATACTCAATTGTGCCAAGGTACAGAAGGATCTCTCCACAAAAAGATTTTAATAAATAGCGACTTGTTATGACGCAATAAAGTCTGAGACACAGCGCTGAGTTTCGGATAATATATTTAAATACAAGGTGTCTCTCTATTTATCGCGTAGCTCTTATCCCTTCTAACGTAACATATTAACGTAATATTTACTGACCACTTATATACCTATTACAATTATTCTGCTGTTCAACATTGACATTTCAAATATACCTAGTACCTAGTATTAAAGCCTAGTACCTGGTATCAGCACCTAGTATTAGATCAGAAAGTTATTTTACAATACCTGCGCACCATAGAGCAACACAGGAGGGGAGTAGCCATAGCTTTATTTTCCGATACCAAACTATCTGTCATTTTTTGCGAGGGGAAATCTGCGCCACGCACACTTTCTCAGACTCCCACACAAAAATATTCGTCTGTCACTACGAAACTCACACAACAATTAAAATAATACATCCACTGCTGAACATAGGCCTCTCCCAAGGAATGCCACAAAGCATGGTCCTAAGCCACCTGCATAGTCAGGTTGACTGTACGCTAGTTTGCCTTACTCCGTGATATAATAAAGCCTGTTATTACAAAAGTACTTCCATATATCCTTTAAACTCTGACCTGCAATAAACAATAAATAAATAAATAAACAATATGGTCGAAGTTCACACTTAGTAATTTTAATATATAATCGGAATCTCGGAAACGGCTCCAACGTTTTTTATGAAATTTTGTATGCAGCGGGTTTTGGGGGCGATAAATCGATCTAGCTAGGATGCGTTTTTAGAAAATGTCGTTTTATCCGTGGTTTCAGGCAATGAAAAACTGCTACAATATCATTAGAATACGAAGGTAAATTTCGCCATTATCTACAAGGTTATAATAGCTCAGGTGGGAAATCGGGCGGTCCCGAAACCAGAAGACCCCGGTCCAGATGTCTCCAGTCCGATTATTTTTTTCAAGTTCCTTTTTTTGTGAGAAAAGCTATTATTGGGAGCCCTTTATCAACGCATCTAATTTGTATCTAAGTATATTTTTTTTAAAACACGAAAAAAATTACCGATCTTTAAAAAAAGAATACGGTAGTAATTACATTAGTAAAGAAAGCGACATATTTGCAAATATTTTTATCCTATTGGCGATGTTTCGGTACAAAGATAAAAGTCTAATCAATAACTCTTTATCGATAATCAACTTAAACATAAACTGAAAAATATGACTCTTCCTGACATCTATTGGCGAGTAATAATACTATTATTTTTTTAATTAAAATATAATTTGCAAAAATACGATTTCCAAAAAAAAACATAGCGAGCAAAGCTCGGTCATCCAGGTACTATATATTAAATAAATCAGAAAATATAATCTCAAAAATGATTATATGCACAAGAGACATGACTGTATAATACTTTAATGAGTATATAATTAATTTATATTATGCAAGATATTATTAGAGTACGAAACCTATCCAACTGCAGGGAGGTGTAAGACAGGGTGACGTTATATCCCCGAAACTCTTCACCGCTGCATTGGAAGACTTTTTCAAGCTACTGGACTGGACTGGAATGGATACGGTATTAACGTCAATGGCGAGTACATCACTCACCTTCGGTTTGCCGACGATATAGTCCTCATGGCAGAATCGCTGGAGGACCTAAGCACTATGCTCAATGACCTCAATAGTGTCCCAACGGATAGGTCTTAAGATGAACATGGACAAAACAAAAGTCATGTGTAACGTGCATGTCACACCTATGCCGGTAGTTGTTGGGAGCACTTAGCTCCAAGTTGTTGACGAGTCTGTTTACCTGGGACAAATAGTCCGACTAGGTAAATCCAACTTCGACCGAGAGGTCAATCGACGGATTCAACTCGGCTGGCCAGCTTTCGGGGAATTTCGACACATCTTCTCGTCAGATATACCTCAAAACCTGAAAACGAGATTGTACAACCAGTGCGTGTTGCCATTGATGACTTATGGATCTGAGACGTGGTCCTTCACTGCTGGCCGTATGAGGAAGCTCAAGGTCGCTCAGCGAGCTATGGAGAGGGCTATGCTAGGGGTTTCTCTGCGTGATAAACTTAGAAATGAGGATATCCGCAGTAGAACCAGAGTGACCGACATAGCCCAACGGATTAGTAAGCTGAAGTGGCAATGGGCCGGCCATATAGCTCGAAGAACCGACGACCGATGGGGAAAAAGGTTCTCGAGTGGCGTCCTCGTACCGGCGGACGAAGTGTAGGGCGTCCCCCCACTAGATGGAGTGACGACCTGGTAAGACATGTAGGAAGTCGATGGATGCAGGTGGCTCAGGACCGTGCTTTGTGGCATTCCTTGGTGGACGCCTATGTTCAGCAGTGGACTTGTGAAGGGCTGTAATGATGATGATGAAGATATTATATTAAGCAATATATTTTTAAATATACTTTTATGATACATCGAAAAATATATCCTTACTAAGTATGATACATACTACTAACGTATAATTAAATATATTTTAGCAGGTACAATAAAGTTAATCATTTTCGATCTTTGAAAGCTTATATTATATTTTAGGAAATTAAAAATTTAAAATAATATTAAAATACATAATTTTAAATAAATGATAAAATATAAAATAAAATATATAAAAGATATAAGAGCTATAATATATAAATATCTATCAAATCGGCAAAAATGTATATATATTGATTCATATATTTATCCATATATTTCTTCAGTAAGTATGGTTTTTTCAAATTGGTGGGGGGGGGGGGGGCAAATTCCGGTCGACCGTTACTATTACAACTATGGACCGTTATTATTGTAATTTTTAAGATTAATAAGAAATAAATAGTACTAATGTCATTAAGAATTACTTATATATGAAAGGTAACGCCACTGTTTTGTACATTTGACGTGGCAGATCTATTATTGCAGCAAAACCCGAACAATTCGCCATTTTTGTAGGACGTCGATTCAGTCGCGCAACTAAATTTAGTCTAGTGAGCAGTGCGGTTGCAACTAGTTTTATTGTACGCATAAGACCGCGTGGACTTAAATACTTTGGCACAGGGGAACGCCTCCATATGGCTACTCCTGTCCAGTATGTCGGCGGCCCGCGTTGCTTTATGTTGCGCACTTTAAACTTTAGTGTGAATCTTAATAAAACTCTTATTCATGTACGTGCGAACCTGCAAGGGTTTAGGGGCGAGCTTTACTCTGCTGTTTAGCCAAGGACAAGAACTTTTCTCCGTTTACTTTCCGTTCTGACGGCACTCAATGATAATTTATATACTCCGTTGTTTGATAGCAAGCGCAAACAACGTAACGCTCTCTCGACGTAACGCTAGTCCTCATTATGCAGTACAGTGAGTTATATCAGAATTAAGCTTCTGTTGGGTTTTTTTTTTTGAAATTGGATAACTTCTTACAGCGGAAAATTTCCAGGCAGGGAAAGCGCCTTTAAGGAATTAATCGATTTCCTAGTATTTCTATAACAAAGACATATTTACAAAGGCAAAAGAGTTTCGTCAATAATGGCCGATAAATCGATTAATTAATATATAAATTTTATACATATCTTGTTAGATTTTATCTATATAAAATGCATTATTTTCATAGGAAAAATCAACCTTTTAAATTTTTTTTGTTTTTATTACAGATTGCAGCATTTATTACATTACCCTTTGATGTTGTCAAAACACACCAACAAATAGAATTGGGCGAAAAGGAAATTTATTATGAAACTTTCTTATAGTAAATATTGATTAAAACAACAAATGTTTCATTCCTTACAAACAAGATCTAATATTATAAATATTTCACTGTAAATCTAGTTATTAAATCAAGTTACTTATTAATAATCATCTGTTTATTTAACTTACTATTCTCGGAAATAAAACTATAGTGTCTCAAAAATGTGAAGCTTCAAAAATAATTAAATACCATAATCATCATCATCACTGCTGAACATGGGCCTCCCCCAAGGAATGCCACAAAGCATCCTGAGGTCCTGAGCCACCTGCATCCATCGACTTCCTGCATGTCTTACCAGGTCGTCACTCCATCTAGTGGGGGGTCGCCCTACACTTGGCCTACTGGTACAAGGCTGCCACTCGAGAACCTTTTTTCCCCATCGGTTGTCGGTTCTTCGAGCTATATGGCTGGCCAATTGCCACTTCAGCTTACTAATCCGTTGAGCTATTCATTGAATAAAACTATTTTTTATGGATTTTATCGCATTTAATTTACTATATAACCGCCATATTTACAGGGCCGCCGGGGACTGGGGGCCGTCTCTTCGTAACTTTCATCATGCACCCCATCGCTTGGCGAGCGGGTTGGCAACCGCAATTTTTTTATTGTAATATTGTTGTTATCAGGAAGATGCTGCTGCCTATCTCCTGCCTGTTTCCCACTGTCGCCTCTTACGACACCCATGGGAAGATATGGGGTAGTGGATATTCTTAACCGCCACTACACAGCAGTTACTTACCATTTGAAAACAATACAATGAAATTCAGTATCACTTTGCGGTATAAGGTTATTAAGTCAAATTTTAAAAATATGAAATAAAATGAAGTTTTAGATAAAATACAGCTTATTTTATTGTCACCTTAATTTCTAAATGCATTAGTGTACAATAGCTCCTAGAGGTTCTGCCTTAATATTACCAAGGTCCAGCCTGCTATCTATTGATTCGTCGATTTGCCCGACGATTGCCACATTATCGCCTCTGATTATATGAAGACCAAGAACAACTTGTGCTACACCAGTTGATGAAGAAAACACTCTTTCATGGGATTCATCCAATATAATATTAATCGTTTGATCAAACCCTTTTAGTGTGCCAATAAAATTACGCCCGTCAGATGTGATTACTGACACGGTCTGATTTATATAATTCTCCAAACCTGACGCCATAATTACTTTCTCTTTAACGCACAATTTTTAATCCAATAAAAAACAGTAATAGACATCAGTTTAGCTGGCACTTATTTTAGTAAATAAGCATCCTTTACGGCTTTAGCTTTGAAATATTTGCCTTTCCTCTGCTCTGAAATTTGAATCAAGCAAAGCAAAACGTCATAAGTCAAAGGGTACTTTACTATTTGTCAATTATAACAGGCAAAGGCTACAGATTATACAGCCTAGTCCGATTTGTATTTTGTTCACAAAACTTCACAATATCTTACGGCTTCACCCAGCGCACAGTTCATGACGGTAATATCTCAATGCTCGTAAGCAGGTAAAAACCTAAGAATTATATCACCATTGAAGCACTAGTTACCACCTTTCCAAATATAAAAATCATGTATATACTAAAACCCTAGATACTCACTCAGCGTCTCAAAACCGTCGGCATAAAATATCCTCATTTCAAATAGTATCGTATCGCGTCGCTCGCGTCTCGATGAAAATGCGCCAGTGTCCGTTAAAAATTAAAAATTACGTCATGAACGTTAAAAAGGATGGGCTATCATACTTTCGGTGAGTAAAAGAGATTGATTTGTTTTGTTGTTTTATGACTGATTTTGGGAGCAATATGATTTTGATTTTATTTGTCTTAAAATTTCATTTATAGGTCCGAGTAAAATACAGCAAATTCAATGGTCGCTTTGTCAGTGTAAGATAAATGCATTACAGCCTCCTTTTATTTTAGTCGAATAATACAAATGACCCTGTCCTTATTCAATGGAGTCGATTTTTATTATTGTGTTTAATTCTTTAATTAATCAGTTCATCAACTTTTATACCTTTTAGTATTTAGTTTTAATTAATACTTAACATTATTATTTATAGTTTTACCAACTTCCAAAAGGTGAAGAGGTCATCAGTTCGACGATTTTTATATCTGTATCGTATAAATTTTGGGTGAATATGAAACTTACAATTTGTTTTATTTGCATATTTCATTTCTAATTTTATATTTTAGTTTTCCGCGTGACCCAATACTATGTGGAGAATGGACATCAATCGTCAGCCAGCGAAGGCGTGAAGATTTTTAAACCGAATAATTCAAGCGTCGTTTGTTCAGAACATTTTTGGCGAAGACGTGTATTTTACAGCAAAAGGCATAAAATGTCCTCTTAAAAGAGCTATTTCTCGTGTACGTCTAAGTTCTTAAAAGAAAAAAATGATAATTGTAATTTTCAGTTTTAACCTAACTAGTTAGTTTCAATGTAGGTAGGTATTGTTGTTCTACCAATACTTAACAATTTTGACATAAAAATATAAATAAATGACTTTAACGGTAAATATATTTGTTTCATTGATATATAAATGTGTTACTAAAACATACTTACGATCAGATAAAGTGTAAATATGTGTTTAGAACACATTCATATAAATTTTATAAACTTTTGTAACACTCAGTCAAAGTATAAAAGAAAATAAAAATATTCGTCTCTACTTCATGCCTCTTCCTACAAGCAAACTTGTTTCATAAAATTTTATTGCTTTATGGACATCGCTTTGTAAAACAACTTTAAGTCATGCGTGCCAGCTATTAGCCTAAATTTGCAAAAATATGTTTATATCATAACTAGCGATCCGCCATAGCTTCGCACGGAAGATTTCTGGTCTCGACAACAGCGCCACCACGCGCACAAACAATTTAATCAAAATCGGTCCAGCCGTTTTCGAGTTTTGCCAGACTAACGGACAGCATTTGATATTTATATATAGCCAACCACGAATCTGAGCCGCGCGGGTACCTTACTCATAGACGCAACCCTCCGCCCTCGGCAACGCCAACTCTATAGAGTAGGGAATGTCACGGCGGCGTCGAACGGTTCGCGTATTGTATTTTATACTCGTGATAACTTCGAAATTAAATGTTCAATTCAAATGATTTAAAAGTATTTTACTGCTACATAAATACCCATGATGATAAAACTATTTATTTGAATAAAAATTAATATTACGATACGAATGTAACCAACTTTTGTTTCTACCGGCCATCTAATTAAGCTTTAGAACACAAAAGCTACTATTGTAACTTAACTATTTGTACAGGCAGGTAGTTGTTTGTTTAAATATTAACTTAGTTACCCTTCAATAGCTCGACTACCTGGCTGCACATGAATATGGTAGTAAGGAGTATTAGACTTTACAGACCCGAACTAAGTTCCCTATATCTAGCAGTCCCTAGCAGTCCCTAATACCCAAGCCTATGTTAGTTAGGCTATGTAAGTTAGATATATTCTTTGGCGGACTTTTTTGTAGGTAACAATGAGTACTTTAATCATGTAGTACATAATTTTTATGTGTCATCAATAGTTTTCTCAGCACAAGCCAAATAATGAGTTTTATAGGCAAAACTTTGCAACTTCGGGTTACATTATTGAAATTTTCTTAAGGACATCTAATTATTTTGAAAATAAATTATAGCCTATTACAACGAACACCATCAGACGAACCATAAAAAGCCCTCCGTGAGCGCCACCACCTGCCAGACCGCCGTTCCTGCAGACGTGATGTAAGTGTAAGGTATCACCACCAATTGCATGATCAACACGGCTACTAGCCGCAGATCGTGTCATGAGTCTACCGCTTACCCCAAGGGAATGGGGTCCCACGTTGCGTGGCTTTCAGCCGCAGCCTTGAGAGCTTCCTCAGATTCTCTTTCCAGCTACCACCCGCATGAGGTCGACACATATGCTCCACCAACCAATAAAACGGTACATATAGCCAAAATGCCACAATTATTCGGAAAGGGTTTGTGTCACTGACGTTGAGTATATGCATTTTTCGATCATGTTTGTCTCACCCACCAACAAGTTGCCTTCAATCATTCAAAGGTGGGAAATTACAGAGATATATTATTATGTTGTTATATAAAACATCATGGAGGTCAGACAGTCTGCAGCCCGTAATGGAGGGACCCGACTTGGGCAAAGCTACTTAGGTTGTGAGTCAAACCAAGACGCAGAGAGCGCCATTGAGAATAGCGACCCGCCAAACAACCATCGCAGAGACGCAATTCTGTAGAACGCAACTAGCATCAATACGACTATCGTCGGCTTACACCATCCCAAGGTCCTTCATACAATTCCAGCAAACATCACCACCAACATACCTCCATCGACCAGAACCACAAGATGCTTCGAATCAGGCGCAGCACACCCGCAGATCCATCACAAGACGCTATATCAGATGTAGCAGTAAGCATCAAAATATCATACAGATGGTGTCCCCTTATAAACACACCCACATGATCCCTATCGACTTTGTTAACAAAATTGATACTGTTGTTAACTAAAATCCACGTATCATAGCACTATTGCACTAAGACATGGAGTTGAGTAAGCTTCATGCACTTAAAAGTAATACCAAACACATTCATCCTAATCCGAAAGATAGCCGACGTATCAAAACGCTATGCGCTAAGACGCCGCCCACAAACGGTAGGGTGTACAATGTCCACAGGCAAGTCGTATTGCTACAACAAAGCCGCTTACCACCGACACTAAGATGATATGTCTAGGACATTGGTTAGCGAGTCCAAGTTTACCCCGGTCTCGGACGCTGTGAAGCAATCTACACTCTACTAATAAATCCTTTTCAAGTCCCATTTCTATCAATATAATGCTTTTACATATTTGATTTATTTCATAGAACTTACTATAATATGTATTTTACATATGGGACTTCAAGTCATAACTCTGCTATCCCAATGCTTATGCATCATAGAGACCTTCTATATTAATGATTTTGTATCATACACCTTACTATCATAAGTCCCTAATATGGAACTATAATATATACATTGTGCAACAGTACTATAGTAGTCAATCCTCCGACTACCCCATATATACGACCTTGGGTATGCGTCTCCGGCAACTCTCTCTATAAGCAATCATTACATGAATACCCATCAGTAATACAAGAACACCTTTATTAACTTAGAAAATTTATGACTCATTTTTCAGTAATCTTACAAATCTTATTTATCTCTATTATTGCAATATAATCGACCTGTGTTTCTATTATTTAATACATTTTGAATATTATAAGCAGAGATTTGATAAATTAAAAGGTTTTTTCTATAGACAATATTAAACCTTTACTATACCATAATACCAAGTTACTATACTCTTTGGTCCTCTCTTTTTAACTCGGGACTTAATACAACGGTGTAGGATTTGAAAAAGATTTTATACCTGTATAAATTCACACCTGCCAAAATATACTAGGAAAATTTTTTTTCAGTCGCTAAATTTAGGAAATTTTACGAGGAATCTAAATATGACAAAAAATAAATAATTCATTAATTCAAATCGCATAAATAAAATAAAAAATACTTTGAAGTTCAAAGTATTTTTCATTCACAAAAATACGATTGAGTTTCTTATTACAATTGAAATATGGATCATTTTCCTATGCAAGTATTTTCATGTACAGTGTTCAAGTTCTTCGAACAACCAACAACACATACTTTCATACTTGCAAGTATTTTTTGCTCGTATCAGGGCGCCGTACTTTGAAGTGAATACCTTGTTTTTAAAACCTGGTAGCGTAAATACGTCTCATCTTTACTTGATCCGCTCATGTACAGCAGCCCAAACTCGAGTTAAGTTCGAGGAAGATACAACTCGAGTTAACTCGAGTTGACTTATCACTATGCTGTACATATACTGATAGTCTATAATAAATAAATAATGAAAAGTTTGACAAGAGTTTTGGCGGGAACTTGATCGGCGGCGGTTTGCTGCTCCTGTATTATTGTTTGAATAATGGTTTGAAGTGGATTTTGATATGTAAAAGTGGTGCGATTTTGTGTATACGGTGATACAAGTGCTCTGATGGTGATGTGATTCTAAAGATAAGGTGTTTATCTGCTTAGGCGCCTTGAAATACCATCGCCAACTGTCAGCTGTCTGCTGACTCAAGTTGCCGTCAAAATCTCCCAAGGGCTGCACAATGTGACGCATCAACATATTGTGAAGCAGTGTACTATGAAGAAAATTATAATAATCCGAATAAAAATACCTAAGACTTGGCCTAAAGGTCTAGATACCAGGCCATAACTCCAAAAAAAAAGTTTGACAAAATTTTTAATTTACGTGTGGAATAAGTTGTCCTAATGTAAATTTGATGAAAAATATATGACGGTTTTGCGATTACTATTGCTTTAATATCTAAACGTAAACTCCCTATATATAATGTACTCTGTGCGTGAAACATTGTTCAACATTCATCATTCAACAATTCAACATTGGTGATCTAGGAGTAAAAGTATAAAAGTATTCTGTGTTGTTGATTTGATTTTCATAATGACAAGTACAGTAGTTCAATACATTTTACTTCGAAGTGATTTATTGAAGGATCTGGGATGGTCCATTGGAGCTTTAGTAGCACAGGCGTGCCATGCGTCTTCGGCTGTATTACATATATTTAAAGATGACGAATATACTGTACAATATATGAATGACTTAGACAACATGCATAAAGTTGTATTAGAAGTAAGCTAAGTATTTATTTTATTTATTATTTAATGTTATAATTACAATTTACAATACGGAAATTAGTAATTATAATAATAATATATTATACCCCTAAGCATTTGGGTGAAGCTATAAGGTGCCCATTGTACCTTATAATTTGTTGCTTTTTTTCTCTTACGTTTTTTCTGGTGTACAATAAAGTATATTTCATTCATTCATATAAATATATTAACTACCCATTCACAAACACAAAACTAGTTCTATTAAATAATATATATATTAGGTCCTTACATATGAAATTGGCGTTTTGTACAGGTGGAATATAAAGTCTATTTTTTTTTTGTAAAATATATTTAATTAATCAAAGTATGCACCGTTGTTATCTATGCACTTTTGCCATCTCATAGGTAGTTCATTGATCCCTTTAAAATTGTAATCTGTTGGAGCAAGGTCCGGGGAGTACGGTGGATGTCGCAGACATTCCAATTGTAGCTCATGTAACTTAGTGGTTGTTTGTTGTGCAGTGTGTGGTCTTGTGTTGTCGTGAAGCAGCAGTGGCCTAGAGCGATTGACCAGTCTCAGTTGTTTAGCAGCTAGTTCTTCCTTCATGGTTTGCAGTTGCTGACCATAGATATCTGCCGTAATTGTTTGGCCAGATTTTTAGAATGCTGTAGTGAAAGACACCGGCGCTAGTCCACCAAACACTCACAAGTAACTTTTTCTGAGTCAATTTTTGTTTAGGGCAGGATTTGGCTGGATCTCCAGGGTTCAGCCATTGCGACGAGCGCTTCCGATTATCGTACAGTATCTACTTTTCATCACAAGTAATGATTCAATTTAAAATCCCTTCATTATTGTGTTGGTTGAGCAAATTAACACAGCAGTCAACGCGTGTTTGCAAGTTCGATTCACTCAATTCATGAGGTACCCATCGTTCAAGTTGTTTTACTTTCCCGATTTGCTTCAAGTGGATTAATACAGTTTTATCACTTACCCGAAGCCTGCAGCTATATCTGAAGTGCTTTGTGATGGATCCGCTTCCACAATAGCCTTTAATTCTTTATTTTCCACTTTGGTCTCCGGCCGTCCATGGCGTTGGTTCTGAAGGTCGAAATTTCCAGAACGAAAACGTTGAAACCAAAAACGTACCGTGCTTTCTTTTGCGACACCAGCGCCGTACACATCATTATTCCTTCGAGCTGTTTCTGCAGCACTGGTGCCATGGTAGAATTTGTGCTCGTAAATATACTGATATTTCATACACATGAAAATGAATAAAATACAAATGAATGACTGTTTTCAAAACTCAAATGTAAAACTTAAGCTAGTTTATTCTTTTTAAATTGAAATGACAAACAAACTGTCCACATAAAGCAAGTAAGTATTGCAGCCCCTAGACACTCGCAACTAACTTTAATAAATGATGATGGAATGGCTTACAGCCCTTAATTACAGGCTACAGATACAGGCTAACTGCAGATAGATGATTTTATCATAATTTTTTAATAGATCAAGAGTGATGAATGAGGACATAATCCGCCTCATGGTTGTGAATGCTGTGGCCCATAGACACACATCTGTTAATGTATTAAATTTAAATTAATACTAAAAGGAATAAAATTGTGATGTCTCTCCTGAGATCTAAGAATGCCTTGTTACCAGTAGAAAGTGTCTCCTGTTCTCTACACTCACCATACAAAACACAGCAGCATTAAGCGGCTATATTATACTCGTATTCTGCGAGAGTGTGATCTGTCCCTGGCCAAGCCGACCTATTTGTGCTACAAATATAGCTGCAGCATGGCTTCACCACATGTAAAGTTAATTCAAAATCTTCATCATTATTGCCCATTACAAGTCTACTACTGAATATAGGACTCCAAGGAATGCCACAAAGCATAATCCTGTACTGTAGTTGTAGTGGCTCTCTGTACCCTTGCAGACTGGAACAAATTTGCTTTGGTGGCAGAAATATTTAAGAGGGACCTACCCAGATGGACTCCTATCCAGAAAAGTAGTTGTATCACTTAGTGGTTGACTTTGCCCCAAGAATGAATTACTGACTGCATGTACTTTTACAACAAAGTCCTAAAAATTTTTTAAACAAAAGCTGTGTAAAAAGGTTATTTTAAAATTAAAGAATATAGTGGAAATTGGTTTTTATAAATTCTATTAGTTATTTTACAATGAATGTAGTTTAAATTAGAGATTAATTAGGCATACTATTATTCAAATATTTGTTTCAAATCATTTCAGATACCAAATGAAGAGTCATTAAGAAAAATAGCAGAAAAATTAAAGGAAAATTCTATAGACTGTAAATTGTGGATTGAACAGCCAGAAAACATACCTACTTGTTTAGCGCTTAAGCCATATCCTAAAGAGGAAGTAAAAAAGTTTGTTGGCAAATTTAAACTGTTTAAGACTACTTTAGCATAGGTGAATATGATGAACTATTAGGTAGTTATTAAGATATTACTTTTTATTTATCAATCTATTAAAAAAATCATTTCATTTCTGGTTTTTCTTAGCATAAAAGAAACCTTGGAAAGGTTAATTTTTCTGTCAAGATCCCTTCTCTGCCTTTATGCATCCTCTAAGGTGAGCCTGTTATATGAGCTTATAGTACTTGTACTATAATCTATTCTGTGTTTATAGTTAAATAACATAATTTAAAAAAATTAGAACTGGACTATTTACTATATCTAGGACAAATTTTTCAACTACTGCATAAAGCTATTTTCAAGTTCACCAATGGTATAACATCATGAAAAATTTGCTCATACTCTCCTAACTAGGCATGCAAATTGTTGATGCAGAACTTAATTTCAATGGTGTTCCCCATCACAGGTATGTTGGATGAGGGACCTGTAGTTCCGAATAACTATAATGTAATTTGTTTGTGGTATCAAGAAAAAGAGTTCAATTTTTTTTTAAATGGCTTAAGTAAAAAAATTAAAACAATAGATTATATAGATTTGGGTGAGAAATTGGATAAGCGAAAGAAATATCAAAATAAAAGGAGGCTCAACAATGCTTTTGCGACAGCTGGAGTCAGAAGATCCCTCTGAATAGAGATTAGCAATGAGAATGACGAGAGAAAATTTTAAGGAGTTGCGATCATTAATTTTCATGATTACAATAATAATAAGTCATTTTCTACAGATATAAAAATTCAATTTGTTGTAGATAAATGTAAAGTTCTATAATTCGCAGGAAATCAATAAACAATACATATATACTCGATGCAGCTGAACAAATAGAGCCCATGGACGAACATAGCACATATAAATACTTAGGGTTTCATCAGTCCAAACAGACACATCAAAAACAAGCAACATTACATAGATTTAACCACAGAATAAATAATAAGTAGTAGTACAGGAACAGAAGAATCACTCTCTGATAGCAAACTTGCGAGTTTAAACCTAGTTATAACGTAACTATTGTTCATAATACTTTGCACGCCTCGGATGCGACCTTCGTTAAAATAGCCTACCGATTGTTGTGGCGCGCATATTAAACCAAAATGCACCTTACGTCTACGTGCGAGAATCTCGCTCCTACTGTAGGGTTAGGTGTTGTAAGAAAACAAATTGAATCCTTTAATATTAGTTGGTAGGAGGATACAACGAGGTGTTATGCAATGTATTAGTAATTTGCTGATAATAAGAACATTATTGTTCAATGTGAGGAAGGTTAATATGCAACATCGAGAAAAGTTAAGATTATAACGACGTGAACGTCTTTGAAACTCAGATAATTTACCTACTTACCATTTTCAACCGAGTTCAAAAAAAGGAGGAGGTACTCAATTCGACTGCATTTTCTTTTACTTTTTTCTAACTGAACCGATTTTGATGATTCTTTTTTTATTTGAAAGCTGAAACTTCTCATGCGGTCCATTATATTTATATAATTAGTAGTAATAATATAGTTTGATCAAGATCTGACCTAGTAATTTTTGAGTTATCTTTAATAATGCGTATTTAATTGACTTCGACTACATTGGTGATGTTCTCATTTTATTTACATTGAAGTCGGTTGGACAATTTTTTTTATTTTACCACTTGTCCGTTTCACATTAATGCTATTTACAAACATGCGATACGCGACGGCATTATTAATAAAAGAGTGAAGTGCTGCTATTTTCAATATCTTTCTTTTATCGACCAAGTGTTTAACTAATAACCAGTATATGCTGATCTTGCATTAGTACGCAGTCACTAGTACTGGCATTATACGCGAAAAAATCGAAAACTGAGGAGCTGTGGTCGGGTCGCTAATCAAATAATAAATCTGTAACTATGGCGTCAGTAACTAGGTAGGTACCTAATTATCTAGATCTAACTATAAATAATTATTATAATAATATCTTAAGAGTTAATTAGAATGTATTGTACATACTAACCTTCCGTAAAAAATCTGTAAAGGACAGTGAAAATCGTATCAAAATCCGTTGCGTGGTTGCATAGTTTAAAAGAAGCAAGTAGATAAGTTGAGAAATCGAAAACTACGTTAGTATGTGTTCATTTATTTTATCTAAAGAGTACTTACAGTAAGTTTTAGTCAATTGCCCCGTAAAATAAAAAGTGTCGTACAAACTGTAACACCCTATTTCACCCCCTTAGAGGTTGAATTTTCCTAAATACTTAGTGGATGTCTACGTTATAAAAAGCGGTTACTGTCTAATTTTCAGATTTCTACGTATAGCGGCTTAGGCTGTGCTTTGGTAGATGAGTCAGTCACTCAGAGCTTCCTCTTATATATATATCATACTTATATCGTACTTCTATATATATATAGAAGTACGATTAAATATTATCTGCTGCGTTACACATAGTACTTCCAATAGTTTTGTCGCTGGGATATAAGAGGCGAGTGCACTCAGATCCGCATTGTAGAGTAAAATTACCGCTGTTTGGTCTCTCGGCGTGAGTTCTGACGGCCAAGCGAGTAGTGTTACCCAAATGCAAGAACAAGACGAGACTTAGCCAGTCTTGGTCTTGGTCTTGCGCCAATACACCTGGTCTTAGTCTTGGTATTTCGCTCCCAGTCTTGGTCTTGGTCTTGCAGCAAGAGTCTCGCAAGTCTCGCAATTACCTATTAGCCTATTGCTATTTATTAAATGTTACTTTAGATCTTAGAACAACTTAACAGAATAGGTATGTTTTGAGCTTGAATTAACATAGCCATAGTAAAGACCAACCAAATTAATAAATGTCTAAAAAGTTAATGAGAAATTCGAAAAATCAACTGACACCGTGTGGGGTTTGAACCCACGACCTAAGCGATCCGTGCCGATGCTCTAACCAACAGTTATCTACCGTGTCCCACGGCCACGGAGTCAGTCTATTCTTACTAAACGTTTACATTTAATAAGCTTACATATGCTAAAACATGGTTAAAACATATAAAAACAAATTAATGACATTAACTTGACTGTATTTCGAAGAACATTATCTGTCTAGAAAGAGATTGACATCACACCTTATATGAAATAGAATAAAAGAGTTATTATACAATTTATACATATTACCATTTATTTAACCCTCTGCTACTGACGTAACGTACGTCAGACACCGCAAAATTTATATGTCTGTCTCATTCCGTCATTTCGCGACATAATCTCCTGTCTCGCTCAGTACCTTCCTCTGAGAGCGCCACCTACGCTTTAGTGCGGCGACGGCAGCCGCAGTGTGCGCACGTGGCTAGTTGGAGCTATCAGGTGTCTACAGGACGTAAGGTCAGTAATAAGTGATGGATCTGTCATACGTATTGCCAGTAAAATATTTATAATACCCTACTGTCTTACATACGTCACATCAGTAAAATAGTTATGTTTAAAGTATCTGTCGTTCATCACCTTAGCAATATGTTTCTATATAATTTTAATGACCTATGTTTTTGTTTCTATCTATATAGATGGCGAGTACCAGTAATTCGAGGAAGAGAAATCTTACAGGAAAATTACTTGAACAAGCACTTGAACAGTGGTTAGAAGAAGATAACGAGCACGAGTTTAGTGATGTAGACGACGAAGTAGCTGATCAAAATTTTACAATTGAAGAAGAAGAACATGTTGCGAGTGAGATTTCAGAAGTCGAAGAAATAGAAATTGAAACATCGAGTGAAGGGACAAATCGTTCTACTAATACGCCTGACTCGAACCGCAATTGTTATCGAGGTAAAAATGGTTTTGTTTGGTCAGTTACTGACTTTTTAAGGACATCGCGAACACTAGCTCGTAACATTGTGTCTTTACCTAGACAAAACCCTGATCATACGAGATTTCCCGGTTACGAAGCACTCTGGCTGAAGCTTTTTGATGACAATATGATAGAAACAATAGTTTCCTGTACAAATAAAAAACTTGAAGTTTACCGCCGCCAGTTCTCTAATTATTCGAAACACGAGCTGAGAGATACAAGTGCTGTAGAAATTCGATCTTTATTTGGATTATTATACTATTCCTCAGTATTCAAATGTAACGATGCTGATTCAAACTATTTGTTTGCGACTGATGGAACAGGTCATGAAATATTTAGATGTGTCATGTCTAAATATAGATTCAACACACTTTTGAATTGCTTGAGGCTGGACAATATTGATGACCGACAGGAGCGCTTAGAAACTGACCCTCTTGCTGCTGTTTCTGGATTTTTTGATAAATTTATCGCAAATTGTCAAGCAAATTACACACCTGGTCCATACACCTGCGTTGACGAAATGCTATTAGCCTTCAAAGGTCGCTGCAAATTTGTCATCTACATGCCCAAAAAACCCGCTAAATATGGGCGACGCCTGGGAATCCTACGTATATAACGCATACATTTACCACGGCAAGGGTTCTGATGGTATAGGTCTCCCGGAGGCTGAGAAAAAGCTTTCTGTCCCTACACAGTCTGTGTTGCGACTTATAAAACCCATTGAAAATACCAATCGTAATGTGACAGCGGACAATTGGTTCAGCTCAATACCTCTGGCAGAAATGCTATTGAAAAAAGGACTGACATATTTGGGAACATTAAAAAAGAACAAACGAGAAATACCTCCAGAGTTTATGCCAAGTAAAAACAGAGCTGTTGAAAGTTCTCTTTATGGTTTTACAAAAGACCTCACTTTGTTGTCTTTTGTCCCGAAAAAAGATAAAGCCGTCATACTAATTTCTAGCTGTCACCATAGTGCAAGTACGGACACAGAAACTAGAAAACCGACCATAATAGTCGATTATAATCACACAAAAGGCGGGGTCGACGAAATCGATAAAAAATGTGCGATATATTCCTGCAGTCGTAAAACGAGACGTTGGCCACAAGCTATATTTTATCGAGTACTAGATATTGCTGGCATCAATGCATATGTACTTTATGGTCAATGTGAAGGTACGAAATTGAGAAGAGGAGATTTCCTTATGCATCTATCCAGAGAACTAGTATTACCCGCATTAAAACAGCGAGTTTATAATGAAAAACTCCCAAGAGAATTGCGATTGACTCTGCGACGTGTACTAGGTCAGGACTTGCCCCCACCACCTTTACCCGAGTCTTCTAATGAGCCTAGTACATCATCAAGAAAATTATGTCGCATCTGCCCAAGTAAATTGAAGCGACAAACAAGATTTGTTTGTTGTATATGTGCGAAACATATTTGTTTGCAGTGCTCCTCGCAAATTTGTGTTGACTGCAAGACTGAACTTTGAGACTGATTAAAAAAAAATCACTGTAAGGATTTTTATAATTTAAGTGTTTTTTTGTTTTTTGAAACTTGAAGAAGGCAACGTTATGTTTTTTTTTGTTATTTCTTTTAATTTTATTCTTTTTCTTGAATGTCAAAGTTCCTAATTACAAATGTTCCTATAATTCATAAGGTTTCGGTAATAAATAATATTTTCTTAAAACAATGGTTTTATTGCTCTGTTTTTACAATGGCTTAAGAAATATAATGTAAACTTTGCTAAATTCAGTTTTATTTTCAATAACTAACAATAAAATTTGAAAATCCTTACCTAAAGTATACGTCCGACAGGCTACTCCTCAGTAGAATAATTACAAGAAAGGCACCTCAGTAGCAGAGGGTTAAATAAAAATAAAATACAATACAAATTAAATTACATAACAGTACACAATAGCTTTGACATTACTGTTACATTATATGAATTCTTTTGACCAAGAATTAATACAAAGTAACCATCTGGCTGGCTCATCACTTAACCTATTTCTATGTTTTCTAATTACTAAATTTTTAGAAAATAGTCTCTCAGCAGGTACTGACGTTGCAGGTATTGAAAGAAAATCACGGGTCATCTTCGATAAAGTTGGATATTCTGTCTCATGCGTCCTCCACCACTCTAAAATGTCTTCCAAGCTGGCGGCTCTGGGTGTATTTAGGTACTCCTCCAACTCGTTAATAACTAAGCCTTGAAGACAAGATCCAGATCCATTTTTAGACTTTTCAAGTGTGTTAAAAGTGTCTACAATATTGATCAACTGGGTGACGACATATTCGAGCACTTTGTATTTTAAAACACACACTTCCAAAATCGAGATTTGCAGTGAACCCATATAGTTAATATTATAATAATTACTAGAATAAATTATTATGATATCTACCTATCCTTACCATTATCTAGTTACAATATTCCTTGCGAGATCAGCATAATGTATTCGTGTCCATTCTGAGCACGCGGAAACTTATTTTATTATTTGGAACATGTACTCTGTGGCGGCAATCAAACAGTGTCAAATGCTGTGCGTGCGGCGCGGCGGCGACGATTGTATGCGATATCAATAGTAGCCGCCGGCGCGTGTATCTTGACCTTGTACTTCCGAATAGATGCAATATTTCTTTGACAGGTCAGTATCCGACCTTTGATGATGCCGACAACAAAACGCCGCGCACTATCAAAGTGCCGATGGTCAAAACTAAGGATGCACTCTTTTTTCTTTTAATGGACATTTTCACTCGCTATGTGTATGTTTATGGTATTGTTCGTAATGCGCATAAGTCCAATTTTCCAAATCTAAAAATCTAAGCGTATACCCGAACTCCTATACTCCCTTATACGACACTTAGGCTGAGATCATTGACTTTGCTCAGACTTTACTTTCGAGCTAAGACAATGTCGGTATTTATAGAGCTAATTTCGAAGTCGTGCTGAGTGTGCGCTTAGCAAAGCCTAAGTCAACGAAATCGACGACTTACGTAAAACTCAGGATATTATCCAAAACCACCGTATTAATTTTAAATTGTTGTTTTTATGTTACTCTAATTATTTATAACAATAAATAGTTAGTTTTAGACTGTCTTCTAGTTTTAAATAGCATTAATCTATTTTTATTAACGTAATTTCAAACTTATTTCTTAAAACCTTATTTTTTTATTTTTTTCTGATTTTGCACTCTTCTCATCCGTTCCCGTTCTCATACGCCCGTTTTCTATTTCATATAATAATAACCTATTTATGAAATACAATTTGGACTGTTTTCGATTTTAAATTTTTTTTTTTTTAATTTTATACAATAAAATCAAGGACATAATGAGTAAGATGGAATAAAGCATCCATTAATTTTTTGACTGTCTGGGCCTTAGCATAAGCTTAGCTTAATCTTAGCCGATACAACTATAAATTCGAAACTAAAGATTACGCTAAGCGTATACTCAGCGAAGTTTTTCGTAAGTAAAGTCTGAGCAAAGTCAAAGTGCGGTCTATAGATCTCAGCATTAGTTCTAACTACAAGACGCAAGAGTCTCGCAGGCTTAGTCTTGTTCTTGCGCAAATCTTGCACGGTCAGTCTTGATCTTGGTCTTGCTAAAATTAGGCGGTCTTGTTCTTGGTCTTGGTCTTGCAAAAATGCAAGAACAAGACCAAGACTGCAAGACCAAGACCGATTTTGGGAAACACTACAAGCGAGCATCGCTGAGCGAGTTTTATCTTTGATAGCTCTTGTCGCTGCGACAAATTAGTGGAGAGATAGTTCTCGCTCAGTGTGAACAGCCAGCGATCAACTACGAGGGCGATACTGAAAGTTTTTAGAACTGGCCACTTGTAAACGATATAATAAAAAAATAAGTTCAAATTTTGAAAATGGAACTCTGTTAATATTATTGTGTATGTATTTTATTAATTTGTCATTTGTTTGCGATTTGGCGGCAAATTAAAAATTGTCTGTGTCACGTCAGCATGAATTTAACGCGAGAAAATTTTCGTACAATGATTTTTTATGACTTTCGATGTCATTTAAGTCAACAAGAAAGTTATGATAGACTTCGATTGGCCTTTCACGATAAAGCCCCATCTGGTGTCACTGTTTACAACTGGTTTAATGAGTTTAAACGTGGTCGCACTAATCTCACCGATGATCTGCGTGTGGGACGGCCTTCTACGGCGACGACTGAAGATAACATCAGTGTTGTGCGGCGTATGATAGAGACTGACAAAAGAGTGACTTATCAGCAGATTCGGACAAGCTTAGGCATCGGTATGAGTCAAGTGCACAAAATCCTCCATGAACATTTAGCGGTCAAGAAGCTTTGTGCCCGGTGGATACCTCATAATTTGATAGAGGCCCAAAAACTCCGTCATGTTGATTGGTGTCGTGAAATGGTTCAAAGATTTAACGAGGGTGACTAAAATGCTGTGTTCGACATACTTACTGGTGACGAAAGTTGGATTTATTGTTATGATCCTGAAACTAAGAGACAGTCTGCTGTCTGGGTGTTTCCTTCCGAGGAGTTTCAACTAAAGTGAAGAGAGGTCGAAGCGTGGGAAAAAAGATGGTGGCCTCGATCTTCGGAAGGACAGGTCATTACGCAACAATTGTTATAGAGGATCGAAAAACAGTTACTGCAGAGTGGTACACTAATAATTGTTTGCCACTTGTCTTGGAAAGTTCGGGAGAAACGACCTCGCAGTAGGATCCTCCTTCACCACAATAACGCCTCGTCGCACACCGCCAAGCAAACAATCGACTACTTGGCGACGTCAGACGTGGAATTACTGGATCACCCGCCCTATAGTCCCGACCTCGCACCTTGCGATTTTTATTTATTTCCGAAAATAAAAGAAAAAATCGAGGAAAACGTTTTATGGACGCCGAGGAAGCAGTGGCTGCGTTTCGAAATGCCGTCGAAGAGACCCCTAGGGACGAGTGGACAAAGTGCTTTTCTCAGTGGTTCCATCGGATGCAACGATGTATTGATGTAAATGGACACTATTTTGAAAATATATAATAAAACTAATAACTTGCTAGTTTGTTCAGTTTTTGATTTTCTAAGAACTTTCAGTGTCACCCTCGTATTAGGTAATATATGTATCGCTTTTATTGACACGGGATCTATATCTATTGTTCGTTTCTTGAGCGAGAAAATAGTCGATAGCTAATCGTCTATTTTCTCGCTCAAGAAACTTCAAACAGACTACAAACATAGACATGACCAAGTTGCTGCAACTATCCTCCAAAACCTAGCTCACAAATATATATTTAACAAAAAAAAATCGCTTATCTATACAAATAAATAAAATTGAAGTGTCCGTTTGTAAATGTCAAAATAACAGCTTTTTACTAAATGTTTATACGGTAGGTACTTATAACAAAAAAGCAATTTTTAAAATTTTCTCTGTCTGTTAGTTCCGGCTAATCTCCGAAACGGCTTGACCGATTTTGACGGGACTTTCACTGGCAGATAGCTGATATTATAAGGAGTAATTTTATTTTAGAAAAAGAATTAAGGTTCCGTGCATAAAAAAATAAAACACATGAAATCCAAACGTAATAAATAACACGCGAAGTCGCGCGGAACAGCTAGTATTATTATAAATCTTTTTTTAAGATTTCTAACTACTCTAGCGACAGTAGTCTAATGGTACGCGGCAGTAATACTCAAAAAATCATGGGTTTGAATATAACAAGCATCAAACATTTTAAGCTTATTTAGATTGGTTAACATAAACATAATAATTAGTAAAAGTAAGCTTATGCTGGTTAATTCCCTCATTCTTCCCATCATTGATTATGTTGATTTGTGCTATCCGGACCTATCGCAAAATCTGCCTATCGTTCTAAGATCAAATGGCTCACTATACATCAAAGGCGTTGCTCCAGAATTTTATTGACACTTTTTTCCATCTTAAATGATCCAAATTCTCCGCCATATCTTAAAGAAAACTTCAACTTTCTCTACTCTATTTCCGACCGTGAACCTCGTCCTTCTAACGCTCTTAAGGTTAGTATTCCAGAACATAGAACAATTTATTTTAATTCTTCCTCCACAGTTCAGGCTATTCTCAAGAACGCCTTACCGGCTGATGTCAAGGAAGTTACGAATTAGCTTTTGTTTAAAAGCTTGGTGCGACAAAGTTATTTAGAACTGTTTTTCTTTTTGAGCCTTTTTTGTCCTTAATTTGCACCTACCAACATTTTTATTTATTCTATCTTTCTTAGGGTTGACTGGTAGAAAATGCCATAGGGCACTAAGTCTTCCCTTTGTAACCCCTAGTTACAAATATAATCCCAGCATTATTTTACGTGGAAGAGCCATGCTGCAGCTATATTACTGGTATATTTGTAGCACGGTGTTTCGTATGGTGAGTGTAGGGAACCGGAGACCCGTTTTACTGGAAAATAGAAATGAGGCATTCCATATTAGTCCTCACGGGTGACAACGCATCTGCATTTTGATTCGTCATCGAGGATAGATCTAGATGTCTATGGGTCACAGCAACCACTTAGATACCATCAGGTGGACTGTGTGCTAGTTTGGCACCCTTATCCTATAAAAAAATTAAAAAGTAATTCCGTTAAATTATATTGGGACAGGACAATTATAACAGACAAGACTATACATTAAAATAGACCGGACATAACAATAGTAGAAAAGATTAAAAAATCAGTTTTTATAATAGACATAGCAGTTTGCAATACACACAACCTCATAACTACACATTCTGAGAAAATGACAGTATGTAGACCTGGCTATCGAAATATAAAAACAATAGCAAGTAGACTCCCTAAAAATTGTTCCCATCATCATATCCACAACTGGTGTAGTCCCAAAGACCCTTCAAACCGGCCTCAACATGCTTCAAATGCCCAAATCTACTATTACACTTATACAAAAAGCAGTCCTACGTAACACGTGTCGTTTTACACGAAAATTCCTCAACTGATCATCAGCATCATCATTGTAGGTATTTTTTCTTCCTGCGGGCACACTTGGTTAAGGCCCGTGTGTCCGTTTTTTCTACACCTTTAATATAGAGGGAGAAAAAAAAACTATTACAAGTATAATAATAATAATATTTTTATTCAGACTTAGTCCATAGAGATGTTAGTATAACAATAATATTATACTTAAAACTAGTGTTAAACTTTTTTTATGTCATTAATTTAACAAATTAAACATAGAAGACTGTAGGCAAGCTAGCTATAAATAAATAGTCGTTTAACCAAGGTCTTAGTGAGATTAAACAAACCACAGATCAGGAAAGCATCAAGTGCTATTAAAGGACACGGTTCTTTTAAAATATTTATTTACTATAGGTATTACAGACACTCCTGTGCAGAGCATGTATGAATGATGGAGGAGAAAACGGCGGCCCACGTGTTGCTGGCATGTCTGGAGGTCGCTGCATATAGGGCTAAACATCTCGGCACGTCGAGATCTCTCCCCGAAGTTTCTCGCAACATCAAGGGACTGCTGAGCTTCTTCGAGGAGAAATTAAAAATACGCGCTTAGACGCGGGCCGGCTCGAACCGGGGTGGTATCACGACCTAACAGAATACCAGTGTGAAGTAGAAGTTTACTTTTGCGTTTCGCTGGTACTGACAATACGCTTTAAAAAGCGTTACTTTTACTTTAGTACATCGTGCAAACCTGCGGGTCAGCATATTACACCGAACAGCTTACGCCCTGCGTCCCCTTTTTATATCTAAGTCATTCTCTAAGTCCTCTGTTATCCAGTGGCCTAGGTACTTAAATTTGACGACTCTTCAAAGGACTATATACACAGAGTTTAATAGGAGGCATGGTTAGCAGCCTTCTGAGTGCACGTATTGTGGGGCTCAGCAGCATCATGTCATCTGCATAGCTTATATTATTTATACAAACTCCGTCTATAGAACAACCGACATTATTGCTGCTGAGCTCCACAATCAACTGGTTTATGTATAGGTTGAAAAAGCGTAGGCGAACTCAACCCTCCTTTTCTAACCCCGTATTCCAGCCCATACTTCTGAGAAAAGCTGCTACCCCATCGAACATAGTTTATTTGGTTACTATACCAAAATCTAAATACGGAGATAATCGCCTGAGGCAAAGCAGTCTCCTCCTGTAACTTTCGCCACAAAATATCATAAGAGACTAGGCATACACCGGCGTTTTTCTATCTGTGCTGACATAAAATTGCGATCTCTGTGTATAGTCCAGGTTTGAACCCAAATTTAGCATCATGCAGATGAATATGCTTTTGCAATTGTCTGTCAAGGAGACTGTCTAGCACCTTAGCTATTATGGTGGCTAGTGAGATTGGACTGTAATTGTTTAAGTCCGATGTATCTTAAAACGACTCAAAAACAAAATTCAACGTAGCGTAGCGTAGTCAATTTAATTGTTAGGAATTTATAGAACTACAACAATGCGTGTTCAATGTTCAACCCCGCACTGAATTGGCCGCCTACACTATTCCAGTGGCGCTGTATGGGCGAACTGTAATGAAAAAGTATACCGGCAGTCCAGTCACTGGAATGGATACATTCCACTGCCGTTTCACAGTATTCCAGTGGCATTCCAGCACTGAAATCGATCGCTGGGCTGAAATGCTAGGTTCTGAAATAATGTGAACTGGGCATTATGTAATTTAGTTGGGAATCATGGTTGGCAACGTTATGACATCATCGTTTTGCTGTATGGTGTAAATATGTCAATATTGATGATACACCTGCCTTTTTTAAATTACCTAATATCTTATTATATTTTAGTTTACGAAATAATACACAGTTACGCAGTTGCAGTGTGATTCTCATCGGCAAACAATTCTCCAGGGAGTAAATCACATTGCTAGTGTATGGTATATGCCTTCGAATTATTTTATTTCTCAGTCAAGCAAATTTCCTCACGATGTTTTCCTTCACTTTTAAGCACGTGGTAATAAGCCAATGTAATGTATACACAGTAATAATAAATATTAAGGGCGGGTTGCTTCATATGGTTGGCAATAACATACGTAAGTACGTCAAATAATAACCGTTACCTACGTGACATCTCTAACGTTCGGTAAATACAAAGCGTTGCATCCTTAGAATATTTATAAGCAAGCTACTTATTTATACTCTAGGTTGTATCATTGCATAAAATTGTTTGAGAATAAAATGACATTAACCAGTGGGCAAAGCACCGGATATCGTAATAGTTATTTTTTAACGAACGTTAAGGCCAATATTTTATGAAACAACTTTTTTTCTAGTTTGACAACAGTTAGCGCAATTTTTAACGTATACGCGTTTAGTGTCCAATGCGTGTCAAGCAGAGATGAAACAACCCGCCCTAAGATTGCGCATTTATTGATATTTTGATTTTGTATCGACATGTGGTGTTGACATACAAGAAACCATCCATCACTTAATCTCATCTCGTGAGTGTTGCGAGGTTAAGAACGAGTAAAGGTAAAAGGGCTAAAAATTTTGTGGTCTCCGATAGATGGCGGCATGAACATCTCGTATTTTATATTAGATATAAAAACCCCAAGCAGTTTCATAGGTGTGACATATAGTCTAGTACTGCGATACACTTATTGGAACGAAGTTCTTTATCGGACTGTACGGTGTACGGATTTGGCGGATGGGGGCTAGGCGACAAAAGTGTAAGATTTTTCCGTCACGACCCCTTATGACGTAGTGTACACGGCCTTGGCGGCTATAAGGAAGCGAGATGGAATAATAACCATCTCCCTCGCACTTTTTCTTATCTTGCCATGACAAAAATATTATTTTGTTTTAAATGACGCTTCATTTTAATAGACGCTAGTAATTCATTTATTTGTATTTGTTAATCAATAATATAATACGTTTATCAATAATAATATACTACGAAAGAAACTTCGTTCCAACCGAGTGTTCCACGACACTCACGCATGTTTTTTTTCATTCGTGTTAAATGCTGTCTTTTATGGGAAAGGCCCATAACAATAGCGTCAATGGCGGTCATTCTCCGTTGAGACTGACTGCCGTGACCGAAATTCAGTCTGGAGAACATTATTATTACTCCTGTATCGTTACTAACACTTGCGAGTGGCTCCAACGATGATGTGTACAGTTGTCCGCAGAAGTTGTCCATCTCACTCAACACCTCAGGTGTCCCGGACTCCCGGAATTGATGCTGACACAGACGAACTTCAACTTTAGACCTTGGTTCCGCTCAATCGCTTCTTCAATACGAGCTGTAATGAAGTTGAGTAAGTCTTGCCACGTGCTGTCTGACTGTCAGTTTTTGTTTGTAAACATAAAATAAATTTTAAATAAAAACGAATACAGTATCAAAATCAATAGCGAGTTTATCACTCATTTTCGATTTGCTTATTTCAATAACCTGAATAATCCCAACATCCCAACGGATAGGTAGATATTATGATGAACATGGACAAGACAAAGGTCATGTGTAACGACTATCTACACCTATGCCGGTAGTTGTTGGGATTAGTACCCTCAAATTTGTTGATAGTGTTATGTCTATATTTTATATATATATTTTTAGGTTAAGGTATATATTGCTATGGGCCAATGTTCTTAATTTTTAAGTCTTTGATGCCTGAAATAAAATTATTGTATTGTATTTAAGGTAATTTCATACCAAGGGTTTGGTAAAGTTGCCAGCTGACGGTACTAATAAAATACTATAATTATTTAAATGAAATGCAAATGGCAACATTTCATACATGACAGAAACGATAAACAACTGCTGCAATAGTAAAAATTATAAATAAAAAGTAAAACATAATTTTACCGTAATTCAAATTATATGTTTATGTGAAAAATAAAGTAATTTGATTCATCTGAATGGTAAGTTTAGCGAAATTAGTCGTTGCATCTATGACGTAGCATTTCAAATATGTCTCGGATTATCCATGAACTAAGTGGTTGTGTCCATTAATCAAACGAGTTCATATTTGGATACTACCTAAAGAGAATTAACAAAAAGTCATTTACACAAAATAGTAATGCTCCATCTAACTTCGAATTCAAGTTAACAACTTTTATATGTCCTTTGGTTTTGGTAATGCATTTTATGACTCATTTTCCTGCTATTAGATTCTATTCTATAGTAAGAAAGCTTATACCTAACTAAAGGAGTCAAAGTTAATGAAATTTGTAAAGTTATGACAAAATTAATCAATCAAATCTACTTCCAGATTATGTTCGTATTTATTTAAAAGTTATCATTACCTTAATCATTATATAGGTATTTCTAAAGTTGAATGTTTTTAAGTATATGCGTTTTCTAATTTAATAACAATTGATTTATTAAGTTGTAGTGTGAATGTTTAATTAAAATAGATATTATATTTACAAGTTTAAGCTTGCAAAATTGGATACAATTTTAACAACAATAATTTGACATACAAGACCCCAATTTTTTAAAATATGATTGCTCCAGACTAGATTTTATCTCCTTCCCCCAGTGGTGTTCCAACCTATGGATACTACCTACGGCTCACACAGGTGCCTGCGATTTGCTACAGCGGGTGGGGACTGCTCTCCCTCCACGCCTACGGCTTTACAAAAACACTAGGGGTAGGGCAGACAAGACTATGTGGAGTCGGGGTGTTTTGATTCAGTTTTAGTACAGATTTGACCTATCTTATCTATAAAGTCAGGTTTCCCTAAACTCTGCTATGATGGTGGTAAATGAAACAAAGTAATTTTAATTATTTAATTTATTTTATACACACTTTATTGCTCGCATAATTTCTTTGAATGGATCCATTTTATATTTTTCTATATTTCGCCTTCACAAATACTCTACAATCACGTCTGTAAAACTTTGTGAATTATTATAATTTTGTTTTCTCAAAAACCTCTTCACTGCTCTCCACTGTGACTCAATTTGTTGTGTATGAGTACCATCTTCAGCCACAAATGGATTGTCTAGGTCTGAGTGATTAACTTTTTTATGGGTGTACCTGTGTTCTGCCAAGCAATCATATGCCAAGCATAAGGGCAATCAAAAAAGTCCAAAAACAGAGCAGAAGTCATTGAAAAAACAGGGAAAACACAGTGTTAAGCACAAGAGAGAACATTCGCGTGACCACTAGAGAAAGGGAATGATGATTGACATTTGACATCATAGATAGTATAATATATTTGACATTTACGGTTGCTTACAAAATTACCGTCAACATCGTCCCCTTTCACACTTTTTACATCGATTTTTGACATCTAATCTCATAACAATAGACAAAATTGTCATATTTGCGTTTCGTTATACGGAATTTTTAGTGAAATTTATTTTTATCGTAATTAATTCAAAACGCATTTCCGACACTCAAAAACAGTGTAAAAGGTTCATGCTTAGCCCTGACAAGCCTCCTAAACTGAAAACATAATTAAAATCAAGTACCGGATATCTATAGCCAACCCAAATAATATGTTGTCAATATAGAATCAGATAAAAAGTAGACATGAAAATTACAAAAGAAAACTAGTTAGTGCATTGTGTTATTCAATTGTGAAAACACTTCTATGCTTCAGCTATCGAGATCAAGATTCCAGATTAAGAGAATGGGGAAATCTCATTACCGAAAGAACCGTAATTAAAATTGAAAAGGGATTTCCAGTTTTTTTTCCATACCTTTGAAAATCAGAATCAATAATATAATATTTGATGACGTATGGACCTGAGACATGTTCTTTTACTGTGGGCTTTGCATAGAAGTTTAAACTTATTTGAACTTGCGTGACGAAAAAGGCAGCCATGCCGATTCCATTAAGTATCAGATGATCTTAATTACTTAAATACTCTGCTAGATAATGGAGCAGATATTGAATTCCTACCTTATGTTAAAAAAGTTAAAGTTACAGCCTATATATGTCCCACTGCTGAGCACAGGCCTGCTCTCATTTCTGAGAGGGTTTTTTAGGGCAAGGAAATGTACGCCGCGCTGCCCCAATGCGTGTTGACGAACTTCACATGTCTTTGAAAAAAATTTTTTTTCTTCTTAGACATGGAGATTTTCTCACAATGTTTTCCATTAACAATTTCATTTCCCACCTTATGGCATACAATTAAATAACCTCCCCAGCAACTTCTGAGATGAGGTTTCAGAGAAAAATGGAGGGAAAAATTGCTTTTCCCCTTCAGGCAAGGTCAGGCACATTTGCCTTTTGGGAAAGCTTTCAGTGAATGGAATATACGTTGGTCCGATTTGCTGTGTGAAGAATGTTTTGAGTGAATGGTCTCTCCAAGTCATTGACGAATACTGCTTTTCCGAGTCTATGGTAACTAGCACCGGAGTACTCAAGAGTTTGTTCTCTCCGCAACACGCTCCTTGCTGCATATCAATGACCTGCTTATGCCTGATATATGGAGATGGCAGCAGATGATGGATACCACAATTAATCATAAGCATGTGAATCTCACTGCAAGCAGTCACTTCAATACTTTGAATTTCTTTCGCAAGCTTAGAAAGCTGATTAAATTAAAATTTTAAGATGATTGATTTGTAGGACTACTCAAATATCAATCATTTTTACCTTTTAAAATATTATTTGTGTAATCCATTAAGTGTTAAGTACTATTTTACTGTATTTCTACATTTCAAGAGGATAAAATAAAAGGATTTAGATGGTAAAAAATCTTTAAAAAGAAACAAAATTATTTACATTAAAAATATACACAAAATAAAAGCGATATTAGACACAATCAAAAATCAGTCAAACATTACCATTACCGTTACAGCCTATTGAAGTCCACTGCTGAACATAGGCCTCCCCCATAGATGGCCTCAGAGGGAGTATTTGCCATAGTTGCCACGTTTGGTAAGCAGGTTGGCAACTGCAGTTTTTTGAAGTAAAAACTTCTTTAGAATTGTTGTGATTTGAAACTCGATGGAACGAAAAAGCGACACTAAAAAGAGCCAAACATCTACATCTATAGGATTTAGCCTGCGAGAGAATGAGATAGAATACAGTATACAGTGTTTCCTATCATCTCGATCTCCTTTTCTGGAGGTTTCACTTCTACTGCGTGTGAACTGCACACGTTTTTATTATTTTTAGTTGTTATAAGGAAGTCGCTGCTGCTCATCTCTTAAATTGTTTCCTTTTGTTGCCTCTTACGACACTCACGGGATGATATGGGGTAGGGAATATTTTTACACCGCCATTACAAACATCAATTCAATAAAAATGTTTCGAATTATAGTACATTTGTCTCCCTAAATAATGTGAAGCTTATTTTTAATTTATTTATTCACAGATAAACATTTGAGGCAGAAGAATGGCATCATCTAATACTTTGCAAAAAGCTATTGACCTTGTGACCAAAGCTACTGAGGAAGATAAAAATAAAAATTATGAGGAAGCTCTAAGACTTTATGAACATGGAGTAGAATATTTTCTTCATGCTGTTAAGTATGAAGCTCAAGGTGAAAGAGCCAAGGAAAGTATTCGTGCTAAATGTTTGCAATATCTGGACAGAGCAGAAAAATTAAAGGAATATCTTAAGAAGGACCGCAAGAAAAAACCAGTTAAAGATGGTGAATCTAATTCAAAGAGTGAAGACAAGAAGAGTGACAGTGACAGCGATTCTGATGACCCTGAAAAGAAGAAACTACAAGGCAAACTGGAGGGAGCCATAGTAGTTGAGAAACCACATGTTAAATGGAGTGATGTTGCTGGTCTTGAAGCGGCAAAAGAGGCTTTGAAAGAAGCTGTTATCCTTCCTATAAAGTTTCCTCATTTGTTCACTGGTAAAAGAATACCCTGGAAGGGAATTTTGTTGTTTGGTCCACCAGGTACTGGTAAGTCGTATTTGGCAAAGGCTGTTGCAACTGAAGCAAACAATTCTACCTTCTTCTCTGTATCCTCTTCTGACCTGGTTTCTAAATGGCTTGGTGAATCAGAGAAGTTAGTAAGAAACTTATTTGAACTTGCGCGACAACATAAACCTAGTATCATCTTCATAGATGAAATTGATTCTCTATGTTCTTCTCGTTCTGATAATGAGTCTGAATCAGCCAGAAGAATCAAGACTGAGTTCCTTGTACAGATGCAAGGTGTTGGTAATGACATGGATGGTATTTTAGTACTTGGGGCAACCAATATCCCTTGGGTTCTTGATGCTGCTATAAGAAGGCGATTTGAGAAGCGAATTTACATTGCTTTACCTGAGGAACATGCTCGCTTGATTATGTTTAAGTTACATCTAGGAAATACCAGACATCAGTTGACAGAGCAAGAGTTGAAGGTTTTAGCTGCAAAAACTGAAGGCTATTCTGGAGCTGACATTAGCATTGTTGTCCGTGATGCTTTAATGCAACCTGTACGTAAAGTTCAATCAGCAACTCATTTCAAGAGAGTCACTGGGCCTAGTCCAACTGATCCCAATGTTATAGTTAATGACCTTCTCACTCCCTGTTCTCCTGGTGATCCAGGAGCAATTGAGATGACATGGATGGAGGTACCTAGTGACAAGTTGGGAGAGCCACCAGTTACAATGTCAGACATGTTGAGGTCCTTGGCAACATCTAAACCAACTGTCAATGACGATGATATGGTAAAACTGAAAAAGTTTATGGAAGATTTTGGCCAAGAAGGATAAGCACATTTGTTTATATTGTATTGTTGTGTTTGTCAATAAATTATTCACAAAGCACTAAATAGAATATCTTTATATATAAATGCATACATTCTGCAAGAAATTTGTGACATTTTTTGTTTTACTTTCTGCTTTGCACACTACATATTAATGAGAGCCAATACGCTTTTGCGTGTTTAAACATATACCTAATCAAAAGTTGTAATTATCTGTGTAAATTTGAATAGAATAGATTTTGCTTCTCAGATTATGATAGTTAATACCAGAAGATGAAAATGTACCTATATTGAAAGTTTAAAATATCTAATGGTAACATGTTATACTTATTTTCTTTATTTTCTTTACCAGCAGGGCTAGCATGGGCAGGAGACAATTTTATCCCCGGGGAAAGGAGAAAATGTTTATCCCCTCTCTTAGTTTTATCCACCCTGAGAGCATGGGCACACTGGTGGATATAATATCCACAGTAGATAAAATGGGAGATGACTTACACTTAGATAGAATGAATATAAACTTAAACCCACGTCCAATGAACTAGGATAAAATTGTCCCTTTCAAATGTCAAAAAGCATATTTTTTTATCTTTCATATGGCCCCATGCTACGGACGGGGGATATATGTCTACTCGTTATGTCAAACGGGGATATACTTTTCCCCGTTGCCGTGTTTTGGCATAAGGACAATATAATTTTATCTCTTGTCAGTGGATATAATCGGGGGATACATTTATTGTCCCTAGCCCATGTTAGCCGTGCTGATAGGAAATTAATATAATACTTTTATTGAAAATAATATTTTATTTTAATTTATTGGTAAGTTATAAAAGATATGAGGTAACTGCACTTTTTACATGTATGATGTCTTAAAATGTTACCCTTAAATTTTTAATTTCGTAATATGTTCTTCTGGCCTTATTTCAAGGATTTGTCCGTCCCTGGGATCGTAGGCGGGAAAATACAAATATTTCGGTTTTATCATCCTGATTATTGCTGAAAATTGCATATATTGTATATAATAAATACTTATAAAACAGTTCTGAAAATTCGAATGAATTTTGTATAAAGATAATGTTTTACTTTTCAAGTTTAGTTTAATGCCTGAAAATTATTATTTCTAACAGTGAGCTACGCTCGTTTTTTCAGGTATACTACTATATAAATAACAATAGGGATTAAGAATCTTAAGTAATTCAAATACGAGATAAACATTATGTTAAACTTTTAAAAATAAAATAAAACAGATTTAGAATATATATTTTATATAGACTGTGAATTTCGGTTATTAAGACTAATTTAAAATTATGTTTTATCTCAAAAGTTCTTAGTGTTTTATGTACTCTTATTTTCTTTTTGTAACATTAAGTGAATATATAGATTTTAAAGAAATTAACCGTGTGTTTTGTTTATATAAACTTTATTTTTAAGTTTATAGATTGTGTTTGAACATAAATATAAACAGTTTTAAGTTTTAAGCTGCGTTTCTATCATAGATGTGAGGAATCTGAGCGGTGCGAGGATGCGTATCGGACTCTTTTCATTAATGCTGTGTGAAGAGGTCTATTTACTCGCTTGTTTTTCCATGTAGGTACACAGACCTCGCTCCGCTTAATACTTTTCTCCTAAGCTGCGCTGAGCTAAATTAGGTAAATGTAGTTATCCTAGTCATGATAGTCCTCGCATATTCCACGTACAGCTCTCAACATGGTAATAATGTAGCCTTATACACTAAGACGTAAATTTTATAAATTATGTCACAAACAGTCTGCTCATGGCAATGACCGTTCATCTCTTAGTAGATCCTGTTTTAAAATTTGGAAGGTATTATGGAAATTATTCCATATTAAGAAAATATTGCTAGGGCTTTTTTTAGCTCGGCGCCCTATTTCTGTATCAGTGGCACCGTACTCAGCGGCAAGCGGGAACGCAAGAGATTTTAGTGGGATGAGAATGAGTGAGATGCCATAGCCAAAGAGTAATATAGGTACTCCAGAGCGAATTTCGCTCACTGCAATTAGTGTCTATTTGAGTTAGGTTAGTATTTTAGTATTTGTAACAAATATTCTATATAAAGTTTTGCTTTTGCACTCCTTTATAAAAGTTCAACTGTGGCAAATCTTCGCACACACATCCAAGCGCGCAATATGCTTAAAAAGAAATACAAAGTTTTCTTTCTACATAGAAACATATTATTATAAAATAGAATTTTAAATATAAATGCTGAGAATAAATTTCTGTATTGGTGACAGCACCTTTTGGATCCAAAGTACTTATAAACGCTCGCGCATTCGCACGCGCACGCACGCACGCACGCATGCAGGCATACACACGCGCATACACACGTACGCAATCATGCACGCTTGCGTTTAACACGCACGCATCTACGCACGCACGTACGCTCACATATACTGTATGTATCAGCTTTCGGAAATTATGACACATCTTCTCGTCAGATATACCTCAAAACTTGAAAACGAGATTGTACAACCAGTGCGTGTTGCCAGTGATGATTTATGGATCTGAGACGTGGTTAGGCATCGGAACCAGTTTTTCCCGGTTTCAGAGGTCACGAAAATAACCGGTTCCGAAAATTTAATACCCGGTTCTTTCGGTTCCTTCGATTCCTTTACAAAATTTATTAAAATGTATATCACTGCAATGTGGTGTTATAAAAACGTTATTTATGGCAAACAGTGTGATTTGTAATGACATTTTATTTAATTCGTTTGAATGATTGTTCTTTTAATCAATATAGTTTGATAAAACGATCAGTGATCGATATCTATATTACATTTTTTAAATTTTGCCTTCGCTCGACTCGTTGGTTTTACTCTAGGCTCAAAGCGAAGACGCGAGGATTATGAGGGAGTGAAGGGGAAGGTAAGATCTACGGCACGTTGCGTCGTAAAGAAAAAGTATCCCTTGAAGAAACTCCAGCAAGAAGTTGAATTACATGAATCCCCTAACAAATGAAAAAGAACTTAATAGAGAGTTGTCTAAAGCTGTTGATACTGCTACTGAATCAACAGATCAAGAAAATGACTTAATTACTACTGTGAGAGTTGAAATGGCTCTATTTGAAAATGGTGGGCAAAGACAACGAGGGTACTACTTATCGTTAGCTTATGAACATTTAAAAACTATTTCGCCCACCAGTGTAGAGCCGGAGCGTATATTTTCTTCAGCCGACATAGTCTGCAATAGGTTTCGCTCGTCTTTGAGTGACATAACTTTGGATGCATTAATTTTTCTGCGTTCTTTTTATTTACTTAAATTTAAAGTAACGTTTAATTAAAACTATTTTTTTTTTCATAAGAGAGCTGATTTATGCTTCGTTATAATAACAGTATTTGTAAAGTATATTCTATGATAGAATATTGTATTGTTATAATAGAATAGAATTTGTACTCTATATTATTTTTATGTTGATTGATATTAAACTTGAAGTAATGTGAAATAACTGTTTACGTGCAATTGTAAAACGAATGTTGCTAGTTAGGAGATGTTTGATTTGTTTTATATTTAATTAGAAACAAACTATTGCAAGTATTACTTGAAAATTACTTTAAAAATACTTTATGTTAACCAAATAAAAAGAACTGATCATTTATAATATTTATTTAGATAGATTAAGTACTTACTTAGTATAGCATTATGATTCAGAAATGATTGTTACCAAAAGACTTGAAAAGGCTTTAAAAATAATAAATAGTACCTACGAAACTAATTGCAGACTTCCCGAACGTCGGTGCTTCAAGTCGTTCCGGACGTTCCGAAGTCTGCAGTTTATGAATATGTTGAAGATCGTCCCCGCCATTACATTAGATTTGATAGACCACAAACTCGCAAACCGATCACCGATCCCTACCAAGAATAATTCATGAGGCTATTGAAATTAAAAACATCCTAATTTCAATAGAGAAGATGGATGGTTGCTGCCATCTCTTGGGATCCCACAATTAATAAAATTAAATCCAAACCCAATTATACCACTGCAAGACTTCAAGATACTGTAAGCTCATTCTGCGTAGATCGGATCGGATCGGAATATTCAAAACTGAAGGTAGCCGGGCTAACTATGACATGGGGACGTCAAACACCTCAATTTTTAGAGGCCAATTTGGCCTTCCTTCCAAGTGACCACGAAACTGCACACTATTCGATATGTCGACGCCGAGGAGTCCGTTGCTAGCTGAGGCAGCAAGGAGTGCCATGAAACCGAAGAGATACGACAAAGGGTTCTTTTAGTGGTAAACGTGCAAACTTGTGTCTTCTGGGGATTGAACTGGACTAAATTGAGAGTGATTTCTAGATTTAGCCGCCCCAATCCGAGACTTTGTTCAGCAAAGACAGCAAACTTTCTGAACTTGATTCAGAATCACCTTGGAAGTTTATAATGATTTCGTCCATCATAGTATCAAATCTCATATCATGATTCCAGTATTCTTGTTCGTTTTTTTGTACGTGGTCATCGCATTTTTGCCATTGTTCGGCAGAGAATTCGGAAAATAGCCTTGTTAGTATTGTAATTTTCTCGTCCAATGTAGCATTAATGTGATCTCTGGCCAGGCAGTTTTTAATATTTGCCCACACAAGCTCGATCGGGTTGAGGTCTGGATGATATGGAGGTAGTCTTAGTACAGTATGACCTGCAGCTTTCAGAAGTTCATCAACAGTGTATATTTTTTCTGATTGGGTCGTATTAATCAACCTCAAAAGTTCGGCTTTGATCATCGTGGGAGAAAATGGCACGTTATGATTTTGCAACCAGTTCTGCATATTAATTTTCAAACTGGACATAGTCGGTTTCTTCTCAACTTGCACACAATGATAGGCAGCATTATCCATAACTATGACTGAGTTAGGTGGAAGTTTAGGTATTAATTTTCGATCAACCCAGTTGTAAAAATTTGTAGAGTTCATGTCTCCATGATAATCCCCCGTTTTTGAATCTGATTTAAAAATTAGCAAAGCATCGTCAACTAACCCGTTCCGGCTACCAGCGTGAATTATTACTAAACTCCTTCCTTTGCCTATAGATGTATAAAATCCAGGCTCCGACGAAGATTGCCAACATTTTGAACATTGTGAGTTTGGTTAACGTAAGTTTCGTCCAAAAAGTATATATTTCGTTTGTCTTCTCTGAATTTTCTTATGTCCTCAAATATTTCACTGCCATTCAACTATGTTTGGTCTCTATTAAAAGGGATCTCTTCGATTTACATTTTTTAAATGAATATCCCAGTTTGTGCAAAAGTTCTCTTAAAAAAGTTAATCCGCAATCTAAAATATTATCCTCTTTTAACACAGCATTTAGTTTTCGTAGACTTGGAATTTTTTTCTCTACCGTATAAAACTGATTTATTTTTCTTCTTATTACTCCTAAATCAAAATCATCAACTTGTATTTTCTTTTTTATTTCTTTTGGTCTCCGCGGAGAACTAAATTTTGCTTCCCCTGTATTTTGCAAGGAAGTTTTACTTTCAGCAATCACTCTCCTCACACTTCGTTCTGATATCCCTGTTGCTTCTGCTACTAATTTATGTATATTCGCATCAGTTTTATATTCTAAACTATTAACATCGGCTTTCCGTTTTTTAAATCGTATGCACTTTAAATATTATTTCCTTAGATTGTCTTTTATCGGCGGACTCATCTCGCTATTGCAATCTCATGTGCGTTTTGTCTAAACTAGCCGGAACGTTCAACGCGTGCTGCCGTCGCGAAGTACGGCGCCGCACTGAGCACTGAGAGACTTATGACAGCAAGCGCCCCGCCTCCGTCCCACCGCTCACATACCTAAGGCGCGGCCAACTAGTTCCGCGCGCACTATAGTACGCAGTATTCTGGCGCACCTCGTCACGGCCATCTTCTTGTTACTGGTGATACCACGCCATAAACGGAGCTTTGATGTCGTGGGTAATCGGGATGAGTGCCCCGAAACCAGCTCCGAGAAGGACTATGTTTCTACGTAGTTTTAAAACATCGTAACGGTTTCGCGGGTGTTTGGGGGTTCGGAACCACATCGTCATCATCATTACAGCCCATCACAAGTCCACTGCTGAACATAGGCCTCCCCCAAGGAACGCCACAAAGCGCGGTCCCGAGCCACCTGCATCCACTGACTTCCTGCATGTCTTACCAGGTTGTCACTCCATCTAATGGCAGGACGCCTTTTTTTATGGGTAAATGCCTCCGCATACCCGTTTCGCGGAGGCAAGGACGGGTTATGTCGGACTCGCACCGATGAATACCCCATGGAATTCCACCTCGGCTCGACCGGGGAAGGACCACGCTCTCACAGAATACGAGCGTAAAATAGCAGCTTAACGCTACTGTGTTTCGTATGGTGAGTGTAGAGAACCGGAGACCCTTTTTACTGGAAATGAGGCATTCCATCTTAGTCCTCACGGGTGACAACGCATCTGCATTTTATTTGATGTAGATGTCTATGGGCCGCAGCAACCACTTACCATCAGGTGGACTGTGTGCTCGTTTTTCACCCTTATCCTATAAAAAAAAAAACACCGCATATAGGCAGGGCCACGGGAATGCTTTCGCACACATCCGCGGCTCCACCAGCGCCAGCCGCCCCATAGCAGCCCCTCCTCGGGGAGGACTCCTGCTCCTCTCCCCCCTTCCTTCTAAGGTAAGGCGCACCAGGAACACAAGGCGCGCCTTCCTCCACGGCCTCTTAATGCAACTGCGAAACGGACTCCCCCGAGTCCGATACGCAGAGGGCACGGGGCCAGGAAAAGCAAAACACTTGGAAGCACTAGCTTTCCCGACCCCAACGGCGGATCTGGTCTATGGCTCCGCCGCCAACCAAGATTCGGCTACGGAGGGAACGGAGAGCGGTGCACTCCTCTCTTCCCGCAGCCCCATCACCACCGCATCAACGTCAGGGCCCCGTCAGAGTTGCGGAGGATAGGGCGAGTGGCGCATCGCCATACCAACACTCCTCTTCCACCGCGACTCCACCTCGGCTGCAGCGGTAGGGGAAGAGGACACCCCTCTCGCCGCAGCCCAACACACATCTGAAGTGGGCTCGCCAAGCCCAATCGGAGTGGCCACCTCGGGGCGGCCCTACACCACGGGCCAGCCAAGTGGGTTACTCTTTGTTCACCGCGGGTGACCAAGCCGCGGCTACTAAGCCCCCCGCCATGACAAGACGGGAACCCGTTCGAGGGGGGGGAAGCCTTACACCTCGCCTGCCGGTACGAGGCTGCAACTTGAGAACCTTTCTTCCCCATCACCCATCAGTTGTCGGTTCTTCGAGCTATATGGCCGGCACATTGCCACTTCAGCCCACTAATCCGCTGGGCTGTGTCGGTTACTCTGGTTCTACTGCGGATATCCTCGTTTTTAAGTCTATCACGCAGGGAAACGCCGAGCATAGCCCTGTCCATAGCTCGCTGAGTGACTTTGAGCTTCCTCATACGGCCAGCAGGGAAGGACCACGTTTCAGATTCATAAGCCATCACTGGCAACACGCTCTGGTTGTACAATCTAGTTTTGAGGTTTAGAGATATGCCTGACGAGGAGATATGTCGTAATCTCCCTAACGCTACCCAGCCGAGTTGAATCCGTCGGTTGACCTCTCGGTCGAAGTTGGACTTACGTAGTCGGACTATTTATCCTAGGTAAACATACTCGTCAACAACTTCGAGCTTAGTGCTCCCAACAACTACCGGCATAGGTGTGACATGGACGTTACACATGATTTTTGGTTTGTCCATGTTCATCTTAAAACCTATCCCTCGGTAGACACTATTGAGGTCCTTGAGCATAGTGCTTAGATCCTCCAGCGATTCTGCCATTAGGACTATATCGTCGGCAAAGCGAAGGTGAGTGACGAACTCGCCATTGACGTTAATACCGTATCCTTTCCAGTCACACACCTCTCTGCAGTTGGATAGGTTTCGTACTCTGGTTCTGTACTCGGATAGTCATCGTAGCCCTACTGTACAAACACTTGCCGAAGGGTATGTATATGGTCTATGGTGCTAAAGCCTTTTCTGAAACCGGCTTGTTCGGGAGGCTGGAAGTCGTGGAGTCTGCGTGCGAGACGATTTGTAATGACTCGAAAGCAGCACGTAGACGCTGCTCAGAAAGGAAATCGGTCTGTAGTTCTTCAAGAGAGCGTTGTCGCCTTTTTTGAAGAACAAGACCACCGCACTTCTGCTCCACGCCTCCGCAGTAGTGCAAATATGGAGGACGGAATTAAAGAGCTTCTGAAGGACTTTAAGTACAGGTTTTCCACCCGCTTTCAGAAGCTCCGCTGTAATTCCATCCTTGCCCGGGGCCGTTTTTACGGTGCTGGAGAGCCATTCTAATCTCGCTCAGACTGACGTCCGGGATATGATCGGAATAGTGTCGGATAAGACTTGCTCTTGGAACGTTACTCACACTTGCTTGCGGCTCCAACGATGACTGCCCATAGAAACTCTCAATCCCACTCAAAATCTCAGGTGTCCCGGAAACGATGCTACCACATTCGGTCTTCAGCTTCGACAGTTGGCTCTTTCTGGCAGACAGATCTCTGGCAAAGACTTTGGAGTCCTGGTTCCGCTCGATCGCTTCTTCAATACGAGCTGTATTGAAGTTGCGTAAGTCCCGCCGCATGCATTTGGTGATCTCTCCAAATAATCTGAATAACCTATCATGATCTGTATAACCTAATAATATATTAACGTTAATGCGATGATATGAGGGTATTTTGTATTTACACGTTAATCCTTCTAAATCTTCTTAATCCTTTTCGCGCATTTAAATTTAACAACAATTTCCGATATGTTTTCTATTAGTGCCTCAAGTTTACGCAGAAAGATTATTGTCTTCGCCATTTCGAGAATCAAGGGTTTGTACTTTATTTTGGTAGAGACACAGACAATATGTATCTTTTATCCAAAATCTTTAAAACTGGTTATTATTAGCGTTACCTTAGAGCTTAGAGTATAAATAAGCAAGGTAATGTATTTAACCCATGCATTCTGGTCTCTCGCCAAGGCTGTCCAAGGGAACTTCTGTCAGCCATCCTTCTCATCTCTGCACAGAGAGGACGACTCACTAGCCCATGCCGCAAAGGAGAAAGCCGACCTGTTAGGCTCTCTCTTTGCGTCCAATTCGACTCATGAAGACGGGGGGAACACACCGCCGACCATCCCGTGGTGTGAGTGCTCTATGCCGGATGTGCGGTTTACACAGCGCTCGTTTCGATAAACACTCATCTCCCTGGATGTCAACAAGTCGAGTGGGCCCGATGGAGTCCCTACCATTGTGCTGAAGACGTGAGCCCCGAGTTGGCACCGGTTTTAACGCGTCTTTTCTGATACTCCTACTCCCGTAGTCCCGAATTCATGGAAGACAGCTTTGATCCACCCAATCCCTCAAAATGGCGATCGCTCAGACCCGTCCAACAACAGGCCTATTGCCATCAGCTACTTGTTCTCCAAAATAATGGAATCCATTATAAACTGCCAGCTCATGAGGTACCTTGAGGATCACTAGCTGATTAGTGACCGCCAATACGGTTTTCGTCGGGGTCGATCAGCTAGTGATCTACTGCTCTAATTAACTCATAGATGGGCAGTAGAGTCCAAGGGGGAGGCATTGGCCGTTTGTTTGGACATAGCGAACACCTTCGATCGGGTTTGGCACAAAGCGCTTCTTTCAAAGCTTCCTTCCTATGGGCTTCCCGAGAAATTGTGCAATTGGATCACCAGTTTCCTTGCTGATCGGAGCATCAAGGTCGTAGTAGACGGTGCACGCTCCGATTACAAGGCTGTGTGCTATCACCTACGCTGTTCCTTCTGCATATCAATGATATGTTTCAAACCAGTAGCATTCATTGCTATGCGGTTGACAGCACAGGTAATACTTTTTACACCGGCCGTGCCAATATTTCTCGGGAATACGTCACCGAGTACCGGAACAAACTTGTGTCTGAAGTTGAGACTTTGTTGAACAAATTCTCGGATTGGGAGCGACTCAATTTAGTCCAGTTCAATCCCCAGAAGACACAAGTTTGCACGTTTACCGCTAAAAAAACCCTTTGTAGTATCTTCTCAATTTCAGGGCACTCCCCTTGTTGCCTCTACCAGTATCGGAATCCTCGGCGTCAATTTTTTTTTATAGAATAAGGGTGACAAACGAGCACACAGTCCACCTGATGGTAAGTGGTTGCTGTGGCCCATAGACATCTACATCTATCTTCGTTTGCGAATTCAAATGCAGATGCGTTGTCAGCCGTGAGGACTAAGATAGAATGCCTCTTTTCCAGTAAAAAGGGTCTCCGGTTTTCTACACTCAACATACGAAACACAGCAGCATTAAGCTGCTATTTTACGCTGGTATTCTGTGAGAGCGTGGTCCATCCCCGGTTGAGACGACCTATTCGTGCTACAATTATACTATTAATATAGCTGCAGTACCACGTAAAACGCACACACATATCGAATGACGTGCAGTTTCGTGGTCACATGGAAGTCAAATTGGCCTCAAAAAGCTGGCGTGCTCAGCAGAGCGGACAGTATTTCATGCCGGCACACCGCTTGCAACTTTACAAGGCGCAAGTTCATCCTCACATGGAATAACTGTTCTTATCACCAACTCCACCACCACCAATCACCACACATAATTTAGATACACTAAATAATGCTACATCTAAATTAGTAAATTGGTTTAATTTACATTTAAATGGCACTAAAACGAAATGAATGAAATTCATGACTCCAAATGTCAAACATTTAAATAATAATGTAATATTAAAAGGGAATGAACTGAGTCTTGTCGATACTACCATTTTTCCTGGAATAAATGGTAATAACACTAGACGCGAAGCTTCAATGGAGTCCCCATATATCAAATTAGCAAGCAGACTTAGTTCTGCAGCATATGCTGTAAAAAGATTAGAAATCTTACCAGTGTTGAAACAGCTCGACTTGTTTACTTTAGCTATTTGCATAGCATAATGTCGTATGGTATTTTGCTATGGGGACACGCGACTGACACTGAAATTATATTTGTTTTACAGAAGAGGGCCATAAGAGCAATCTATATAACTATTTAGGTTTTAAATCTATATAGATTTAAAACCTAAAGAGTCGCCTCGACAAAAATTAAGGAAATTAATATATTAGGTCCTTACATATGAAATTGGCGTTTTGTACGGGAGGAGTATAAAGTCATTTTTTTGTAAAATATATTTAATTAATCAAAGTATGCACCGTTGTTATCTATGCACTTTTGCCATCTCATAGGTAGTTCATTGATTCCTTTACTAAAAACCATGGGGCGAGAATCAATAAACTCTTTGAAGGCGGTTTGGACTGCCGCATCGGAGTTGAATTTTTTCCTTGTAAGAAGTTGTCCAAATTCCGGAAAAAATGGTAATCTGTTGGAGCAAGGTCCGGGAGTACGGTGGATGTCGCAGACATTCCAATTGTAGCTCATCTAACTTAGTGGTTGTTTGTTGTGCAGTGTGTGGTCTTGCGTTGTCGTGAAGCAGCAGTGGCCTAGAGCAATTGACCAATCTCGGTTGTTTAGCAGCTAGTTCTTCCTGCATGGTTTGCAGTTGCTGACAATAGATATCTGCCGTAATCGTTTGGCCAGATTTTAGAAAGCTGTAATGAACGACACCGGCGCTAGTCCACCAAACACTCACAAGTAACTTTTTCTGAGTCAATTTTCGTTTAGGGCAGGATTTGGCTGAGTCTCCAGGGTACAGCGATTGCGACGAGCGCTTCCGATTATCGTATAGTATCCACTTTTCATCACAAGTAATGGTTCGATAAAATCCTTCATTATTGTGTCGGTTGAGCAAAGTAACACAGCAGTCGACGCGTGTTTGCAAGTTCGATTCACTCAATTCATGAGGTACCCATCGTTCAAGTTTTGTTACCTTCCTGATTTGCTTCAAGTGGATTAATATAGTTTTATCATTTACGCCGGAGCCTGCAGCTATCTCTGAAGTGCTTTGTGATGGATCCGCTTCCACAATAACCTTTAATTCTTCATTTTCCACTTTGGTCTCCGGCCGTCCACGGGGTTGGTTCTGAAGGTCGAAATTTCCAGAACGAAAACGTTTAAACCAAAAACGTACCGTGCTTTCTTTTGCGACTCCAGTGCAGTACACATCATTAATCCTTCGAGCTGTTTCTGCAGCACTGGTGCCACGGTAGAACTCGTACTCGTAAATATACCGATGTTTCATGTTTTCCATTGTGCGGCAATAAGCGACGCGAAAGAATAAAATAATGAGGAAAAACAAATGAATGACTGTTTTAAAACTCAAATGTACCAGCTAAATGAATTTATAAATTTGAATTTGGAATTCTTAACCAAAGAGGAGATATTTCAGATCAAAGTGGTCAGTACGACAAAATGCTAATTTCATATGTAAGGACCTAATATTAACTTTGGCCTCTCAATACATTTATGAAAATGTAATGTATTTACATAAAAATAAAAGTAGTTATACAAAAATAAGTGATATTTATTTTGTAAATACTAGTAACAGACACTAGCTAGTAGTACCAGTTACTCGACTCCACCGAGTCAGTAATTCATTCTTGGGGCGATATATATACGCTTTTACAACAAAATCCCAGAAAATATACAAAATTTCATCTGCTCAAAGTTCAAAAACTTTATTAAACAAAGTTTGTATAAAAAGGGTTATTATAATATTAAGCAATTTATGGATGATAATAACCCCTGGCTGAGGTGATCGCTACCAAGCTATTTCTAATTTGTTTTGTGTGGTTAATTGTGTAACATACATGATTGTAAGCTGTAATTTAAAAAAAAAGTCCCGCTGGGTTTCTTACTGGTTCTTCCCAGGACCAGGAGGACCAGAACCAGGAGTTTTTAGAACCAGTGGTAATTAAACAAAAGAGTGACTTTCAATAAGTAATACTTATCATCTATATTGAATAAAAAAGATTCTGTTTCTGTTTCTGTTTCATCTCTGGGCCGGGGTACCCCAGTGCCAGCTCCTTCCAATTGACCGCATCCATCGCAGAGTGGCTCGAATCGTCGACGCCCGATTTCTTTCTGATCGGCTTGATTCACTGGCACTGCGATGGGATGTTGCATCCCTTTGCATTTTCTGTCGCATCTACCACGGGGAGTGCTCTGAGGAATTGTTCGTATTAATTCCAGCCCCCAACTTTCAAGAACGCATATAGCGACAAAACTAAGGATACCATCCACACTATCTGGATGCTTGGCGGTCGACCAGTGTGCGTTTTACTAGGAGTTCTCTTCCTTGTACGATTAACTGGGTACCAACGAACAATTACGTCAACGTTTTTGGGCTAGATGGAGCAAGCAATATATCTCAGAGTTTCAACTCCGGATGAAATAGCGTTCCTTTAAAGCCTCATTCAAGTTAGATTTCCTGGTACTCCTGAAGGAGAAGAATTCAACGCCATTAAAGTGGAAGATGGGTCGCATCGTCGCAGTCCACCCAGGCTCGGTGGCGGATATTAAAACGCCTACAGGTCTAGTTCGCCGATCATTCAGTTAAATTTGCCGCTTCCTGAATCTAAAGAATTTGGTTGAAAGGTAGACTTTCAACACCTGGGGGCATGTTGAAGCGCCTGATAAATTATCATTTATCATTTTTATCATTTTAATAAAAACGTAACCTCCACATCCACACTAGGATTTTCTCCTGTATCGTAATTATATTAGCAGTTTGTCAATGCGTGTTGTTGGACTTCATATTATGTCTTCGAAATATTTTTTATATTCTAAGTCATGGAGGTTTCCTCACGATGTTTTCCTTCACCGTAGAGTACGTGGTAAATCAGCACATTATGTATTTGATATTTGGTGATCACGCCCGCCACCGAGTTTTAAGCCCGCGGGTTAACATGAACAAACACTAATTGTTCACTCATTCTGCGGGCAACTCAACATCAGTCAATCTGAGCCGGACGGGCGAAACTCGGGAGGTGTTATCGAAAGTACTCCGCGAGTCGCTCACGTCCTACACCTATAGGTTCCGGGGGATACTTCTACTGCCGTCTTTGTGGGTGCAGCTGGGGTACTGTGGACTGAGGTTAAATCAAAATGCACGAAATAGAATACAAATGGCAAGGCAGTGGCCAGCGGTTCGACTGCTCAACTGTTCGGCGGAAACCTTCTGACTATTGGTTATTGACCACGGTTGTTGAATACGGTTGTTCAACTACGGTTGTTCTATATCGGTTGTTCACTATAGGTTGGTCACCATATTTTTCAGACGATTTCTTCAGTTGACTATTTCTTTAAATTGTTCGGTAGTAACTTACTACTACTAGGGCTATCTGCTTTTATTTTCACTGTATCTAGCTGCTATTATCAGCTACTATGTTACTATGTTCCTAGCTACTATTCACTATATTCTATATTCAGCTACTTGGTTCTGCTACTATTCACTTCAGCTACTACAATGTTACTGGGCCCCGAAGCCATAAGGTAGACTCGAGCGTTACTTTAAAGTGAGCCGCTGGCCATTGTCCGTTTTGCCTCTTTATTGCATAACATTTTCTATACAATTGTCTTAAATTACAATTTTTTCTATACACAATTACTTCTTACGCTAAAGTACTATACATTGTTAAATCGGTAATTTAGTTCTCTATTAGCACACCAGTTTCTTAATATATTAACAATGTAAAAAGTTATTAACCAAAATATCCCAAATTTTCACAATATTTGGGTACATTAATTCTTTAATTTTACTATAAGTAGGAAATAAAGTTTCATTACGCTAAATATTCTTTTATTTCCTTAATTTATAAACCTTAATCTAATTCAATACCATGTTTACAATTCTTCTAGAGCATAAAAATTATTTCCATCATTTTCGGGACTAAATATTACGCAGTTAATTAATAATTTCTAGAATGTTCTATAACGTGTCGCGCTCGGATTGGTCGTCTTTTTGTTTGTACAAATAAGAGTTATTTTCTTAGCTATTACCAAACGATGCTCTGTACCAGCCATACTCAACCTTTTTTTTATAGGGGCCACAAACACGTTTCAGTCATGGTGTCGAGGGCCGCAAGCAAAAATAATTTAGGTCTTATTGAATAAAACTAATTTTACGGATTATATCGCGTTTAATCAACTTATTTTATTAATTCCCGACGTTTCGGGTGCTTTACAGCACCCATGGTCACGGGGACTGAGGTGATATTTTCACCTCAGCACCCATGAGTCACGGGGACTGAGGTGATATTTTCACCTCAGTCCCCTGTACACTTTATTATTTTGCTACTGAGTTCCCAGTTCAGAAGGCTTTTAAATCTTCTGTGGTTCAATTCTCTTGCTCGTATATAATTAACGATATTGGTAACTGTCTTCATTATAGCTTCTATTTCTGGATTTACAACACGCGCCGCCAAGTTTTCTTGGTGGATAATGTTATTAAATTGGTTAAATTATAATTTTCTTTAAATAACGAAATAAATCCATTTTCGGATCCAGTCATTGAAGGACGACCATCTGTATACAAATTTGGAACTTCAGATGGGCCAATCACAAATGCCCGGCGGGCCGCAGGTTGAGTATAGCTGCTCTATACTATAATACTAAGGTTGTAAACATGTAAAATTATATTATTACACCTTTTACTTAAGTTTGTAACAAATACTTTTATTAATTACACTTTTAATATTGTTTCACTTTTCACTACGTTTTTAAACACTTTTCGCCGTCCCGAACACAATCAATCAATCAATATATTATTTATTGTACAACAATACGCATTAAAACTACACAAAATGAAATATATGTATAAATAGAAAGTATAACAGGCGGTCTTATCGCTCTGGAAGCGATTTCTTACAGACAACCTTTTTGCGCAAAGAACTGTTTACAACGAATTGCGAATAGGAACATAAATTTGACAATTAAGTAAAAGAAAAAAATTATATGAAAACACAAGATGATGACAGTTGAGGATAAGTAGTATGAATTTCCTGTATATACTTATTATACTCTTTGGGATAAATACAATTAGGACAGAAATTATGATCGGAAATATTAGAGCTACAACTAATAAGCTTTGAGTAGGTTTTTGAAGGAAAAAGATAGAATGGTTTATTGAAGAAGGAGGATTAATATGGTGAAATACGAAGCGAAATATTGTTGGTGGAACGTAGATGACGATCGTGAGAGGAGGAGAAGAATTCAAAACGGTCTTTCAGGTAATGTGGAGTGGAAAGATTGAACAGTGTTCAATATAAAGCAGAAAGGATGTGAGTAATCCTGAGGAGGCGAATCGGCAGCCACTTGAAACATTTACGAAAATCTGAAATGTGATCATATTTACGGAGTACAATGTGAAAATAATATGAATTGTAAGCATCAACATTTCAGCGCCATTCGAATTTCCCGGTCTTGCACTGTGCGCTAACACATTTTGAAGAAGTGAGTTAACACACGAGCGCAGTGAACTGAGTTGGCGCAAATGCGCGGCCTAGCGCAGTGTTACTCATGTCGAATCATGTCATGTCGGTTGCACGTTCAAGGCCTACAACTTACGTAGAACGATATCATTCTGTTAAACGGGTTTTATTTATGTTTCATATCTAATCTACAGCTCGAGTGATACGTGCGTATTAAAACAAATGAAAACAGTGATGTAAAATTTTTGAAATGGAAAAAGTGGATATTATTGTCATTGGAGCTACGGGTTTCACGGGAAAACATGTTGTTAAACAATTAGCAGCCTTTAGTAAACATTCTACATACAAAACAATTACCTGGGGTGTGTCAGGAAGATCGACAGAAAAAGTGAAACTGTTACTAAAAGAAATTGCAGGAAGCGGTGCATAAATTACTAAATTATTCGTTATAAAATTGTAACTAATCATGGTCAAACGTACAAATAAAGTATAAATGTTTATGTTTGTTTGTGCGTTTTGATTTTGTATTATGTTTTTAAGACAGTAAGAATTTAAAAATAAGTTTATTTTTTATTTCTTACTTTTCTTGAACATCAAGTTCCTAATAATTTTAGATTTCGTCATAAATATTATTTACACAAAGAAATTTGTAAAATTGTTGTAGTTGTTGTTAGTATGTGTAAATTTATTGCTTTATTTATTTTAGATGTAGACACATCGACAATTCTTACTGTAATAAGTGATGTGAAAGACGAAAACGCTCTGTCTAATGTTACAAGAAGAGCTAAAATTGTTGTAAATTGCACAGGTCCAAATACTCTTCTAAGCGAGTTCATTGTGAAGGCTTGTATAAAAACTGGCACTCATTATGTTGATATTTCGGCAGAACTTTATGTAAGTAATGAATATTTTTTTACTAATATAGTTTTATTTGTATTCATTAAAGGTATTATTGTACATATATGTAAAATAACATAAGAACGATTATTCGTTCTTATATTATTTTACATAATATAGGTAAGATTAGAAACCTTTTCATCATCATCATCGTCATTATCAATGCAGCCTATCCCGAGTCGATGCTGAACATGGGCCTCCCCTAAAACTGACATTAAGCATGGTCAGCATCCATCTACGCGTCTCGTCTAAAGGATTTTATTGCAATGAACTTCGCTTGCACTTTGCGCGGCCACACTTCGGTCGGCGCACAGACATTAGAGGCAGCCCATGTGTCGGCGTAAATTAGTTATAGTTTATACTTTAAGTGGTCATGTGAGGTGGATCCCCTAATACCAGCGCTGCGCCGCCCTTATTAAAAGGCATTTTGCCTTTTTACTTCAAAATAAGGTTTCTAGTCGTCTGAACTACAAATATTGTCAAATAAAAATTTTTCGACATAAGAGGAAAGTACATTTCAAATATTAGCACACAGTTATAACTCTATCAGTATTAAATTTAAAATCAAAACACGTAGGCAACGCTCAACGCTCATTGTGGTTAGTGAGGAATCACCAACCTAAGTTTTAATATTACGACTGTGTATCGTAATTGAAATTAACTACCTTTATTACATTTATGACAATACTCTGATATGTTTTAGCATATTTTAAACGTGTATAGAGCATACCACAAATTAGCTGAAGAAGCGAACGTGCTAATAGTGCCAAGTTGCGGTTTTGCATCGATACCAACTTCCACTGGTCTCATCCTATTGGATGAACATTATAAAGGTAAGATTTATTACTTCAGTTATAGTTCAAAGTTGTTTCTAGTGTTTGGAATTGAAACAATTCATTTCAAATTTTCATAAGATTATACATTACATAGGATGCTAGTGAAATACATGCTAGTGAAAATAAATTCTGACCGTTTCTTTTTACATATATGCTAATGCTACGTAGGTACAACGCTGTGATTATAATGATTTTAACCGGTTTTGGTCCTAGTAACGGCTCGTAGCAATGATAAATAATTAGATATTATCATCTCCGTACAACTATAGCAACAGTAAAACGTTGAAGTAACATAGCCATGCTGCATTTATATCTTGGTTGTAGCACGAATGGGATGTCTTGACCGGGGAAGGATCACGCCCTCACAGAATATCAGCGTAAATTAGCAGCTTAATGTTGTTTCGTTTGGTAAGTGTAGAAAACCGAATATTTTTTTTATTAAGGGAGGCGCAGCGCTGGCATTTCTTCTTAGCCCCAGGGGTGACAATGTATCTGTATTTTGATTCTTAATCTAGGATAGATATATGTCTATGGACCACAGCATCCTCTTACTTATTATGTCTCGTTTGCGCTAAACTACAACAGTACATAAATAATTACCTTTACTCGCGTTAGTGATACGATTAGCGAAAATATCGAATACAATTTCTGATATACGGGACAATCAAATCACATTCAGAAAGGTGAACATTTTTACGTATAACCCAATTACGTATCGCGCAGACGCTTGTTTCGAAAGGAGTTGTTACAGACATCCAAGGCAGTAAAAATGGACTCCAAAGGAAGCGGGAATAACCATTGAGTTTATATTGGACTAGCTGTGCCCGCATGTTCTTTTGTTCAGAAATTTTGGAATAACAGGTCGCCTTAAATGGATAGATTAGATATTATTTATTTTAAAGAAGAAGAGGCAAACAATCATGCGGCTTATCTGACGATAACTGATCGCAACCGTACTGAACATTTGCATCATCACCATCATCATCATAGGCCTTCCCCAAGGAATGCTACAAAGCACGGTCCTGAGCCACCACAGGTGTATAACCATAAGAAATTGTGGGTGCATTGCCGGCCTTTGAAGAAGGAGTAGGATAAGGAAGTACGTCAACTCCCTGCACTCTGTAATCAATTTAGTTGAAATACGAGAGCTGTGGCCTCATCCTCATATGCACAGACATTCTATCTGATTCCTTTTTCTATATAAATAGAATATAAAATTAAAAAAGTTTAAAGATTGATGTATTTTTGAATGAGTTGCCTATAATCACCTTACACGGTAAGTAAGCGGATTGGTGTGCATTTAAGCAAAATCCTTTCCAAGGTAATGTTACTGCCTATCCTAGCATATATTATGTACTACTATGTACTGAAATCTTGATTTTGGCGTATTTTTATTAATTTTTAGGAATCGGTCACCACCTCAACTTCACCGTCAATGAGCTGGGTGCACCGCCAACAAATAAGTTCGACATTTGAGAAGAAATCGCATACCTATTATTCTCTAAATTTATAAAAAAAATTAACAATGGTCTGAGTGAATGAATTGCTTGAATAACTTTAAATACTTTTCGTTTAATTCTTTATAAGGTCAAATAAAAAAAATCTCACGATCATTCCGACGTTTGTGAATTTACGTCTCCTTTATTCTTATGTAGTATTTATATAAGTAGTTTTGTAAAATATACAACGACAGCGAGCACATTTATTATATATCTTTGTTATTTCAGGTTCACTGCACACTGTCGAATGCTATATAGAGTTACATATACCGAGAGAATGTTACTTCGGAGGACGAAATAAAGCTCTAGTACATTATGGGACATGGGAGTCTTTCGTTCATGAATTGTCTAATATGAAAAAATATAAGAATTTGAAGAAATTAACGTTTCCGGAAACACAGAATGAGCCAGTACCGAGAGAGTTGAAAAAGTAAGATAATTTTTGAATGCAATGCTTAGTACTTAGACCTTTTAGGGTTCCGTAGTTAAACAACAAGGAAACCTTGTAGTTTCGTCATGTCCGTCCGTCCGTCCGCGGTTTTACCCAGAGACGCTAGGTGCTGCAAATATGTACACTATGTAAACTGCCTACAAAACTGTGAAATAAAATCTTAAAAAATATTTTTATTTAGGGCACCTCCCATACAGGTAAAGGGAGGATTTTTTTTTACCGTGTTTATCGTGTGGGGTATCATTGGATAGGTCTTTCAAAAACACCGCGGGTATGGCACAACATTTTTTTAGATTCAGGGGTTCGTTTGCGAAATATTTAGCTTTAAAGTGGTATATTTTATTACATTCATGTGTCCCTCCCCCCTTCTCTACCAACTGAACCGCTGTTTATGGAAAGAAGAAAAGTATACACGATAGTAGTACTTATATATAATGTAGTTAAAAGGAAAACTATCACAGCTAAGTAGAATTTACAAGTTAACGAGTAATAATCGACCAACTTATAAAAATGTACTTGGATTGGTAAAAATCTCGTTACAATTCCATAGAAAAATACTTATAATTAGCTGCATTATAACTTTGTAATGTTATCGTAAACTGTAAGAAACAAACGTTTTATAAAGAAAACGACTTATATGCATTACTACTATAGCTTTAATTTTTCCTTTGCGGGATAGGCAGAGTCTATCTTACTAACTTACTACTTTCGCTTATTGAAGTGAAACCTTCTTTAGGCACGTTGGGCACTTTTGGGATGGGGAATAAGCACTGCACTCGCGTGGCCGTCACCAGGGCCGGCCCTAACTGGCCTTAACCATCTAAGCGCCCCGGGCGAGTGATTCCTTTGGCGTCCTTTTATATCTTATTTATAACGATAATGTGTAAATTATGTTATGCTGATTACGCGGGCCAAGCCACGGGCGGTTAGTTTTGATTATAATTAAAAACTTATTTTAAATTTTGTAAATACAATATTTTTTAATGAATTTTTAGACAACTACAAACATATATTTATTATTATTAATAATTACGTATTTTATATATCCATTATCTAAACAATGTAGAGTAGACTGTACAATGATTGGTACTTTCAGCACTTTTAGCCATGATTTGTGTTCCTAAAACTAAATTACAGGTGAGATATATGTGAATCTTTATTTGTAAAACGTCTTTAGGGTAGATGTATGTCAAAATCCAATCTCAGTTATTGAAGTAATCATTGTGTAAGTAATACAAAAATGACATGACTTTCAGAATTGTTTAAAAGATTATTGACCCCTTGAAGTTATAACGAAAAATAACAAAAATAACAAACCCTCGAAATGATACTTTAACTTAAAATGAAATGCATAAACACAATGAGTAATTTTAGGTCAGAATAAACCTGAATTAGCCAACGTAATGATGAATCAGATTTAGTTAAAATTACTTTTGTTAAGATTAGTGAAACAATTTCCAAAAAATGTAAGTTTTTAACAAATATTTTATTTGATAGTTTTAAAATAAATAATAAGAAATATACTTCCTTTTCGGTTGCCGAATGGCTTTTATTTTTTTAAATTTGCCTATAAACTTAACAGTATATGTAGAAAGCGAAGAAAGCATAGTGTAATACTGACATGATATGATAGAAGACCTAATACGAGTTACCATTTCTCGCTTGTTGCTCAGTGCGTCTCCCTCGTTCTACATTAGTAAGTTAGTGTACGACAAGTGACAAAATGATATGTTGAATGTGAATACTCATAGTCACTCTGACGAGGTAAGTTCGTAAAAGTTAATCCCTACGCTGAATTTATTTTTTCTTTAGATTGATAGAGATAGTTATTAAAATTAAATTAAGTGGTGAAGTTAGGCTGGCGCGTGTGGCGCCCTGTAAGCCCCGGCGCCCTGGACGGTCGCCCGGGTTGCCCCTCCCTGCACTGGCCGTCACGCTCCGATGCATATATACAGATGTGTGTGTGGATGTGTATATTTTTTGATAGTTATTGTACCACTCATTCAAAGTATTTTTTTAGCTTTATTTGGGTAAAAAAACAATGTTGAATACAATGTTGCTTAGAATGTTAGATAATAAGTAGTATTATTTACAACACCAGCATCATTAACAACTTACATTAATATTTTAGACGTTGAGAGTGATATTAATTACTGCAAAACAAACTGAGTATCTAAACGTGCTTAACACATAACATTGGGACTACGAGTACATCAAAAATATATTATATTTTACGAAAACAATCAAACTATTCAAATGAAAATACACTCGAACAAAAATATACGATAGTGTACAGGTAGCTTGAAGAGTACCTATACTTTAACATGCAAAAAAAAATTTGATACAAAAATCATGGACTTTTGAAAACTACTTAATTAATTAAATAAAACATAACTAAGACTAAGAATAATTATAATTACTGCGCAATGTTTCTATAATAGATATAGGGCGATAATTTTCTACGTTTGATCTATTTCCGCTTTTAAAGAAAGAAACAACACGTGCGGTCTTCCAGATGGTGGGAAAGGTACCCTCTCTTAAGCACAGGTTATATAAAAGGCATATAGGTTGGTAGATTGTCGATGCAGTGGACCTAAAGAAAACAGCACTCATTTGTCTGTTTTTACATACCTCCAGAAATGTTTTACATTATCCTGAGTACTAGATTCCACTGATTTAATATAGTTACTGTAACATATACGTGACTCCTTTTTGAACCTAGTTGTGTACAAGGAGAAAGTTTCGTAGTCAGATAAGTTGCGGTATTTTTTCCATTTGATCCAGGCGCTGTTCTTATTTTTAAAAATATGGACTAAAGATGGGGTAAACCAAATGGGAAAGTGAGAAGACTTTATAGTTTTTATTGGAATATAATTTTTTATAATGCTATATATTTTTTCATAGAACAATGAGACTGCACCTTCGGCATTAATATTTGAGAATAAATCATCCCAGTTTATTTTTGACACATCTATATTTATGTTTTCATAGTCAGCTTTAAAATAATTAAATTGTATACTGGGTTTTTTGGGAATGTGTGAGAGATGAGTTATATTTATTGGTAGTAATCCATAAAAAGGAGGATGGTTTTCATCCGGTGGCACCAGCAGTGGTGATACAATAGCTGTTGTGGAATCAACAATATTGGTGATAAATGGATCTAATATTCTATTTTTTAAGTTCCTGTGTGTATTTATCTGGTATCCATTCAAGGAAGATATTAGATTAATAAGATGTTTATTAGATGAACAGTATGAACTGTTGATTATGGGTTCCAAATAAGTCCCACAGTCTCGCCATTCTAAAGTCGGTAAGTTGTAATCGCCAACGATTACAAATCATTGACATCTGTATCTTGCATTACGCGTGAGATAACATCAAAATGTGGAATATAGACATCTGATCCTAAGTTTGGTGGAATATATGCCGCGCTTACCACGCAGCAATAATCCCGCGATCTCAACTCGACAATAATATCATCAACGAGCGGTGAGCGCGAGGAGGATGCGGCGGCGGCGCAGACGCACGGTGCGGCGGCGATCTCACGACTAACCGCAACCAGCACGCCCCCGCCATAGCACTTACCACTGCCCGCCCGGTCCCTGTCACAACGAATGAACGAAATACTCGATACCGCGTATCTATAAATTCGCTGTCGGATATATCACCGTGCAGCCAGGTCTCTGTTAGGATAATAATATCGTAGGTATTAGCCAGGACATTCATGTAAACTGTGTGTAGTTTTGTTCTTAGGCCTCTACAGTTTTGATAGTAAACAGATAAAATGCTTTTATTCATTTTAAGAAGGTTCGATGTGTAAAAAATAGTAGTAAAATTGTATTAATGTGTAAATAGTAGGTACTTATTGCTGTCCTGGACTGGCCATATCGAGGTGTAATAGTTTTTGTAGAATAATTTAATTTGTCATAATAATTAAAATTAAATAGATTGAATAACAATGTATAGGTAAGCTTTATGTACGTTTGAGCCCAGCAGACTTCTATTCTGTACGAAAAGGCATTTTGAACGCTGAGATAAAGTGATTTAAAAAATATTTTGCTATATTTTTATGTCCTAGTAAGCCTTGGATATGTATGTATATTTAAAATTATTATTATCAAGAATAAAATTATAGTGCCTAGTATTTAACGTAGGTGTTAAATAGTTAGAAAAATATAAGTAAAACAGGTGTATCAATGTCCCACAAGTAAACAGCCGAAATTTTATCTCATATTGAAGAAACATATTCACAATGTATATTGTGTAGGCTATACACTGCGCAGTAATCATCCCTAGAGTAAACAACTATACAAACAACTTATAGGTACTACTACAAAACCTGTCACTTAATTTTAGCAATGTCCTCCACGCTCAGTATAGCGATAACCGGGGACGTGTCCGATTTTCGTGCCAGGATTGTACCGAGCTTGACCCAAACATATCGAAAAGCTTGCTTTTTCGCCATCTCCCTGGTTTGCCGAAATAGCAGTTTGTTGTTAATTGTGAGGTGCTCGTTGACGTAAATAGTGGACGACGGCCCAGCTATGTATAGCTTGGTCGAGTCCAGTCCTTTGGTCGATCGATAAGCCGAAATGACATTATCATGTAGCATTCTGTTAGTATGTTTGACAATAACATTCTTCGGGCGATTGTTTTTCGAGTTTGCTTGAGGGACGCGATGTACTGCGACAATGTCGGACGCGCGTACTGGGCATGCAATTACATCACCTAGTTTTTCTACTATAGTCACAAGATTTTCATTGCGCCTTTCGGGCAAGTTGCAGATTTCGATATTGCACTGCCTGGCGTTTTGTTCCATGGCGGATATTTTGTGTTCTAGCGATTTTATTTGCGACATTTTATCATTTACCGTAGTCATTTTATCTTCTACCGTCTTGAGGCGGTTGTCAAAAGAATCTTGACGCTCCGCTGAGTAATTAAGCGATTTTTCCAGTTCACTAAGCCTAGTATTAGTCTCCTTTAAGGATTTGTTGATGTTTACGTTGTCTGCGCTAAGCTTCATCATGTTCGCATTAATTTTACTTAGTACACCTGATATTTCTGTCAACTCCTTAGAGACAGATGAACTAACCGCAATCGCAATACTTTCAGTGATTTTAGCATCCCAAATTGACAATTGCTTATTGAATTTATCTTCAAGGCTGGCCATGTCGTAGCAGTCCGGTTGTATACGCTTGCGCGTGTTTATAAATGAGACATGCTCGCTGTCAACCGATGAAACTATGTTGGAGTTGGAAGGAAACTTGTTTGGTGGCGAGTGTTGTAAAGCCATTGTGTAGGTTCAGAGCCGTTCGGTGTCCCACCCAAGTGCGAGGGAGTTAAAAAATATGTATCTGTCCCTTAGCTCAGAGGTGAGGTATGAGGTATCCCCGCTGCGACGGCCGATAGATGCGGTGGCGGAACGAAGGGGTAATAGTTTGCCGCTTGCTATTTCACTCCGAATTTTGCATTATGCGCACACGACTAACGCACTAACGAGTTACTAAAGTTAGCACAAATATGAACTTTTATCCCGTGAGTCTACTCAAATTAAGTTTGTAAAAAAGCAGTAGCACTACCACTCTCAATGCTAGTTCAACGACGAAATCATATAGCCATAATCATACAGTTTCATTCGTGGTATTTCTGGTTTACGCGGGCGACCCTCAGGATAGTTTAGGCAGTGGTGTTTTACAGTAGTAGAGGATCGTTAGGGTCATATATATCTTAGGGTTGCACTGCCGGAATATATATATACATAGATAGTCAACGTGAATGATTAGATGTAGAGTGTATTATTTTCAAAATCTAAAAGTTATTTTTAAATCTTTTTTGAATACCACTCCTTATGTCTGATTATAAAATAAGTTCTTCAGTTACCATCGTCCTATTTGGGCCCATTTTTAGTCGTTATAGCGATCAAACCGCGAACTCTATATGCTCATTATCAAGAAAACCCCTTTTAAGTTCACGTATTGTAAAGGGTAATTACGGAACTCTACCTATACATTGTGCGTGGCCCGACACGCACTTGGCCAGTTTTTTTTATTTTAAAGTTTAATCGTCATATTTTTAAAAAAGCGATACTACTACTACCACTCTAGGATTTTCTCCTGTATCGTGGAGGCGTTATACAATATGCTTGTAATTGCACAAGGTCAAACACTCATTATTTGTATACCGTACAAATATTTGTTCTGTGCGGGATTTGAGCCCACGGCCCTCATTTTCGCAACTCAAGTTAAGCCACTGCGACACGGAGCCGTCGAATTTACATAATTTCTCTTCTGACTTAGCCAAAGCCATGCCCATTTATATATATTTTTTTGTAGAAATGAGTATTACTTTTTTTGGTCACAGAGCTTTTATGGAAAATCTTATGATTAGCATGTTAAATTTTGTACATTTAACATTTCTCATCCTTCTTTCTTTATTAGTACCCTGAAAATTCACTGCTGGATATGGATTTCTTCGTTGTAGGAAAGATTCGACTTAATCGTCTCGTTTCACAAGTGCATTAACAATCACAGTACCAGACGTCTCGTACCTTTGACGTTGCTTACCATCGAGACGGTATACCGCTATCTTTACGAAGATTTATAAGATCTTTGTGGCATTTCTCGTCTACATCTCTTATGATACCGACGGGACTAAATGTGGTGATAAATTCTCATACTTCGCAATTCGCCACTACACGGCACTTTCCACTTAATATTTTAAAACATTTAAAATACTTATTTTAAACGCATAAACCAGTACATGTTTTGTCAGTCACATCGACATTCTATAATGGTAATCTACGGATACATATAGTAAGCATTACATTAGAACTGATTTTTCACTCGTCAGATTAAAGTTATCCAACAAATAAATTATAATCTGACTGAAAATAAAAGTGAAATAATTGAACTATTTTCTTGATACAACTCACCACAATAAACACTGCGGTTGCCTACCCATCTGCCAAGCGTGGCATGAGGATATCTATGGAGGAGGTCTATCTATGTTCACCTATGGACATTTGATAGGCTGTAATCATGATGATAATGATTCATAGAGTTGTAATTTTTAATTTATTTATTATTATTACCCTATAAATAACTTTTATCTGGTAATAATAATAAATATTACCAGATAAAAGTTATTTAACTTAAATCGGCCTAAATTAAATAAATAATCAGCAATTATTTTATCATCGTTTTTGCCTTTTATAACACAGCTGTTGTTGCAAAAATGTTTCTTTTTAACATATAAAATATAGCTCCTTTTTGAGTTTGTAACAAAGTGTACAAATAACTGCGTTCATAATTTACCATGACACGTGTCATATTCAATAAACGTATGCCACAGAAAAAAACACCCATGTACCTGTGAAATACAAAGGTCGTGTATTTGCAATATGCTTTAGGTTGTCAACGTGACTTTAATTTTTTTTATACCTTTTTTGTGTTATTTGTTTGTTTGTTCGAAGTATTTAATCCGTGGTTATTTATGCTACATAAATATTTAAAACCTTAGAGTAAGAACATATTATGAAGGATCATACACCTTCCCTGTTGGACCTTCTGCTGACATCTTCATCCGGATGGATATCAGGTTTCCGTCGATGCTCCTCTCGGCTCTTCGGACCATTGTCTGATCCGGAGTGTGGTGCCACTCACGCTCCCCTCGCGGTTGCGTTCTGCAGGTTGCCGCCGTGTTTGGCATTACAGGTCGGCGGATTGGGACGGAATGTGGTCTTTCTTTGCATCATACCCATGGGGGCGGGTTTGCTTCTCGCCGGATGATCTATTTGTTCCATCATCTGTGGTACCCATCGGAGGCAGATCTCAGCCTTGGTTTGGTCGCTCCTGTAAGGCTGCATTACGCAGTAAGCAGGAGTGTTATCAGGCCTGGGCTGAGGCTTCGGCGGCTTGGGATGTAAACACCAGCATGCTTAAAAAGAAGTATAACTTCGCCTCCAGGTCCTTCAAAAGAGTTATTGCCAATGCAAAGTCAGAGCACATAGGCAGAATTGGCGAGAAACTAGTTCGCCTTCCTTCGGGAACCCGTGCATTCTGGTCTCTCGCCAAGGCTGTCCAAGGGAATTTCTGTAAGCCATCACTACCATCTCTGCACAGGGAGGTCGACTCACTGGCCCATGCAGCAAAAGAGAAGCCTTTTAGGCTCCCTTTTTGCGTCCAACTCGACTCTTGATGACGGGGGGAACACACCGCCGACCATCCCGCGGTGTGGGTGCTCCATGCCGGATGTGCGGTTCTCAAAGCGCTCGGTTCGCAAAGCACTCCTCTCCCTGGACATCCACAAGTCGAGTGGGCCTGACGGAATCCCCCCAATTGTGCTGAGGACGTGTGCTCCGGAGTTGGCACCGGTACTAACGCGTCTTTTCAGGTACTCCTACTCCCTAGGCGTAGTCCCGAAATCATGGTAGACAGCTTTTGTCCACCCGATCCCTAAAAAAGGCGACCGCTCAGACCCGTCCAACTACAGACCTACCGCCATCACCTCCTTGTTCTCCAAAATAATGGAATCCATTATAAACTGCCAGCTCATGCGGTACCTTGAGGATCACCAGCTGATTAGTGCCCGCCAATACGGTTTTCGTCGGGGTCGATCAGCTGGTGATCTTCTGGTCTACCTGACTCATAGATTTATTGGCCTTTAGTTTGGACATTGCGAAGGCCTTCGATCGGGTTTGGCACAAAGCGCTTCTTTCGAAGCCCTTCCTTTGTGCTTCATAATGTATCCTCAGAAGACACAAGTTTGCGCGTTTACCGCCAAAAGAACCCTCTGTCGTATCTCCTCAGTTCCAAGGCACTACCCTTGTTGCCTCATCCAGTATCGGAATCTTCGGCGTCGAAATATCGAGTGACGTGCAGTTTCGTAGTAACTTGGAAGAGAAGGCCAAATTGGCCTCTAAAAGCTTGGCGTGCTCAGCAGAGCGGTACAGTATTTCATGTCGGCACAACGCCTGCAACTTTACAAGACGCAGGTTCGGCCTCACATGGAATACTGTTCCATCTCTGGGCTAGGGCTCCACAGTGCCAGCTCCTTCCACTTGACCGCATCCAGCGCAGAGCGGCTCGAATCGTCGACGACCGAGTCCTTTCCGATCGGCTCGATTCATTGGCGCTGCGAAGAGATGTTGCATCCCCTTTGCATTTTCTTTCGCATTTACCACGGAAAGTGCTCTGAGGAATTGTTCGGATTAATCTCAGCCCCCAACTTTCACGAACGAACATCGCGGCAGAACTCCCGATACCATCCACACCATCTGGATGATTGGCGGTCCACCACTGTGCGATTTAGAAGAACATCTTCCAGTGGTGGACCGCCTCGCACAACTTCCTTGTGGAATCGATTACAACCAGCGATTTTTCCGGACCGATACGACTTAGGAATCTCCAAGAAAAGAGCCTACTCCTTTTTAAAAGGCCGGAAATGCATCTGCAATTCCCCTGGTTCCCCTGGTGTTGCAGTTGTTCATGGGCGGCGGTAGTCACTTACCATCAGTTGAGCCGCATGCTCGTTTGCCCCCTCTCCTATAAAAGAAAAGGTCACAATTTGTACAAGGCTGTTACAAAATCGTAATTTAGTTCGAAGAGCAATTTGTTAATAATTCTAAATATATTATAGCTTCTTGTTTCATAATTTTAACTACCTATTACAGAATAATTTATACTAACATCTACCTACTATATTTTCTTAAAATATTACATTAGAATTTTCTGTATTAATTTTTTAATGTTTTGAACAAATGTTGTGTTTAATTTTAACAGGCTTCTGTTATTGTTAGTTCATAATGTATCCGCCGATAGTATTGAGTTCTTTTCATTTCCACCCTTTTTCTATCGAGATTCCAGTGAAATTTATAAAATTGTCATAATCAAATTAAAAGGTTGTAATAATAATTATAATAAAGTAAATATTTACTTAAGTATATTATAATTACAAATAATAGTTATTAGAAATAGTTAAGTATATAGATTTCAAAATAATGCTTTTTCTTTATAATGCAAACATTTATTGAAATTTTTTATATAGATAAATCTCAAAGAGCAACACGGGCCACCGGCCAATCCACACTAAGCCCGTGTTGCTCTATGCTTAATTTGAAATTATAATCTCATCGAACAAAAACGAAATGTGTATTCATAATGGGTAAAACCTGTTTTCGATAAGTTAAAGAAGCGGCGTTACTTAATGAATATTCATTTAGGAATAACACAATCCGATTTTTATTAGTGGCATAATAAGTAAATGTATTATACTTAATATGACAATACATAAACATCTAATTTTCCTTCATAGTAATATTTTAAATCTATAATCTTAGCAATTTTAACCCACGGCGCGGCCTGCGTGGGAACGAAAACAATTTTCTGTTGATTTTCCCGAGGTAAAAAGTCCCATCGCATGTTATTCCCGGACATTTTCTGTCTGTGCGTATATTTCATCTAAATCCGTTCAATGCGTGACTGAGTTACGAACACCTAAATATCTCTACAAATTTTTACTTTTAGTAAGTAGTGGCGGTTAAGAATATCCACTACCCCATATCTTCCCGTGGGTGTCGTAAGAGGCAACAGTGGGAGACAGGCAGGAGATGGGCAGCAGCATCTTCCTGATAACAGCAATATCACAATAAAAAACTGCGGTTGCCAACCCGCTCGCCAAGCGTGGCAACTATGGCAATATACCCCCCGATGAGTAAAGTAACGAAGAGACGGCCCCCAGTCCCAGGCGGCCTCGCTATTCCTGGCTACGGTGGCGACCATGGTAACGGCGGGGCAGGGGGTGCTAAGAATCTCCGGTGGAGGTTCGGTTGCCACCTATGACGACTCGACCTGGCAACTTATAACGCACGCACCCTGAGGACTGACGAGAAGATGCTGGAGCTGCAAGAGGAGATGATAGACAAGTTGCACTGGAATATTATAGGATTATCCGAGGTCCGAAGAGAGGGGGAGGACACGGTAATCCTCGAATCCGGCAACTTGTTCTATCACCGGGAGGGCGACCATCCGTCCTAAGGAGGTGTCGGATTTATCGTCCACAAGTCTCTCGTTAACAACGTTGTAAAGATCGGGAGTGTGTCGACGAGGGTTGCGTACCTTATACTCAGAATCACCAAACGGTATTCGCTGAAGGTCATACAGGTTTACGCACCAACCTCGGCACACCCCGATGAGGAGGTGGAGGAAATGTATGTGGATATCTCTAGAGCCATGCATTCCTCCAAAAACCCACTATACGGTGTTAATGGGAGACTTCAACGCAAAACTAGGCACAAGAGAGAACGGTGAGCTGAAAGTAGGGAAATTCGGAATAGGGCAACGGAACCCAAGGGGCCAGCAGCTGGCTGACTTCATGAAGAAAGAGGGCTCCTTATGATGAACTCTTTCTTCCAGGAGCGGCCCCACAGGAAGTGGACTTGGTCAAGCCCCGACGGTTCGACAAAAAATGAGATTGACTTCATTTTGACGACCAGACGACAACTGCTCAGTGATGTCTCAGTGATCGCGAGGGTGAAAACTGGTAGCGATCACCGAATGAATAAAAGGCACACTGAACCTAAACTTTAAGTTGGAGAGGTCTCGTCTAATGAAATCAAGGCTCCGTCCCCCTCGTGCTCTAGTCCAAAGTCCCGAAACCTTTCAGCTCGAGTTACAAAACCGTTTTCAGTGCCTAGAAGACTGCAATGAAGTGGACTATATGAATGATAAGCTCGTGGAAACTGTCCATGCGGTCGGAGCTAAGTTCTGCAAGACCCGCCGCGGAAGAACACAAAAACTCTCCGATCTCACTCTTAATCTCATAACTATTAGACGGGAAATGAAGCTGCAGTCTTCAGCAGATTTGACAGCGTACAGGCAACTGAACAGACAGATCTCCAAATGCATGCGGCGGGACTTACGCAACTTCAATACAGCTAGTATTAGGAGTTACGGAACCAAGGATCCAAAGTCTTTGCCAGAGATCTGTCTGCCAGAAAGAGCCAACTGTCAAAGCTGAAGACCGAATGTGGCAGCATCGTTTCCGGGACACCTGAGACTTTGAGTGAGATTGAGAGGTTCTATGGGCAAATGTACACGTCATCGTTGGAGCCACATGCAAGTGTGAGTAACGATCCAAGCACGAGTCTTATCCGACACTATTCCGAAGATATCCGGACCTCAGTCTCAGCGAGATTAGAATGGCTCTCCACCACCTTAAAACGGCAAGGCCCCAGGTGAGGTGAAATTACAGCGAAGCTTCTGAAAGCGGGTGGAAAACCGGTATTTGAAGTCCTTAAGAAGCTCTTTAATTCCATCCTCCATGGTCGCACTACTCCAGAGGCGTGGAGCAGAAGTGCGGTGGTCTTGTTCTTCAAGAAAGGCGATAACCATTTCTTGAAGAACTACAGACCGATTTCCCTTCTGAGCCGCGTCTACGTGCTGTTTTCGAGAGTCATTACGAATCGTCTCGCACGCAAACTCGACGACTTCCAGCCTCCCGAACAAGCCGGTTTCCGAAAAGGCTTTAGTACCATAGACCACATACACACCCTTCGGCAAATTGTACAGAAGACAGAAGAGTACAATCTGCCACTTTGCCTAGCGTATGTGGACTATGAGAAAGCCTTTGATTCCGTCGAAATTTGGGCGGTGCTACAGTCCCTTCAGCGGTGCCAAGTTGATTGTCGTTATATCGAAGTGCTGAAGTGTTTTTACAGTAGGGCTACGATGGCTATCCGAGTACAGAATCAGAGTACGAAACCTATCCAACTGCAGAGGGTGGAAGACAGGGTGACGTTATATCCCCGAAACTCTTCACCGCTGCATTGGAAGACGTTTTCAAGCTGAACTGGAAAGGATACGGTATTAACATCAACGACGAGTACATCACTCACCTTCGATTTGCCGACGATATAGTCCTTATGGCAGAATCGCTGGAGGAGCTAAGCACTACGCTCAATGGGCTCAATAGTGTCTCCCAACGGATAGGTCTTAAGATGAACATGGACAAAACAAAGATCATGTTTAATGTCCATGTCACACCTATGCCAGTAGTTGTTGAGAGCACTAAGCTCGAAGTTGTTGACGAGTATGTTAACCTGGGACAAATAGTCCGACTAGGTAAGTCCAACTTCGACCGAGAGGTCAATCGACAGATTCAACTCGGTTGGGCAGCGTCCGGAAATTACGGCACATCTTCTCGTCAGGTATACCTCAAAACTTGAAAACGAGGCTGTACAACCAGTGCGTGTTGCCAGTGATGACCTACGGAACTGAGACGTGGTCCTTCACTGCTGGCCGGATGAGGAAGCTCAAGGTCGCTCAGCGAGCTATGGAGAGGCTATGCTCGAGTCTCACTGCGTGATAAACTTAGAAATGAGGATATCCGCAGTAGAACCAGAGTGACCGACATAGCCCAACGGATTAGTAAGCTGAAGTGGCAATGGGCCGGCCATATAGCTCGAAGAACCGACAACCGATGGGTGATGAGGAAAAGTTTCTTCGAGTGGCGTGTAGGGCGTCCCCCCACTAGATGGAGTGACGACCTGGTAAGACATGCAGGAAGTCGATGGTTGCAGGTGGCTCAGGACCGTCCTTTGTGGCATTCCTTGGGGGAGGCCTATGTTCAGCAGTGGACTTGTGAAGGGCTGTAATGATGATGATGATAGATTTAATTTGAAAATTTACATTTTAAATTTTATTTAAGTTAATAATAATTTTTATTTCAGGTCATTTTTCCATAAACGCGAGGGCAAATGGTGGTTTTCCTATCCAGGACCTGACACCGAAGTAGATTTCATGTCACAGATGTATTTTAAAGAAAAAATGGGAAAGAAGCCCGTACATTTCAAGGCCTATACTACAATGCCTCTGATCGTCCACTTTTTCTTTATTATTCCTCTAGTATTTATTGCGTATTACGCTTGTCGATTGAAGTGTTTTAGACACTCGATGTGGAAATATCCTGGTTTCTTTTCATTTGGTTTAATGTCACATAAGGGTCCGTCGGAGAAATTAAGAAACGATCTGAAGTATACATTCACACTGACAGGGAAAGGAAGCGACTCAACTGCCAAACCTTATACAGTAAAGGTAGGTATTATATAATAGTTGTTTAAAGAAATTACGTTATTAGTTATGATCAATAAATAAACATATTATTAAATGGGATATATGGGGCCATTTAAGGGCCATTTAAGATTTGGAATTTGAATCGGCTATAAAAAAACTAATGAATATTTTTTCAAAGTTATGAGTTTATTAAAAAGATTGATTTCTTCCATTCCATTTAGGAATGGTAGCAAATGGTATGGTAGAAGTAGCTAATCGGTATTTTTACTCATATCGCACGTCACAATACCTTCTGAAAACGTTGATTACTTGCATTTTATAATAATAAAAAAAGTTCATAATGATAGATTTCCAGTATTCAAATATTATGGATTTTCTAAAATGACAAAACACATAATAATATGGTAAAATATCTTTACTCGTTTACAGATAACAGGATCAGATCCTGCATACCATACCACCGCTGCAGCTGTCTTATCTTCTGCCGTGACTATTTTATTAGAGAGAGCGAAAATGCCTAAGTAAGTTATAAGAGTCAATAAATTATTATTTTAAATAGAGTAAAAGTAAAAAGCAAAGGTAAAGTACAGCTTATTAAGTTTTCCCTTATAACAGGGATATGGAGCAGATAGCCGATAGCCCGCCGATCGGCTCCAGTGCGTGTCTGCGGAATTCGCCTGTAAGGGTATTCACTACCCCATATCAACCTGTGATTGTTGTAAGAGGCAATAAAGGGAAATGGCAAAATAAGTAGCAGGATCTTTCTAATAATAACTTAAAATAATGAGAATCTGCGGTGCGGCAATTTTGATAAGCTGTAGTTAATGAACTACTTATAAGAATAATTCCAAAAACAATTTTATTACTACTTTTTTCGTGTTTCATGCAAAATCCAGAAAAGTGAAACACTTTTGGAGCCAGTATCGGTCTGTCTATGTGTCTATCTATCAAAGTCTTTTCTCTTCAGAATATTTCATGTAGATTGAAATTTGGTAAAGTTATAAAATGCGATTACCCAAATGGAAATATAAGGTTAAAAATTAGATTGTAAGTCGCTAAACACTAGAGAAATCAGCAGTTAAAACAGCATTGCAGTCACAAGGGGTATCTTGTGAATCCAACTGACTGGTGTAGTAAGTAAAGGAAAATAATTTAGGAAGTGCATGCCACCATTCACATTTTATAAAAGCTTATGTCTAAAGTTGATGATGATGATGATGAAATAAATTAAATGCTTACAAAATTTTGATATAATTTACCAATATTAGCTTGTTTGACTTATTATGTTAGTGTTCCTTACTTACTAATTGCAATTGTCGTCGTTACCTGGGTACAAATTATCGTTGCTTGTCACCTATCGCCATGACACCCTCTTAAACTCGGTAGGAGACCAAGAGCTATCTTAGATCTCGACTGCTAATTGCTTAGTCTTAATTACTTAATCCTATATCGCACAGATAAAACACACGATTTTCCAAGACTTGAGGTCAACGAATTCCTATCTTTAAGACTTTTTGGGGTGATATCATACGGCAAATAAGTATTCTTAGAAAGCATAATAAAGATGATGATTCAAAATGTAATCATACATTTTATTTTTCAGAGGAGGAGTCCTGATGCCTGTAAGTGTCTTTTATGACACTAATATCGTAGAAAGATTAAAATGTAACGGAATAAATTACGAAATTGTAGATAGTCAACCTGATAATATAAGTAAATGAAATCGTCATAAATACTTTGTAGATATTTGTTGTTAAATAAATATGTATTTCCTAAGTTTTTGTGTTTTTTTTGGATACCACCGGTCAACCGATCCACACCGTATTATAATATTAGTAAATAACACTGACATTAATAAAGAATGTTAATTTCGTCAGAAGTGTTGTCGTAATAAGTGGTTTAGTTTCGTAGGTCTACCAGAACTTGGTCAAGGTGCCTTTAAATTTATTGTATAAAATATCATTCGCATAACTACATATTTATGTAGTTATGCGAATGATATTTAAAAAATTATAAAGATTACGCCTAATGTTGATTTCACGTCGTTGATAATGATCTGGTGTAGAACATATTTGTGTTAATCCATTGAAACATCTTAAAATTTTATTTTTATTTTTTTTGTTTTTTATATTGTACTGAAAGTATATTGCTTGTAATGGTCATGCTTTGAATTTTAAGGGTTCCGTAGTTAAACAGCAAAGAACCCTTATAGTTTCGTTATGTCCGTATGTCCGTCTGTCCGTCCGTTTGTCCACGGTGCTACTCAGAGACCGTAGGTGCTACAAATCCGTAATTTGGTATAGTTACAGATATTAATCACTCCTACAAATCTTGAAAACATTTTTATTTTGTTTACCTCAATACATCTCTTATGATACCGACGGGATTAAATGTGGTGATGGATTCTCATATTGCGCCATCCGCCACAACACGGCACTTTGCACTTAACATTTTTATATATTTAAAATACTTATTTTAAGCCACATAACCTTAACGTGAAGTGGAGGTGTAAAAATATCCCCACCCATATCATCCCGTGGGAGTCGTAAGAGGCGACAGAGGTAAACAAATCAGGAGATGGGCACTAGCGTCTTTCTAATAACGACTAAAAATAAAAACTGCGGTTGCCAACCCGCTTGCAAAGCGTGGCAACTATGGCAGATATCCCCCATAGAGGTAATCTATGGGGGAGGCCTATATTCAGCAGTGGACTTTCATAGGCTGTAACGGTAACTCTAACGGTAAAACGCAAAACCAGTTAATATTTTGTCAGTCACATTGGCATCCTATATGATAATATACGGATACATATAGTTAGCAGTATAAAAGTGGTAGATTTGTGAGCTTTGTCACGAGAGCTGATTTTTCCATCGTCAGATTAAAGTTATCCAGCAATAAATTATAGCTTGACTGAATATAAAAGTGAAACATTTGAACTATTTTATTCATCTCGAGGAATATGAGGTGAAAAGCCGAATCAGGAAATGGCAGCAGCATCTTTCTGATACAACTAAACAATAAAACTGCAGTTGACTACCCGTCTGTCAAGCAATCTATGGGGAGTTCTATGTTCACTTATGGATAGGCTGTGATGATGATAATAATGATTCATACAACTGTGATTTATGATTTATTTATGTCGTACTTTACTCTTTAAATAACTTTTGTCTGATGATTGAAAAACCGGCTCTAAATTAAATAAATATTCAGCAATTATTTTACCACCGTTTTCAACTTTTATAGCACGGTTATTGCCAAAAATGTTTCATTTTAACATGTTATAAAATATAGCTCCTTTTGAGCTTGTAACAAATTTGTGCATAAATAACTGCGTCCATAATTTACCGTGACATATCCAATAAACGTGTGACACAGAAAATAATACCTATGTACCTATGAAATACAATAGTAAAACAAAGGTCGCGTGTTCGCAATATGCGTTAGGTTATCATCTTGACTTTAAATGTTTTTAATATGCCGTTTTGTTAATCTTTGTTTGTTCAAAATATTAAATCCGTGGTTATTTACATAAGTATTTGATACCTTAGGCCGCGTTTCCACCTGCAAGGAAATTTCTGCAAGAAGTGTCCAACAGCCTGTCAGAAAGTAGTTTGCAGATGTAAACTACGTAGCAAGTGCACTCGCGCCAGTTTGTCGAGCGTTTCCTGCGAGTAGTTGCGAGTGCAATAGATTGCAAGACTAAATATGAAAGACATGGCGACAAATCTCCTGCTTATCAGTCTAGTTTCATATGAAAACGAGGCCTAAGAACATATTATTTGAAACAGTTATGTTATCACTTAATAAACTTTTCAAGTTGTGATATGAGTGGGAAGGTCACAATATGTTTAAGGTTGTTTTGAATTGAACTCGTGTATAATACCATTATATTTATACGTATATTTACATACGTATTATTACATTTATGCGTGGTAGAGCCATGCTACAGCTATATCAATAGTACAGTTGTAGCACGAATGGGTCGGCTCGACGGGGATGGATCACGCCTCACAGAATACCAGCATAAAATAGTAGCTTAACGCTGCTGTGTTTCGTTTGGTAAGTGAAGAGAACCGGAGAGCCTTTTACTGGAAAAGAGGCATTCCATCTTAGTCCTCACGGCTGACAACGCATCTGCATTTTATTCGCAAACGAGGATAGATGTAGATGTCTATGGGCCACAGCAACCACTTACCATCAAGTGGACTGTGTGCTCGCTCGTCACCCTTATCCTATAAAAAACATAATTAAGTTCGAAGAGCGATTTCGAGATTCTATCCTTACTTCAAAATTTTAACTACTTATCACAGAATAATTTATGCTAACATCTACCTACTATATTTTCCCCAATATTACATTAAAATTTTCTGTATTAACTTTTTAATGTTTTGAACAAAGGTTGTGTTTAAATTTAACTCATAATAACAGGCTTTTGTTATTGTTAGTTTGTAATAACTATTGTACTAATTTTAAGTGGTAGAGTCGCCATAACGCTGCTGTGTTTTGTATGACGAGTGACGAGAACCGTAGACCCTTTCTATTGGTAATGAGGCATTCTATTTCAGTCCTTAGGTGGTAAACGCATCTGCATTTGATTGTTAATTGATATATCTATGGATCACAGCATCCATGGACTGTATGCTCATTAGTCACCCTGACTTCTATACAAAAATAACCTGTACTTAGATGTTTTGAATATGAGTATATTCTGTGAAATTGCAAATTGGTAACCACCAGTTACCACTATTTTTGCTAAAGTTTTAATATCAGGTAGGTCACTTGGTACACTTGCCGCGTGTGTGGAAGAATACATCTATTACTCATTCTAATCGGTATTTTTATTCATATCGCAATTTAAAATACCTTCTGAAGATCTTGAATACTTGCAGTTTATAATAGTATAAAAGTTCATAATTGTAGATTTCAGAATTCAAATATTATGTATTTTCTAGAATAACAAAATACATATGGTAAAATATTTTACTGTTTACAGATAACAGGATCAGATCCTGCATACCGTAGCACCGCTGCAACTGTCTTATTTTCTGCCGTGACTATTTTATTAGAGAGAGCGAAAATGCCTAAGTGAGTCGACAAATTATTATTTTAAATAGAGTAACCGTAAAAGAAAGGTAAAGTACAGCTTATTAAGTTTTTCTCTTGGCATCAACACGGTTCCACTGCGTGTTTGCGGAATTCGCCCGTTTAAAAAAATATTTCTCGCTGTGTAATGGCGGCGTAAGAGTATTCACTACCAAATATTAATGTGTGATTGTTGTAAGAGAGGACAAAGGAAATGACAAAATAGGTAGCAGCATCTCTAATAATAACTTAAAATAATAAAATTGTGGTTGGCAACCTGCTTTCCAAGCGTGACAACTATTGCAAATATCCCTGTGAGGATTTATGAGGAGGCCATGGTTCAGCAATATTTGATAAGCTATAGTGAATGTATGATTGAAAAGAATAATTTAAAATAACTTTATTACTTTCCTAATTTCAACTTTTAACAAAATTTTGAAGTCAGTATCAGTTTGTCTGTCTGTTTATCTATCACAGTCTTTTCTTCAGAATGCAGATTGAAATTGGTAAAGTTATAAAATGCGATTACTGAGAGTGTAAGGTTAAAACTTAGATCATAAGTCCACACGATTTATTGATTTTTCGAATACTTGAGAAATAAGCACTTATAATCTTGTGAATCCACCTGACTGGCGTGGCGTGACCATTCACATTTTATAGTATCTTATGTCTAACTGTAGATGAGAAGTTGATGCTGATGATGATGAAATAAATAACATGCTTGTATATTGATTTAGTTTAATACAAAATTTTGATATAATTTATCTAAATTAGTTTGTTGGACGTATATATCAATGTTTCTTACATACTATTTGCAATTGTCGTCGTTATCTGGGTACAAATTATCGTTACGTGTTCACAACTATCACCGTGACACCCTCTTAAAATCGATAGGAGACCAAGAGGTATCTTATGCCACAACTGCTAGAGAAAGACCTTTCAAGGAAATAAAATATAAAATGAACATAATACCATATATAAAATTTAGTAAAATAAATAATAAGGTCGTTATTACGAATCGTCTCGCACGCAGGCTCGACGACTTCCAGCCTCCCGAACAAGCCGGTTTCCGAAAAGGCTTTAATACCATAGACCACTTACATACCCTTCGGCAAATTGTACATTATACCGAAGAGTACAATATACCACTTTGCTTTGCGTATTTGGACTATGAGAAACCATAAAGATTGAGCGGTGCCAAGTTGACTGTCGGTATATCGAAGTCCTGAAGTGTTTGTACAGTAGGGCTACGATAGCTATCCGAGTACAGAGCCAGTGTACCAAACCCATCTTACTGCAAAGATACGGTATTAATATCAATGGCGTGTACATCACTTACGTTCGATTTGCCGACGATATAGTCCTTATGACAGAATCGCTGGAGGACCTCTATAAGCACTAATAAGCACTATGCTCGATGACCTCAATAGTGTATCCCAATGGATAGGTCTTAAGATGAACATGGACAAAACTGAGGTCATGTAACGTCCATGTCACAACTATGCCGGTAGTTGTTGGGAGTACTACGCTTGAAGTTGTCGACGAGTATGTTTACCTAGGATAAATAGTTAAGTCGACTAGGTAAGTCCAGCTTCGAATGAGAGGTCAATCGACGGATTCATCCCGGCTGGGCAGTGTTCGGGAGATTACGACATATCTTTTCCTCAGGTATACCTCGAAACCTGAAGACAAGATTGTACAACCAGTGCGTGTTGCCAGTGATGATTTATGATTCTGAGACGTGGTCCTTCACTGCTGGCGGTATGAGGAAGCTCAAGGTCACTCAGTGAGCTATGGAGAGGGCTTCTCTACGTGATAGACTTAAAATGAGGATATCTGCACTAGAACCAGAGTAGCCGATATAACCCAAAGGATTAGTAAGCTGAAGTGGCAATGGGACAGTCATATTGCTCGATGAACCGACAATCGATGAGGAAGAAAGGTTCTCGAGTGGTAGCATCGTACCGGTTGGCGCAGTGTAGCCCCCCCCCCCCCCTAGATGGAGTGGCAACCTGGTAAGACATCCTAGAAGTTGATGGACCGTGCTTAGTGGTATTTTGATCCTTTTTTCAGCAGTGGACTTGTGAAGGGCAGTAATGATGAAATAATAAGACCTCCACACCCGTTCCATGCTCGACTCTGCTCGGTTCATCAATACGATGTCAGACCTAATCGTAAGACCTGCCCTGATTCACCGGGACAGCGACAAGCTCGAAAGATTCCGACGGTGCAGTATCTCTGATAGTTGTTGGTCTTAATAAAATGACCTGATCCTATATCGTACAGATAAAACACTCGATTTCCCAACACTCGAGGTCAACGAAATCCTATCCTTAAAACTTTTTGGGGTGATATCATACGGCAAAAGGTATTCTTAAAAAGCATAATAAGGATGATGATTCTAAATGAAGTGACAATGTAATTAATTTTATTTTCTAGAGGAGGTGTTCTCATGCCTGAAAATGTCTTTTATAATACTAATATAGTAGAAAGATTGAAACGTAATGGAATAAATTACGAAATTGTAGACAGCAAACCTGATAATATAACTGAAAATCATGATAAGTACTTTATAGATATTGGGTGTTAAATAAATACGTATTCCGTAATTTTTTGGATACGATGAAATTCGACACAACGTAATCCCCACCGTATTATAGTAATTAATATTTTGGCATCGAGTTGTTGCAATAAGTGGTCTAGAGTTTCGTAGACCTACCAGAACTTGGTCTAGGTGCCTATAGGTTTTTAGTATAAAATATAGATGGTGTTTACATTAAATGGCAAAATTATAAAGATTACGCCAAATGTTGATTTCCTTTCGCTGACAATGACCTGGCTAAGAGCGATAGTTATCATTGCATAGTTTTCCATATACTAGAAACTGACCAACCGGTTAATCGATGTATTCGCAAAGTTATCGTAATTATGCCACCAACTTAGCAGTATTACAATAAGATCTCAACACATGTAAAAATCAGAGCCGTGGTAGCTCAGATGGTTAGCGCTCGCTGTAAGTTTTACTGTACGCGAGCAACCCGGGTTCGATCCCCGCCGGCACCAATGAAATTGTTAATTGCAATTTTAAGTGTTAATTTACCACGTGCTCGGCGGTGAAGGAAAACATCGTGAGGAAACCTGCATGTCTGAGAAATCAAAAAAAAATATTTCGAAGACATGTGAAGTTCGCCAACACGCATTGGGGCAGCACGGCGGACACTTCCTTGCCCTAAAACCCTCTCAGAAACGAGAGGAGGCCTGTGCCCAGCAGTGGGACGTATATAGGCTGTAACTTTACTTTTTACTTTACATGTAAAAATATTTTGGAGTGACAACAATGTCTTGACAAAACACCACCTTACTTAACTATAGATTATGCAATTAAATATCCAGTATTAAAGTTGGTAAAAATTACCTTGCGTACATCCGCTCGATATACGCAATATCGAGCGGATGTACGCAAGGTAATTTTTACCAACTTTAATATAATGGATTTCCGCAAAGTAACGCCTGATTATATTTATTAAATATCCTGTAAGAAATCCCATCCAATCTGATGAACTGTTAAATTATCGTTATTAAATTATCAATCGGTACGTATTAATTAAAATTCAAAGATTATCAACCTTTCTCATAATCGCTTATTATCGACCTTGATCTTAAGTACTTGAATCACTTAAGTATTATTTTTTATCTATATACTTCTTATTCTGTCTTTTTATATTGCCTTTTATTAAAAAGTGAGAGAGTAACGTTAAGCATTTCTTAAATAGACATTGATTTAAAGTTTTAAAGAGTTTTGTAACGTAAACAATTTGTTTTGCCAGATACTGATATTTTATTATTATTTTCAATTAATAATTTTTGTACTCTTATTTGCGTTAATCCATTGAAGTAACTTAAAAAAGATTCGTTTCAAACGTTTGTTTTTGTTTTCAAAAATATACTGAAAGTACATTGCTGAAACTGGTCATGTTTTGACTTTTATAATTAAGTATTTGATGTATTTGATATATTGTTTAGTTTAAATAAATTTTGGATCAATCTTAAGATTTTTGTCTTTTTAAAGTCCACTGTTGGATATAATTAGGCCTGTAGAAAAATGAGCCATTAGGTAAGTATTTCCTGGAAGAGTTCCATATTCACTGCACTTGACCGCCTGGCCAGAGTTGGTGACCATTAGCTGAAGAGTACAGAGCCAAAACCTCATTCCCTCGGCATTTTGGATAAATTTTCTTTTATCAGACGGTCGTCAAAGTCTCGTTTGTATGTATCCTATAGCAGGGCATGCCGTGTGCAGATAATAATAACATTAAGAGAATTTGACACATTCGCTCCACCAATGTGGTGCTGGGAAACCACAAGAGTTTCTCGACGTATCAGAATGCTTTTCTGCATGGCTCCACAAGAAGTATTGTTTTTTATAGGAGTGTGGGCAAACGAGCATGCGGCTCACCTGAATAGTGAATGCCATGAACACCTTTATACGTGGTAGAGCTATGCTGCAGCTATAACAGTAATATTGTTGAAGCACGAATGGGTTGACTTGACCGCGGAAGGACCAAGGTGTATCAACGAACTCTAAATAAAATTGAAGTGTCTGTCTAAATAATATTAAAATAACTGCTTCCTATTAAGCCGGGGCTTATATGCATGCTATAAAGGCATAAATTTGATTTTTTTTTTAATTTTGTCTGTCTGCCTGTTTGGTCGGTTCAGGCTTATCTTCAAAACGGCTGAACCGATTTTCACTACTTTATAACATCACTTCACTAACATATGGATTGTAACGACAGGAGTCATCCAGGCTATATTTTATCTAAAAATATGGAGTTTTTTTTTTAAATTGAAAAACAGAAAACAAATTGTTTTGATGATTACCTCAAAACTTTAAAAGATAAAAAGTTTCAAACAAAACTTTATTGGCTTTCAATTTTACACAAAAAAGGTCCTCACACTTTATCTTCTGTCTCATAAAGTTTTCGAGTATAATCGATTTATAATTTTTTTTTACATTTTAATTTAACAACATAACTGTGAGTGTTATAAGATAAAGTAAAATTTTTATATAAAATTAAATACTCTTCAAGTTTTATTTCAAATATTTTCCTATATTGTTCGTATCGTTTTTGAAATGATAGCAAAAAACTGATATTAATGTTTTATTTCTATAATTTATCTACTTGCAAAAAAACACTATTATATATCGCCGAATTTATTGTTTAAGTTCTAAGCGGACAAAATGCCGCGAAAAAGTTTGTTTACATTACGAAACACGAGCGTGCCCAATTCGTTTTTAGATCCGTTCGTTTGGCCGCTAATTATGTTGGTTTCTTAATTATGTAAATTCACTATTTCACGGTTGGAACGAGGAATAATTTTTGTCATTACTTTATTAATTATACTAAAAGAAAAAGGCATTTTAAGAAATATCGAAAGTTTATTTACATTAAAAGTTAATATGCTCGTAGTATCACCATTTTTATGGAATACTTGACAAAGTGAACTTGCCATGAAGTAAATTAGATTTTCAGAACACTTTAAAAACAATGATATCGTTTCTTATGCTACATTAATATAGCAGTCTGTTATATTCAAATTAAAATTGCGTTTTAATCTATTTAAAACGTGGTTTGCATTTTAACTAGCACGAGACTTAAATAGGTTGCAACAGACGTTGTAACATTTAATGAAATTTCCATTCCTTTTTACATTTTATCTTGTTTGTTACAAAATTGCTCAGAGCAACGAAGAAAGATTGACGGAGCGCTGCGCACATTTTAAGTGACACCGCAACTAAGCCAAAACCATGCTCAACTTATTGTAAGGACACACACTCACGCACACATACATTGTATGTTGCAAATGATTTCAAATGCACAATAATGGTGTTTTTATACGTGGTAGGGTCACGCTGCAGCTACATTATGGTTGTTGCAAGAATTTGTCGGCTCGACCGGGAAAGGACCACACTCTCACAGAATACGAGCGTAAAATAACAGCTTAACGCTTCTGTGTTTCGTATGGTTAGTGGGAAGAACCGGAGACCATTTTTACTGAAAACGAAGCACCCATCTTAGTCGTCAGAGGTAACAACGTATGCTCCGAAGTTGGCACCGGTTTTAACGCGTCTTTTCCGGTACTCCTACTCCTAAGGTGTAGTTTCGAATTCATGGAAGACAGCTTTGGTCCACCCAATCCCTTAAAGCCGTCCGCTCCTCCTTCTTCTCAAAATAATGGAATCTATTGTAAACGGTTTTGTCGGGGTCGATCAGCTGGTGATCTTCTGGTTTACCTAACTCATAGATGGGCGTAGGTAGTAGAGTCTAAAGGAAGGCATTGGCCGTTAGTTTGGACATAGCGAGGCCTTCGATCGGTTCTGGCACAAAACGCTTCTTTCGAAGCTCTATTCCTATGGGCTTCCCGAAATTGTGCAATTGGATCAACGGTTTCCTTGCTGATCGGAGCATCAAGGTTGTAGTAGACGGTGTATGCTCTGATTATAAGCCTATTAAGGCTGATGTTCCACAAGGCTGCGAGCTATCATCAACGCTATTTCTTCTGCATATAAATGATATGTTGCAAACTGGTAACTTTCATTGCTATGTGGACGACAGCACTGGTGATGCTTTATATACAAGCCGTGCCAATATTTCTCAGGAAAACGTTGCCGAGTACCAGAACAAACTTATGTCTGAAGTCGAGTCTGCGCGTTTATCGCTAAAGAACCCTTTGTCGTACCTTCACAGTTTCAAGGCACACCTTTGCTGCCTTAGCTAGCATCGGAATCGTCGGCGACATATTGAATAGTGTGCAGTTTCGTGGTCACTTGGAAGGGAAGGCAAATTGGCCTCTAAAAAGCTTAACGTGCTCAGCAGAGCGGGCATTTCATGTCGGCACATCGCTCGCAACTTTACAAAGTGCAAATTAGGCCTGGGCACCCCAGTGCCAGCTCCTTCCATTTGACCGCATCCAGCGCAGAGCGGTTCGAATCGTTGACGTCCGAGTTCTTTCTGATCGCGTCGATTCACTGGCCCTGCGTAGGGATGTTGCATCCCTTCGCATTTTCTATCACATCTACCACAGGGAGTACTCTGAGGTTTGGATAATTCCAGCCGCCATATTTCACGAACGCACATCGCGTCATAATTCACAATACCATCCTTTCCATCTGGATGCTTGACGGTCCACCACTCTGCGTTTTACTAGGAGTGTTCTTCCTTTTTTTTTATAGGATAGGGTGACAAACAAGCACACAGTCCACCTGATGGTAAGTGGTTGCTGTGGCCCTTAGATATCTACACATATCCTCGTTTGCGAATCAAATTGCAGATACGTTGTCACCCGTGAGGACTAAGATGGAATGCCTCTCTTCCAGTAAAAAGGGTCTCCGGTTCTCTAAACTCACCATACGAAACACAGCAGTGTTAAGCTGCTATTTTACGCTAATATTCTGTGAGAGCGTGGTCCTTCTTCGGTAGAGCCAGCCCATTCGTGCTACAGCTATACTACTAATATAGCTGCAGCATGGCTCTACCACGTATAAAACTAATAATTCCTTAAATAATTCCTTGCTCAACTTCTCTGTGGAATTGTTTTGTTAATGCGATTTTTCCGGACCGATACGACTTAGGGACCTTCAAGAAAAAAGCTTACTCCTTCTAAAAGGCCGGCAACGCACCCAACTTTCATAATATGTATTTGGTAAAAATCTGTTATTTTGACATTACAAACAGATACTTCAATTTTATTTATTTAAATAGATTTAATTCCATATTTGTTCGCGTAGTGTATATTTTCTTTGATATTGGTAAAGTATGAAAGGTTGTAAAAATTCAAAAGCGATCACTATATTATTTTGATCTTGAGGCGTGAGGAAACTTGGTTGCACTTTTAATCATTCTCTTTTATAATTTAATACAAGATCGTAAATATCAGTGTGATTTATACTGTTGAGTATCTAGTTCATTGGGAGTTATTAATAATTACTGTTAGTAAATGACAGAATTTTCAGTATATATATTTCGTGACAGTCGACAGCAAAATATAGCCGATTTTAATAATAATGATTTGTTAGATTCAAATTATTATCTTTCTTTATTGACTTCAGTATCAGTAAAGTCAATTTCGTCTATGTAGTTACCTTCTACTCTATTTAAAAAAAACTAATATTTTTAGTAGCATCTTGTACGTATACAACATATTAAGATATGCTTCAGTTCCTCATTAAAGAGATGTGAAAATGGTAATTTATTTTATTAATATATATAACAACAAATTTTTTATCGTGTAAAGACGACTTCTAAATAAACTTTATTTACCTCAGAAGTGGTAATTATTAGTTTTTGCAAAGACCGAGATAGAGGTTGGTTCTAATCACGAGCTTCTAAATCTAAAAAATCTGGTGATCTGCCTCACTTCAGTCCTAAAAATAACAAATACTGTAACATATAATTTCATCAACTTTTAAAAAAATCGTGTTTTCTGTTAAGAAAGTTCATCATTTATTGCGATATATTACTAAAACTAAAGGCATTAAATTAAAGATGCAAAGCGTAATTTTAGTAGAAAACGTTAAATATAATTAAAGTCAATATAAATATATCAGGTCAAATTATACTAGATATTGAAACTTAATTTAAAAGTGGAGATAACGCATAATTAATTCAAACAAAACTTATTTCTGTTATTTATAATACGGTAATTGCTGAAAGATGAAAATATGAGGATGTCGTTATAAGGTAGTCGCGTTGATGCAATGAATATATCGTACGTGCGTCTAAAAACTTCGTGAATTCAACAGAGCGCAGCCGTACAAAGTTGAATACAAGCGGGGTAAGGAGAGGGCGGGGACATTACAAAGCTTGGTTTTAACCGGTTAATTGTTACTACTAAACCTAAATTAGAAAACCGGTATTCCACAAAAACCGGTTTGTGGAATACCAGTTTAAATTCTAAACCGGTTTTGGGGTCAATGACCGAAACCGGTTTCAATTTAAACCGGTTTCGAGCCCTGTTGGTGACCATTAGCTGAAGAGTACAGAGCCAAAACCTCATTCCCTCGGCATTTTGGATAAATTTTCTTTTATCAGACGGTCGTCAAAGTCTCGTTTGTATGTATCCTATAGCAGGGCATGCCGTGTGCAGATAATAATAACATTAAGAGAATTTGACACATTCGCTCCACCAATTTGGTGCTGGGAAACCACAAGAGTTTCTCGTCGTATCAGAATGCTTTGCTACATGGCTCCACAAGAAGTATTGTTTTTTATAGGAGTGTGGGCAAACGAGCATGCGGCTCACCTGAATAGTGAATGCCATGAACACCTATATACGTGGCAGAGCTATGCTGCAGCTATAACAGTAATATAGTTGAAACACGAATGGGTTGGCTTGACCGGGGAAGGACCAAGGTGTATCAACGAACTCTAAATAATATTGAAATAACTGCTTCCTATTAAGCCGGGGCTTATATGCATGCTATAAAGGTATGAATTTGATTTTTTTTTAAATTTTGTCTGTCTGCCTGTTTGGTCGGTTCAGGTTTATCTTCAAAACGGCTGAATCGATTTTCACTACTTTATAACATCACTTCACTAACATATGGATTGTAACGACAGGAGTCATCCAGGCTATATTTTATTTAAAAATATGGAGTTTTTTTAAAAATTGAAAAACAGAAAACAAATTGTTTTGATGATTACCTCAAAAACTTTAAAAGATAAAAAGTTTCAAACAAAACTTTATTGGTTTTCAATTTTACACAAAAATTGTCCTTACACTTTATCTTCTGTCTCATAAAGTTTTCGAGTATAATCGATTTATAATTTTTTTTACATTTTAATTTAACAACATAACTGTGAGTGTTATAGGATAAAGTAAAATTTTTATATAAAATTAAATACTCTTCAAGTTTTATTTCAAATATTTTCCTATATTGTTCGTATCGTTTTTGAAATGATAGCAAAAAACTGATATTAATGTTTTTTTTCTATAATTTACCTACTTGCAAAAAAACACTATTATAGATCGCCGAATTTATTGTTTAAGTTCTAAGCGGACAAAATGCCGCGAAAAAGTTTGTTTACATTACGAAACACAAGCGTGCCCAATTCGTTTTTAGATCCGTTCGTTTGGCCGCTAATTATGTTGGTTTGTTAATTATGTAAATTCACTATTTCACGGTTGGAACGAGGAATAATTTTTATCATTACTATTCTTATCATCATCATCATAATCATCACCTTCAATGTCCTTATTAATTATACTAAAAGAAAAAGGCATTTTAAGAAATATCGAAAGTTTATTTACATTAAAAGTTAATATACTCGTAGTATCACCATTTTTATGGAATACTTGACAAAGTGAACTTGCCATGAAGTAAATTAGATTTTTAGAACACTTTAAAAACAATGATGTCGTTTCTTATGCTACATTAATATAGCAGTCTGTTATATTCAAATTAAAATTGCGTTTTAATCTATTTAAAACGTAGTTTGCATTTTAACTAGCACAAGACTTAAATAGGTTGCAACAGACGTTGTAACATTTAATGAATGTTCCATTCCTTTTTACATTTTATCATGTTTGTTACAAAATTGCTCAGAGCAACAAAGAAAGATTGACGGAGCGCTGCGCACATTTTAAGTGACACCGCAACTAAGCCAAAACCATGCTCAACTTATTGTAAGGACACACACTCAGGCACACATGCATTGTATGTTGCAGATGATTTCAAATGCACAATAATGGTGTTTTTATACGTTGTAGGGTCACGCTGCAGCTACATTATGGTTGTTGCAAGAATTTGTCGGCTCGACCGGGAAAGGACCACACTCCCAGAATACGAGCGTAAAATAACAGCTTAATGCTTCTGTGTTTCGTATGGTTAGTGGGAAGAACCGGAGACCATTTTTACTGAAAACGAAGCACCCATCTTAGTCGTCAGAGGTAACAACGTATCTGCACTTTTGATTCTTAACTAAGGATAAAAGTAGATGACTATGGACCACAGCATTCACTTGTCATTAGGTGGACTTTATGCTTATTTGTCAACCTTATTCTGTAAATAAACATGGTTTCAGGTGTCAATGTGTGAATTTAATAGTGAACTTTTACGGGCTGTTAAAGAAAGTAAGAAAAAGGTTTGTTCGTGAGTGTGTGTCACTTAAAAGGTAAGCAGCGCTCTGTATATCTTTTTTTGTAGGTCTGGGCTAAATTGATGTCATATTTGATTATAATCTTATTTAAATCGGGATTTAAATAAACTCAGAACATCTTAGTATCACGAGATCTTTTGCATCGCGATGTTGACGATGCTCGTTAAAATGATGAATGAATACTTCGCTGCATGTTGGCCCGAAGAGCTTGTTTCTGAAAAAAAAAGAGAAGACAACATTAGACATAACAATGATGAAGTACTTAGCCAAAGTAGAAGTAGCTCAGAGAACCAATAATTTGTAGATTTGTGGTTTTACACATTTATTGAAAACTCTTTCGCCACACAGTTTAAATTTTCTGAAATTTCGACCTTCAGAACCAACCCCGTGGACGGCCGGAGACCAAAGTGGAAAATGAAGAATTAAAGGCTATTGTAGAAGCGGATCCATCACAAATCACTTCAGAGATAGCTGCAGGCTTCGGGGTAAGTGATAAAACTGTATTAATCCACTTGAAGCAAATCGGAAAGTAAAAACTTGAACGATTTGTACCTCATAATTGAGTGAATCGAACTTGCAAACACGCGTCGACTGCTGTGTTACTTTGCTCAACCGACACAATAATGAAGGGATTTTAAATCGAATCATTACTTGTGATAAAAGTGGATACTGTACAATAATCGGAAGCGCTCGTCGCAATGGCTGAACCCTGAGACCAGCCAAATCCTGCCCTAAACGAAAATTGAGTCAGAATATGTTACTTGTGAGTTTTGGTGGACTAGCGCCGGTGTCGTTCACTACAGCTTTCTAAAATCTGGCCAAACGATTACGCCAGATATCTATTGTCAGCAACTGCAAACCATGAAGGAAGAACTAGCTGCTAAACAACCGAAATTGGTCAATCGCTCTAGGCCACTGCTGCTTCACGACAACGCAAGACCACACACTGCACAACAAACAACCACTAAGTTAGATGAGCTACAATTGGAATGTCTGCGACATCCACCGTACTCCCTGGACCTTGCTCCAACAGATTACCATTTTTTCCGGAATTTGGACAACTTCTTACAAGGAAAAAAATTCAACTCCGATGCGGCAGTCCAAACCGATTTTTTTTAAAAATATTATTTATTTGCAAATATTTTTCTATTATTAGTCTTAACCATAGACTTAGAATATTTTGGCGTATAGACCGACATAGTGTGCAAGGGAGAAGAAAATTCCTTATGGCAAAAATGCAAGATAGAAAAGGATATCAAATATCATGACTCTGTAACCGATTTTGAATGACAGGTCGGCACAAGTCGGCACGCAAGAAATAGCTCCTAGGTATTTTGTAATTTTTAAGAGTGTAATAGTGGTTGAATAAAACTATTTTACGGATTTTATCGTGTATTGACCCCCGTGACCATGGGTAAAAGCACCGAAACGTCGGGAATCAAAATAGTAAAATTAAACGCGATAAAATCCGTAAAATAGTTTTATTCCATGTGTAGTGTTCGCGTAAATATAAGAAATCATTATGTAATAGTGGTTACTTTTAGTAAGTAACTTTTTCAAAACAGTTACTTGTTCTGTGAGTGACTACGGTGTTAATAATAAAATAATCCAGATAATTGCACATTTCACAAGTAAATTCTCAAGACATCGTCAATGTTATGACGTTTATTTTTGGTTAAAATTTATGTTATATACTGTTTAAAATACAGAATATTTTCAATTATTTTGTTAATTTTGATATTTTGCAAAGAATAAAGTCACGTTGTTGATAATTTCCATGAATTTGATAAATATATTTTATACAAAATATTTTACATGTACGCTAGGATTGACTCAACTATATCAAAATTAATGTCGATATTTATCTTGAATGTTTATAATGAATCGATAGACTTGCCCACACAACAAGAAAATAAATCCCCAGTTTGCGTTCTCAAATGTAATTTTATTTAGCCGTTTGTCAAACAGATTCTCTCTGGTTTCTATAATTAGAAAAAATATTATGGTTAATTGGACGGGTTGGTTGGAATCAAAGAAGAACTCAACAACTTGCAGAAAACATTTTCTAGAAGTATAAAAGAAAAGTAGAATAAAAACAATTTTACTAAAAGGAGTCATTTCTACATTATTTCTACCAGTAAGTATATTATTGTTATAATAAGACTTCAAAATTTAACTTTCAAAACTTTAGATAAAAATAGAGATAGATTTTTATACATTATAAAACTGTAGTACATTAAAAATAAAAATCTTGAGATTATCCTCTTTAAGCCAATATGAACCCAACTATGTATCTATTTATCAACCAAAATAAATGTATAACCTTACTTAATCAACCGCACAGCCTCATGGTCACACTAGTATAATATTGATAGCATCACGCTATTTTCCCCAAGGGTTGAGCGGAGGATATATTCCCAAGTCACAATGATAAAAATTTTAGTGTAGTAGTTAAGTAATGCTCTTGAAGCGCCACTAGACGCCCGCGCATGAGACGCGCGGTTCAATGTGCCAGTATAGTATAAATTCCATTCAATTGACACAACGCTCGATGCCCAATTCATGCTTGATGGCCGACGACATTGTGCCGAGGGCTAAAATAGAGTGGTTCATCGCCTACAGCGTTAGTCGTAGAGAAGAGGAACTCGTGGTTAAGTAATAGCTGCGCGGATCAATAGATCTGCGAGATTAAGTTGCACTTGCCGCGGTCAGTCCATGAATGAGTGACCATTTTCTTAACATACCGAGATTGAGAGAATAGAGAGTGCATCTGTATCCTCAGACACTTGGTGCACTTTACTCTGTTAAGATCATTATGTTTTTAAAATTCATGTAGCTAAAATGATAATAAGTTTATTATTACTTTATACTTTTCAGGGACAGATGAAAGAATATAAACATGAAGAATGATAAAGCCTCATAAGCATATTGGCCTTTAAACAGAGCAATCTTATTTAACTCATTTCTACAAGTTTCTTAACCTAAATTATTATGTTTACATTCATATTTAAGTCGAACGTTAAAATAAACTTCTATAATGTATTTAATTATTAATTATTAAATGTTTGTAATTATCAGAAGTAATACTTATATGAAAAATAAAGCATCCGTTATGTACTCCGTGTCCCCGTTTTTATTTCACCATCAAAACATTTTATAAAATATAAATAGGTATATACTTAGTTATGTATCTACCTATTTATATTAACAAATATTAAAAAATTCAGAAACTGTCCATGGTAGTAAATATTTTTCTCCAAAGATTATAGCTCGAAAATACAACGTTCCGATCTGATTCTTGCGGAGTTTTTTTAAGTTTATCGGTAGAGTCACCTGGGATTTTATACATTGAATTAAAATCCATCAAAAGGCAGGTAGGTTCAGCTTATTCCCAGGAACATGTTATATGAATATTTTTTAATTATTTTAGAACTATCATGGTAAAAATTCAGTTAATTTTTGAAGTTATTCAATTTCGTGCACAAAACTATTTTTTTAAATCTTTTAACCGCTTCCTTAACAATCATTTTTCGATAGTCCTTGTAAATAAAATGTACATCACTAACTAACGCACACAATGACAAATCAAAATTAGTAACGCGTTTTCGGGCTGTCAGGTCGTCTATACACCAGTATATTCTAAGTCTATGGTCTTATCGGACTTGTTTGGTGATTTTGACAACAATCACCGATTTTTTTTAAATAAGTATGAACCATAGACTTAGAATATACTAGCATATAGACCAACATAATGCAAGGGAAGAAAATTCCTTATGGCAAAATGCAAGATAGAAAAGGATACCAAATCTCATGACTCTGTAACCGATTTTGAATGACAGGTCGGCACAATTCGGCACGCAAGAAATAGCTCCGAGATATTTTGTAATTTTTAAAGTGTAATAGTGGTTATTTTAGTAAGTAACTTTTTCCAAAATGGTTAATTGTTCCGTGAGTGACTGTGCTGTTAATAATAGAAATAATCCTGATAATTTCACATATCACAGGTAAATTCTCAAGACGTCGTCAATGTTATGACGCGTTTATTTTTGGTTAAAATGTATGTTATATCAATTATTTTGTTAATTTTGATATTTTGCAAAGTAAAAAGTCACGTTATTGATAATTTGCATGAATTTGGTAAATAGATTTTATACAAAATATTTTACATGTCAACTAAACTCAACTATATCAAAATAAATGTCGATATTTATCTTGAATGTTTATAATGAATCGATAGACTTGCCTACACAACAAGAAAATAAATCCTCGGTTTGCGTTCTAAAATGTAATTTTATTTTCCGTTTTCAAGCAGATTCCTCCGGATTCTATAATTAGAAAAATTGGTTAAGTTTCATTGGACGGGTTGGTTGGAATGCAAGAAGAACTCAACAATTTGCAGCAAACATTTTCTTGAAAGTATAAAAGAAAAAGTAAAATAAAACAATTTTATTAAAAGGAGTTATTATGATTTCTTATATTTACGCGAACACTACATTGAATTAAACTACTTTTACGGATTATATCGCGTTTAATTAACTTATTTTATTAATTCCGACGTTTCGGGTGCTTTACAGCAACCATGGTCACGGGGACTGGGTGATTGACGTCCCAATGTCAAAGTTAATCCGGAGTACCTTCAGCTTTTAATTATTAATTTTGGTCCGATCTACGCAGAATGAACTAACTGTGTCTTGAAGTCTTGCAGTGGTATGCTTGGGTTTAGTTTTAATTTTATTAATTACAGGATCCCAAGCAGGTGGTAATACCAGCCTCCTCTCTATTGAAATTAGGATCTTTTTAATTTCAATAGCCTCACGTATCATCCTTGGCAGGAATCGATGTTCTTTCGCGAGAATCTGTGGTTTATCAAATCTAATGTAATGGCGGGAGCCGTCTAGGATATGATCACAAAGTCTGGAAGTCAGGAGGTCTGCAGGTCAAGTCGGAGGTCAAGTCAGGAAGTCTGCAGTTTGTGATCATATCCTAGACGGCCCCGCCATTACATTAGATTTGATAAACCACAGATTCTTGCGAAGAACATCGATTCCTGCCAAGGATGATACGTGAGGCTATTGAAATTAAAAAACATCCTAATTTCAATAGAGAGGGAGGCTGGGTACTACCACCTGCTTGGGATCCTGTAATTAATAAAATTAAAACTAAACCAAGCATACCACTGCAAGACTTCAAGACATAGTTAGTTCATTCTGCGTAGATCGGACCAAAATTAATAATTAAAAAAGCTGAAGGTACTCCGGATTAACTTTGACATTGGGACGTCAATCACCTCAGTCCCCCGTGACCATGGGTGCTGTAAAGCACCCGAAACGTCGGGAATTAATAAAATAAGTTAATTAAACGCGATATAATCCGTAAAAGTAGTTTAATTCAATAAAAGGAGTCATTTCTACATTATTTGTACCAGTAAGTAAAATATTGTTATAATAAGACTTCAAAAATATAACTTTCAAAGCATTAGATAAATATAGAGACAGATTTTCATACATTATAAAACTGTACATTAAAGACAAAAAAAATCTTGAGATTATACTCTTTAAGCCATTATGAACCCAACTAAGTATCTATTTATCAACCAAAATAAATGTATAACCTTGCTTAACCAACCGCACAGCCTCACGGTGACACTAGTACAATATTCATAATATCATGCTATTTTCCCCAAGGGATTGAGCTGAGCTTCGGAACTTCTGATTATATTCCCAAATCATAACAATAAAACTTTTAGCTTAGTTAGGTATAGATATTTAGTAATGCTCCTCAAGCGCTACTAGACGACCGCGCATGAGACGTGATAGTATAAATTTCATAGTATTTGATACTCACAACGGTCAATGCCCGATTCATGCTTGATGGCCGACGACATTGTCGCGAGGGCTTAAATAGCGTGGTTCATCCCCTACAGTGTTAGTCGTAGAGAAGAGGAACTCGTAGTTAGTAATAGCTGCGCAGATCAATAGATCTGCGAAATTAAGTGCACTTGCCGCGGTCAGTCCATGAATGAGTGACCATTTTCTTAACATACCGAGATTGAGAGAATGAGAGTGCATCTGTATCCTCAGACATAGTACACTTTACTGTGTTAAGATCATTATGTTTTTAAAATTCATGCAGCTAAAATGATAATAAGTTTATTATTACTTTATACTTTTCAGGGACAGATGAAAGAATATAAACATGAAGCATGATGAAGCCTCATAAACATATTGGCCTTTAAACAGAGCAATCTTATTTAACTGATTCCTACAAGTTTCCTTCCTTAAATTATTAAGTTTACATTCATACTTAAGTCAAATGTTAAAATAAACTTCTATAATCTATTTAATTATTAATTATTAAATGTTTGTAATTATCACAAGTAACACTTATATGAAAAATAAAGCAGCCATTATGTACTCCGTGTCCCCGTTTTTGTTTCCCCATCAAAACATTATATAAAATATAAATAGGTATATACTTAGTTAAGTATCTACCTGTTTATATTAGCAATATGTTAAAAAATAAATTCCGGGGAAACTGCCCATGGCAGTAAATATTTTTCTCCAAAGATCATAGCTCGAAAATACAACATTCTGATCTGATTATTGGGAGTTTTTTAAAGTTTTCGGTAAAGTCACCTGGGATTTAATACATTTGAATTAAAATCCAACAAAAGGCAGGTAGGTTCAGCTTATTCCCAGGAACATGTTATATGAATATTTTTTAATTATTTTAGAACTATCATGGTAAAATTCAGTTAATTTTTGAAGTTATTCAACTTCATGCACTAAACATTTTTATAATCTTTTACCGCTTCCTTAATAATCATTTTCGATAGGCCTTTTAAGTAAAATATACATCACTAGCTAACGCACACAATGACAAATCAAAATCGGTCACGCGTTTTCAGGCTGTCAGGTGGTCTATACGCTAGTATATTCTATATCTATGGTATGAATGACAAACTCACTACTTATTTTAAGACATATCTGTTCATAATTCGACGATGATGTTACTATATAGCCCTGTTTTATAAAGTCGCTAATTACGTACTCAGAAGCCTTACAAATGTTGAATGCATCTTCCGAAGCATACATAAGACCGCCCTGATCTCGAAAACTAACTAATTTATGAAATTTTAACATTTCGTTTGATTTAATGGCCTGAATACAGTTACTACATTTAATCAGTCCACAAATACGTCGAACAACAAACCCTGCTATGTACCCTACTTACTACTAGTTCTCTACACAGATTTTCGATGGAACTTGACATGAATTCGTTGATTTCCATATTATTGACTGTACTAGGTTGGATAAAGTACTTTCTAGTCTTTTTAGGTGGGATTATATTGAGTGATGCTCTTACCATGCGATGATTTTTATTGAAATTTAAGCTCGATACTACTGATAAATAATTTTGCGTGGCTACTTATAATGTAATCTATTTCGTTTATATATTTTCCATCTGGGGAAATCCAAGTCCACTTGTTGTTCACATTTTTTTTAAATAAGCTGTTCAAAAGTATTAGATGATGTTCGAGTAAAAAGTCTATCAGCATTTGTCCATTTTTGCTTCCTTTACCATGGCCTAACTTTCCCAACACATATTCGTCCTTATTTTGCTTAGCTCCTACTTGGGCATTAAAGTCCCCCAGTATAATCATAATATTTGAGTGATCGATTATGATCTGAGATAGTTTGTTGTAGAAAGACTTATGTTCTATTTCTTCAGCTTGTTCTGCAGGCGTGTAGGCTTGAATAATGGTCCATGTCTTCTTATAGCTAGGTAATTTAATGTGCAACATTGGAATCCGGTCCGAAACTCCGATGAAATCTGTCATATAGTTTCTGAGGTATGTTTTGACCATAAATCCAACTCCTCTTTGCCCTCCAGTTTCGCCTTTGTTGAATATTACATAATCTGGATGATCTTTTATTGATTCTCCTGCCCTTCGCATTTCACTAATACCAATCCCAGTAAATAATAATATATCCCAGTTGAGGTGCATCAATGCTTCTTCTAGTTTTAGTAAAGATTCTGGTGTTCTCAAAGTTCTAGTATTAAGGATTGCAATGTATAATTTTTGTTTTTTTGTTACAGGTTGACGGTCTAATCCTCCCTCGGTGACCAGCCGTGGTGGGAGAATAATTTCATCTTGTTGTGTTAGTAGTGAAGTATTTTGTTGTGGTTGAATTAAATGTTGCCGTTCGTTGTTTGTTGTTGTCCGTTGTAATTCTACGGTTCTTGATGAAGATGTATTAGTTCCTGATTGTGTTTTTGTCTGGAAAGGTGTGATATCTGCCGTAGGTTTTGAAAGGCATCGGTCTTATGCATCTTCGGATTGGTTGAATTTTGGTTGCTAGGGCTTGGGGTTTCAGATCTCTTCCTTTTCTCCATGTCTTTTTTGTCAGTGTTCTTGTCCTTGATTTCTTTCTTTGCCTGAAGTACTGCCTTTGGGAGATCGTACGTGATGTAGGTGCCAGGTTTCAATTTCTCTTTTATTTTTCAAGATCTGTATTTTTCTGTAGGCTCGTGGTAGCAAGTAAAGTTGGTCTCGTTTTACCGTCACTAGATCCCTTTTCCTAATCTCTGAAGTCTATTAATTTCTCCTGTTTCAAGTTCCACTTCAATTTTCTTTAGTGTAGATTTTACAAGATTCCTCAGGTATTCAAATTTTTCTTCTTTTGCCTCAGGAAGCCCATGGATTAATACATTGTTTTTATACTATTTAATTCAAGGTTAAGAATCTTTTTATTTAGCATAACGACTTCGTTCTTCAATTTTTCGTTCTCCTCTATCTAGTATCGGTTTTATTTTATCATCTACTTTCTGTAATATGGCCGCAGTTATATTTTCTGTAATTGTTGTTGTCTGCAAGTTTAATTGTTCAGTTATTTTAGATAAGAGCAGAGACATTTCAGGTGACAGTGACATCTCAGGTGATTACTTTGTAGATATCGTAGCGTGGAACGAAAGGTACTTGTACTAGTTTCTGAACGTAGCTTGTTTTTCTATGTTGGTAGCACTTTGACAGATGACTATAGACAATTTTTCGCCTTAATGGATGACTTTTAACCTCAAAAAATAAACAGTGTTAATTGGAAATTTCTTACGCGATTTATAACTTTGAACTGAACCGCCTTTACTTTATTCGCTTGCTTTACGATGCTCATCATGGTCTAAATTTCTACGCATAATAAACTTATCGATTCGTTACAAATAAATTTATCGATTCGTTAGAAAATTACCTATTAAATCTAATCATCATGTTCAGCTACATCCAAATATTCTTATTCAAATCGTATTGAATTGAGTCACCTACAAAGTGCTGAACATAATCTACTTGTTGCTGTCCAATCTGTACACTATAGTAAAAATTTAAAAAACATATTAGCAGGCAATGACCCTTCTAAACGCTTAAAATCTCTTTGTCCTTTTATTCATAATAATTTGTTGCTGGTAGGTGGCAGATTAAGGAACTATCCTACAGAATTGAAGAGCAAACATCTTGTATTACTTCCAAACAAAGACCACATTGTTGATTTATTAATTGAATATTATCACAAAAAATATTTACACCCTGGACCTAATTTAATTAATGTCCCTTTTACGACAAAACTTTTAAATAATTTCGCTTTCTTTAAACCGGTTTTAACTTCAGGTGTGAATTACGGCGGGGCCAGGGTGATTCAACTCTGTATGAAGCCGAGAAACTTGCACAATCATAATTTTATTTATGTGTGGGGTGGGCGTGTTAAATTAAAGCGAGAAAAAGATATCGCCGTTTCATTCTTTCGCGTTGTTTCAGATTGCCATTTTAAAACTTAGATACAAATATACATAACTATTTAATCGGAAGAAACTGATTTTTTTAAAATTCTATGCTATATTTTTTCTTTTGTTTGCACCTTATAGTAATTATATACATATTACTTTGAGGTTTGCACAATTAATTGACCTACTAATTGATTAAAATTAAATTATTAAATATTAGCAGAATTCTATCAAGCGAAGCCATGAACTAAAAGAAGAAAAAAATGACATTTGTTTGTCAACGTCTTTCATACTGAAAATATTTTCTGAAATTGATTCAAATTTATTTAATGATTTAGATTTTAATATTTGTTATTGCGTTTTGCTTTAATTCAGTTATTATCGGTTCAGAATACTTCATTTTCGTTTGTAGGCAATTCCTCGCGATTGTGTGTGTGACGATTTTTGTGAGATACTGACTCTGTATAAGATAATGACTATAAATTAATTTATTATTTAAAAAATTATGCATACAAAGAGCACAAAATCATCCGATCACTTTCTGCATGTTTCCTACAGTAAAGAAAAACTTTTGATAATATTGTGGTAAGTCTTTAAGCATTTTGAATTTATTCATCGTTATTTGTAGGGATTATTACTATATTAACTCGAATTTTATCTGTTTCAGATCATGTATTTGGGCTGAGTTAAGTTTTCGACATGAGAATTTTGCTGATTTAAATTTACGTTAATGTTCTGTGAAGAATAGCTCTCACGATAACATATGTTATAAATCAATATTACGCGTGGAAATATTATCTGCAAAAGCAATAAAAAACATAAATAATAATATAGTGTATAAAACAATATCTTCAAAAATTAAATTACATAACTATACCTATTTTTAGTTTTATTTTATCCCATACTCCTCTAAAGTAAATTCGAGTAATTTTGGTGCAACCTCTCAAATGTATGGGAATTTACCCCATAGGTTTGTGAGGCTTGAGCCAAAATTACTCGAATATGCCTTAAATAAAAAGTTCAAAGTTACACAATACAAAGGTTTGAAATTCCCGCTAAAAAAGTTTTATATGGGCGCCCACCGAGGCGCTTTTCGTGTACATTCATAAACACGTGTTTCCTTTTTTAGTATGAGTTGGCGTTCTTCTCTTGGTAGAGAGTTATTGTGTTCTGTGGGCGGGCTATCCCGATAATGTTAGTCGATTTAGGGGTTTTGGATAGCAGAAGTCATATATTTGTTTATTTGTTTGCTTAGTAACGCGCGCCGTTTATATAGAACTGGCAGTTGATCTTAGCACTTCGAAGTTATATTCGGATCATGGCACTAATTTTATAGGCCCTAAGTCTTATTTTGACGAACATTATAAATTCCTAATCTCTAAGGATTACAAAACCGCATTTCACGTTGAAACTTCACGACAACGCATAAATTGGAAATTTAATCCTCCGCACGCCTCTCCCCATTTCGATGGCTTATGGGAGTCTAATATGAAGTCTGTTAAATCGCACAGCTATTGTCATATGAGGAACTTTTTAAACTGCGAACGCTCTGAACCTACCGCTTTAACCCCCTCACATTTTTTCACATTAGGACCTTTAAATTCCTTACCTAATATGGAAGTTGATACTCCTATAGGTTTGCTGCAACGCAAGTTTTACTTGATCAAATAATATAGCCTTTTTGGAGACGATGGAAAACAGAATACTTAAATACACTTCAGACTCGACAGAAGTGGAATACTCGAACAAACGGTTTTTAGGTAACGTGGAGTGGAAATATTGAACAGTATGCAGTAGTCACATCATTTGATGTGACTAATCCTGCGAAGGCGAATCGGCAGCCATTTGAAACGTTTAACGTTGAAATTCTGAAATGTGATCATATTTACGGAGTCCAAATATGAAATGTAAGCATTAACATCTCAACAACATTCCAATTTCCGGTCCTACTCTGTGCGCTAACACATTTTGAGGAAGTGAGTTAACACACCAGCGAAGTCAACTGAGTTCGCGCAAATGCGCAGCCTAGCACAGTGTTACACATGTCTAGTTTAGTTGTACGTTCAAGGCCTACTACTTAAGTAGAATGATATATACTGTTAAACGGACTTTATTTGTATCATATCTATACTACAGCTCGAGTGATACGTGCGTTTTAAAACAAATAAAAACAGTGATGTAAATTTTTAAAATGGAAAGAGTGGATATTATTGTGATTGGAGCTACGGGTTTCACGGGAAAACATGTTGTTAAACAATTAGCCGCCTTTAGTAAACATTCTACATACAAAACAATTACTTGGGGTGTGTCAGGAAGATCGACAGAAAAAGTGAAACTCTTACTAAAAGAAATTGCAGAAAGCGGTGCATAAATTACTAAATTATTGGTTATAAAAATAGTAACAAATCATGGTCAATCGTACAAATAAAGTATAAATATTTATGTGTATTTGTGCGTTTTATTGTATTATGTTCTTAAGACAGTAAGAAATTAAAAATAACTTAATTTTTATTTCTTACTTTTCTTGAACATCAAGTTCCTAATAATTTTAGATTTTGTCATACATATTACGTACACAAAGTAATTTGTAAAATTATTGTAGTTGTTGTTAGTATGTGTAATTTTATTGCTTTATTCATTTTAGATGTAGACACATCGACAATTCTTACTGTAATAAGCGATGTGAAAGACGAAAACGCTCTCTCTAATGTTACAAGAAGAGCTAAAATTGTTGTAAATTGCACAGGCCCAAATACTCTTCTAAGCGAGTATATTGTGAAGGCTTGTATACAAACTGGCACTCATTATGTTGATATTTCGGCAGAACTTTATGTAAGTTATGAATATTTTTATTAATATAAATTTTATTTGATCACATCGAACGCGAAGCCGAGATGTAGTGCTCTATTGTCACCAAATCAAAAAATCCCGATCCACTCAACTTAAATCACTTCCTTCAGCTTTATATTGCACTTATATGAAAAAAGTACACCAATAGCAAGAGGAGATTTGAATTAATACTTCTGACGTAGTTATAAGATTATTTATTTCGATAATTATTAAAAAAAAGTTCATTGAAAATAATTTCACTTGGTCGGTATGGATGTGAACAAGATATCTTTCGAAAAACTGAATTTATCACTTTGATTTTTTTTATTAGATTTAGATTTTAATCCTTAGGAAGCCTTTTGAATTTCACTATTGTATTCAAAACATTACATGAGCGTTCGAGGTGTGCACTGTGCACTTTTGGATTTTTCAAATTTGTATTTATTAATGGTGTTAAAGTATATATATGTAAAATAACATAAGAACGATTATTCGTTCTTATATTATTTTACATCATATAGGTAAGAATTTAGAAACCTTTTCATCATCATCAACGTCATTATCACTGAAGCCTATCCGTTGCTGAACACGGGCCTCCCTTAAAACTGACATTAAGCATGGTCAGCATCCATTTACGCGTCTCGTCTAAAGGATTCGGTCGGCGCACAGACATCAGAGGTAGCCCATGTGTCGGCGTAAATTAGCTATAGTTTATACTTGGTCATGTGAGGTGGATCCCCTAATACTAGCGCCGCCTTTAATAAAAAGCCTTTTTGCCTTTTTACTTCAAAATAAGGTTTCTATTAGTCTGAATTATAAATATTGTCAACTAAAAGTTCTTCGTCATGAGAGGAAAGTATATTTCAAATATTAGCACATAGTCATAACTCTATCAGTGTTAAATTTAAAATCAAAACACGTAGGCAACGCACTACGCTCATTGTGGTTAGTGGTGATTCCCCAACCTAAGTTTTAATAATATGACTGTGTACTGTGTATCGTACCTTCACTACATTTATGACATTAATCTGATATATTTTAGCATATTTTAAACGTGTATAGAGCATACCACAAATTAGCTGAAGAAGCGAACGTGCTAATAGTGCCAAGTTGCGGTTTTGCATCGATACCAACTTCAACTGGCCTCATCCTATTGGATGAACATTATAAAGGTAAGATTTATTACTTCAATTACAGTTCAGAGTTATTTCTAGTGTTTGGATTTGAAACAATTCTTTTCAAATTTAAACAAATCAAAGTTATTAAGAATGTCCCAATTAAGAGCGCTACATTTTTGCAACACTAATGTTCGGTGTCTTTCAAAACAAAAAGCCCGGGTATCTGTTAGAAAAACTAAAATGGCGCAAGGACGGTAATTTTAAGAACATTCGAACAAAATCAAATGTCAATTCAATACCAAAACACACAACGGCAGCATTCCGCGGTAGTTTCCGATATGCAGCTACTAAATGCTGGAACAACTTGCCCCCACCTATCCGTCAACTAAATACCATCAGCCTTTTCAAGGTAAAAGTAAAAGAATACTTTTGTCAGTTTAACTTTTAGGGCGGATAAAATAGCTGCATTTTATTTTCATAGCCTAATATAAATATCTCTATTGTTTTATATTAAATACTCATTATATTATTATATACATTTATATATACCTACAGCATAAATAAAGTTCCCATCCTTTTTCATTTCTATTATTTTATTTTATTATTTTGATAACATCTTTCTCGAAAATAGAAATAAAGCGAACACACTATCCTCGCGGGCGAGTCCAACCTCAATGGGCATTGCTGAAAACCAACGCTACCGCAATTCTGCGATAGCATTATGTTGAGTCAGTGCCCCTTTCAGCATCACATCACTCATACAATCGGATAATTTTATGTCTGTTTTTTCTTATTTACTTTTATCTTTGATGTTTTTTTATGTATCATTTTATTTTCTGTATCAAAACTGTATGAGTGTAAGTTGCTGAATAAATGCATGTCTATGTCTATGTCAAATTTTCATTAGATCTATACATTACATTGAATGCTAGTGAAATACACGCTAGTGAAAGTAAATTCTGACCGTTTCCTTTTACATATATTATGCTACATAGGTAGGTATAACGCTGTGATTATAATGATTCTTAACTGGTTTTGGTCCTAGTAACGGCTCGTAGCAATGATAAATAATTAGATATTATCATCTCCGTACAATGATTGCAACAATGTAAAACGTTGAAGTAGCATGGCCATGCTGCATCTATAGTATGGTTGTAGCACGAATGGGATGGCTCGGCCGGGGAAAGATCACGCTCTCACAGAATATATGCGTAAAATAACAGCTCACTGCTGCTGTGTTGCGCATGGTGAGTGTAGAGAACTGAAGATCCCTTTTACTGGATACGAGGCATTCCATCTTAGTCCTCAGGGGTGACAATGTTACTGCATTTTGATTCTTAATCGAGGATAGATATCTTTATGGACCACTGCATGCTCTTATAATCAGATGTGTGGTCATTAAATTATTATGTCTCGTTGGGAGCTACACTACAACAGGGGCTACATTACATTTACTCGCGTTAGTGATACGATTAGCGAAAATATCGAATACAATTGAATAAAACTACTTTTACGGATTTTATAGCGTTTAATTATACTTATTTTTAAATTCTCGACGTTTCGGGTGCTTTCCAGCACCTATGGTCGCGGGGAACTGAGGTGATTGACGTCCCAATGTCAGAGTTAACCCGGAGTACCTTCAGCTTTTTAATTACTCCGGTAAACTAAAGGTACTCCGAAACGTCGGGAATTTAAAATTAAGTATAATTAAATACGATAAAATCCGTAAAAGTAGTTTTATTAAATGTGTAGTGTTCGCGTAATAAGAAATCATTATAACGAATACAATTTCTGATATACGGGACAATCAAATCACAATCACAAACGTGAACATTTTTTTTACGTATAACTACGCAATTACATATCGCGCAGACTATTGTTTCGGTTTCGATTGATACAGACGTCCAAGGCAGTAAAGATGGACTCCGACGGAAGCCGGCATAACAATTGAGTTTATATTAGACTAGCTTGTGCCCGCATGTTCTTGTGTGTGAAATTTTGGAATTGCAGGTCGCCTTTAATGGATAAATATTATTTATTTTATAGAAGTAGAGGCAAACAAACATGCTTATTTGACGATAACTGATGGCAACTTACCGTACTTATTACATTTGCATCATCATCGTCATCACCATCATAGACCTGGCCCAAGGAATGCTACAAAGCACGGTCCTGAGCCACCACATCTGTATAACCACAAGAAATTGTGGGTGCGTTGTCGGCCTTTGAAGAAGGAGTAGGATTTGGAAAAATAACAATGGTCTGAGTGAATGAATTGCTTGAATATCCTTAAATACTTTTTTAATTCTTTATAAGGTCAAATAAAAAAAATCCCGTGATTATTCCGACGTTTGTGAATTTCAGTCTACTTTATTTCTATGCATAAGTATTTACGTAAGTAGTTTTGTAAAAAATACATCGACAGCGAGCACATTTATTATAATCTTTGTTATTTCAGGTTCACTGCACACTGTCGAATGTTATGTAGAGTTACATATACCAAGAGAATGTTACTTCGGAGGACGAAATAAAGCTCTAGTACATTATGGGACATGGGAATCTTTCGTTCATGAAATGTCTAATATGAAAAAATATAAAAATTTGAAGAAATTAACGTTTCCTGAAACACAGAATGAGCCATTAACAAAAGAGTTGAAAAAGTATGATTATTTTTGAATGCATTTCTTTTTATGTTAGTACTTATACCTTTTATTTAAAATTTTAATCGTCATATTTTTTTAAAAGCGATACTACTACTACCACCACTCTAGGATTTTCTCCTGTATTGTGGAGGCCGTATACAATATGATTTTAATTGCATAGGACCAAACACCCATTATTTGTATACCATACAAATACTCGTATTTGTTTTGGGCGGGATTCGAGCCCACGGTCCTCATCATCGCAACTCAAGTTAAGCCACTGCGACATGGAGCCGTCGAATTGTCACTGTCTTCCGTTGAAGGGAGGATTTCACTTAATCGTCTCATTTGGCAAGCCTATTGACAATCGCAGTACCTGACATCTCCCACCTTTGACGCTGCTTACTACCGAGACGGTTATAGCGCTATCTTTTGGAAGCCATAAGATATTTGTGGCATTTCTTGAAACTTGAACTTGAAGTTTTGAATAATTTTTATTTCAGGTCGTTTTTCCATAAACACGAGGGCAAATGGTGGTTTACCTATCCAGGACCTGACACCGAAGTAGATTTCATGTCACAGATGTATTTTAAAGAAAAAATGGGAAAGAAGCCCATACATTTCAAGGCCTATACTACAATGCCTCTGATCGTCCACTTTTTCTTTATTATTCCTCTTGTATTTATTGCTTATTACGCTTGTCGATTGAAGTGTTTTAGAAACTTGATGTGGAAATATCCTGGTTTCTTTTCGTTTGGTTTAATGTCACATAAGGGTCCGTCGGAGAAATTAAGAAACGATCTGAAGTATACATTCACACTGACAGGGAAAGGAAGCGACTCAACTGCCAAACCTTATACAGTAAAGGTAGGTATTATATAATAGTTGTTTTAAGCAATTACGTTATTAGTTATGATCAATAAATGAACATATTATTATTATTTGGGATATATCCGTAGTATTCTCGTTTGGTTGAGATATATAAATACCTTAAATACACAAACTTTATACTATATAGGTAGGTTTTGAGTGAAATAAATAAATAAGGCTTCATATGCGAATACTTTTTTTTTATACGAGTGGGGGCAAACGAGCATGCGGCTCACCTGATGGTAAGTGACTACCGCCGCCCATGAACAACTGCAACACCAGGGGAACCAGAGGAATTGCATATGCGTTGCCGGCCTTTTAAAAAGGACTAGGCTCTTTTCTTAAAGGTCCCTAAGTCGTATCGGTCCGGAAAAATCGCTGGTGGTAAACTATTCCACAAGGAATTTGTGCGAGGAAGAAAACATCTTCTAAATCGCACAGTGGTGCACCGCCAATCATCCAGATGGTGTGGATGGTATCGGGAGTTCTGCCGCGATGTGCGTTCGTAAAATTTGGCGGCTGGGATTAATCCGAACAATTCCTCAGAGCACTCCCAGTGGTAAATGCGAAAGAAAATGCAAAGAGATGCAACATCTCTTCGCAGCGCCAATGAATCGAGCCGATCGGAAGGGACTCGGTCGTCGACGATTCGAGCCGCTCTGCGCTGGATGCGGTCAAGTGGAAGGAGCTGGCACTGGGGACCCCCAGCCCAGAGATGGGAACAGTATTCCATGTGAGGCCGAACCTGCGCCTTGTAAAGTTGCAGGCGTTGTGCCGGTATGAAATACTGTCCCGCTCTGCTGAGCACGTCAAGCTTTTTAGAGGCCAATTTGGCCTTCTCTTCCAAGTGACCACGAACCTGCACGTCACTCGATATGTCGACGCCGAGGATTCCGATACTGGCTGAGGCAACAAGGGGAGCGCCTCGAAACTGAGGAGCTACAAACTGTATAGAGCATCACCAGTGCTGTCATCCGGATGAGTACGACGCGAGCCGATCAGAAAGAACTCGGTCGTCGACGATCCGAACCGCTCTGCGCTGAACGCGGTCAAGTGGAAGGAGCTGGCACCGGGGTGCCCCGGCCCAGAGATAAGAACAGTATTCCATGTAAGGCCGAACTTGCGCTTTGTAAAGTTGCAAGCGATGTGCCGGCATGAAATACTGTCCCGCTCTGCTGATCATGCCAAGTTTTTTACAGGCCAATTTGGCCTTCCCTTCCAAGTGACCACGAAACTGCTCAGAGGCAGCAAGGGGAGTGCCTTAAAACTGAGGATATACGACAAAGAGGTTCTTTTTAGCGGTAAACGCGCAACCTTGTGTCTTCTGGGGATTGTACTGGAGTAGATTTAGTCGCCCCCAATCCTGAGACACAAGTTTGTGCCGGTACTCCACGACGTTTTCCCGAGAAATATTGACACGGCCGGTGTATAAGGCATCACCAGTGCTGTCGTTTGCATAGCAATGAATGCTACCGGTATGCAACATGCACCAATGAACATATGAGCATGCACCGTCTACAACGACCTTGATGCTCCGATCTGCAAGAAAGCTGGTGATCCAATTGCACAATTTCTCGGGAAGCCCATAGGAAGGGAGCTTCGAAAGAAGCGCTTTGTGCCAAACCCGATCGAAAGCCTTCGTAATGTCCAAACTAACGGCCAATGCCTCCCCCTTGGACTCCACTGCTTCCGCCCATCTATGAGTCAGGTAGACCAGAAGATCACCAGCTGATCGACCCCGACGAAAACCGTATTGGCGGTCACTAATCAGCTGGTGATCCTCAAGGTACCGCATGAGCTGGTAGCTTATAACGGACTCCATTATTTTGAAGAACAAGGGGGTGATGGCGATAGGCCTGTAGTTGGACGGGTCTGAGCGGTCGCCTTTTTTAGGGATCGGTTGGACAAAAGCTGTCTTCCATGATTTCGGGATTACGCCTAGGGAGTAGGAGTACCGGAAAAGACGCGTTAGAACCGGTGCCAACTCCGGAGCACACGTCCTCAGCACAATTGGGGGGATTCCGTCAGGCCTACTGGACTTGTGGATGTCCAGGGAGAGGAGTGCTTTGCGAACCGAGCGCTGTGAGAACCCCACATCCGGCATGGAGCACTCACACCGCGGGATGGTCGGCGGTGTGTTCCCCCCGTCATCAAGAATCGAGTTGGACACAAAAAGGGAGCCTAAAAGGTCGGCTTTCTCTTTTGCGGCGTGGGCCAGTAAGTCGTCCTCCCTGTGCAGAGATGGTAGTGATGGCTTACAGAAGTTCCTACTACTATATATACTGTCGGAAGTTAACACTTTTTCACTTTAAAACGCAGAAACCATCATACACAGACAGGAGGTGACAGCAGTATTATCATTATGACGGTAAATGCTCCGCGTTCACCATCTGAATATTGATAAATTTTCCAAGTACACGCCAACTTGCGTATTCTAGGAATTCCACCGCTGGGGGAATTAAAAAGTTTGTACATATGAAGTGATATTGTCAACTGCGCACTACATAACAGTTGGAATCTGTAGCGCAGCGGCTAAGCGTTTGGCTCGCATCGTCTCGCGCGTATGACATACATATTATTGTTCCGGGTCTGGATGTCTGTCTAAGGGCAATATAATTTATGTGTGTAAAACACATCCACGATACAAGAGAAAATCCTAAATATAGACACTGTGTCAGACGAGTGAACAATACTTGCAGGCCTGAAGATGAATTAACTCACTCTTAGAATCCGAAATCAGAGCTATTGTAGTAATTTTAAGTGGTGGAGTCGCCATAACGCTGTTGTGTTTTGTAGGATGAGTAATGAGAACCGGAGACCCTTTCTATTGGTAACGAGGTATTCTATTTTAGTCCTTAGGTGGTAAACGCATCTGCATTTTGATTCTTAATTGAGGTTAAATGGATTGATATGTCTATGGACCACATCATCCATGAACATACACTCCATGGATGCTGTGTGAAAAATAACCTGTACTTAGATGTTTTGAATATGAGTATATTCTGTGAAACTGCAAATTGGTTACCACCAGTTACCACTATTTTTGCTAAAGTTTTAATAGCAACGCATCTGCAATTCCCCTGGTGTTGCGGTTGTTCATGGGCGGCGGTAGTCACTTACCATCAGGTGAGCCGCATGCTCGTTTGCCCCCTCTCCTATAAAAAAAAATCAGGTAGGTTACTTGGTACACTTGCCGCGTGTGTGGAAGAATACATCTATTACTCATTCTAATCGGTATTTTTACTAATATCGCAAGTTGATATTAGTAAAAATACCGATATAATATAATATATATATAATATAAGTTGATAAGAAGATGTTGAATACTTACAGTTTATAATAGTATGACAGTTCATAATTGTAGATTTCCAGTATTCAAATATTATGTATTTTCTAGAATAACAATAATTTTTTTACGTGATAGAGCCATGCTGCAGCTATATTAATAGTATAGTTGTAGCACGAATGGGTCGGCTCGACCGGGGAATGACCACGCTCTCACAGAATACCAGCGTAAAATAGCAGCTTAATGCTGCTGTGTTTCGTATGGTGAGTGTAGAGAACCGGAGACGCTTTTTACTGGAAAAGAGGCATTCTATCTTAGTCCTCACGGCTGACAACGCATCTGCATTTAAATTCGCAAACGAAGATAGATGTAGATGTCTATGTGCCACAGCAACCACTTACCATCAGGTGGACTGTGTGCTCGATTGTCACCCTTATTCTATAAATAAAAATAACAAAATACATATGGTAAAATATCTTTACTCGTTTACAGATAACAGGATCAGATCCTGCATACCGTAGCACCGCTGCAACTGTCTTATTTTCTGCCGTGACTATTTTATTAGAGAGAGCGAAAATGCCTAAGTGAGTCTACAAATTATTATTTTAAATAGAGTAACTGTAAAAAGAAAGGTAAAGTACAGGTTATTAAGTTTTCCCTCTTGGCATTAACACGGTTCCACTGTGTGTTTGTGGAATTCGCCCGTTTTCAAAAAAAAATTCTCCCTGTGTATTGGCGGCGTGGGAGTATTTACTTCCCAATATTAACCTGTGATTGTCGTATAAAAAATTTGTACAACCGAATTCAATATAAATTATTAAGTATAACTAAACACTATTGCTCAGACCTTGATCAAATTTATATTTCAAATAAAAAAAGGATCATCAAAATCGGTTCACCCAGAAAAAAGTTATGAGGTAACACACAAAAAAAAACATACAGTCGAATTGAGTCCTCCTCCTTTTTGAAGTCTGTAGAAAATAGGTAGCAGCATCTCTCTAAAAATAACTTAAAATAATACCATTTCAATGGCGAGAAATATGCATTATACCAATTCCAAAAGCAGGCCGTGAGACTTCATCTTTATCATCGCTCCGACCTATTTCGCTGATGTCTTGCCTGAGTAAAATCTTCCATGCTATGTTGAGAAATAGACTGGAATGATTGAAGGAAAATGAAAATCTATTTTATGAAGAGACCACTAGATTTAGGAAATCAAAATGTTTGGACAATCTCAGTTACTTAGTTACTAGAGTACAATTGGGTTTTTCAAAAGATCAAATCACAGTAGGTTGCTTTATTGATATAGAGAATGCGTACATTAACATAGATATTACGGCTTAGCTTGTGAATTTAGATCGATTAGGTGCTGGATCAAAAATTTGTATATATTTGTTGTGGACTTTCTTAAGGGAAAGATACTTAAGTGTTCAGGTGGATAATGTAATTTTATCCAGATCTACAAGCCGAGAAATCGCCCAGGGTGATCCTATCGCTTCACTACTATTTAATATTTCAACTATTCATATTTGTAAACAAATTAATTCTAATGTAAAGATTTCTCAGTATGCTGATGATTATGTGTTATATACTTCGGGTAAAAATTTAAATGATGTTTTAAAAAATGTATAGTTTGCTCATAGTTTTAAGTTTGGAGATTTCAATGGCTAAAACAAAGATCTGTATTTAAAAAAAGGTATTTGTAGGCAAGCTATTTCAGTAAACATAAATAATAATAAAATAGAAGTAGTAAACACAGTCAAGTATTTAGGGATGTGGCTGGACCGGTCTTTAAAATGGAATAAGCGTATTACGGAATTATTGAATAAGATTTCTAGATTTTTAAACATATTAAAAGTTTTAGTAGGACCTGGTTGGGGAGTACATCCCAAGCATTTAAGAAGATTGTATATTGCCGTTATAAGGACTAGACTAGATTATGGGAGTTATTTATTCGATAACAGCTGTCAAAAGTATTTAAGTAAGTTAGACAAAATACAAAACCAAGTGTTACGGGTGATTGAAGAATTCATTAAAACTACTCCTATTCATACAATGGAGAATGAGCTATGATGAGCTAATAAGCTTTTTTGGCAGGGAAATTCATCCTAAAAGCTAAATCAATGAGAAATAATATCACACTAAAACTATTGAATGATTCACATTTTAGAAACAATAGATATTGGCATAATAAAAAGAAACCGCTACTATTATCTGTTTACGATCACTTCGTAGATACCCGCATTCACGTAAACAAAAATTAGAAATGTTTAATATACGTACATGGGTCAGTAACATAAATTTAAGTAACATAGTTGATTTAAATATTCCGTGTATTTCAAAATCTAAACGAAATTACAAAATTTTAGTCTAAAATTAATATTTAAATGAAACTAATTTTTACGGATTCTGTCGCGTTTAATTTAACTTTTTAATTCCCGACGTTTCGGGTGCTTTACAGTACCCATGGTCACAGGGGGGACTGAGGTGTTTGACGTCCCGATATCATAGTTAGCCCGGCTACCTTCAGTTTTTGTAGGAAAACATTAAAATTAATATGATTGGATTACATTAACAGGCAGTATGGAAGCTATTATAAAATATTTACAGATGGCTCTAAAGATGCAGGCGGAATTGGTGCAGCTTTTTTTGACCCACAATGTAATCTTAGTTTACAATTTAAGATAGATAATAATATAATATGCATCATGGAGGCTGAGCTTGTAGCAATATGTGAAGCAATGTCACACGCTTTATTATCTAAATTAGTTTGTTTGACGTATATGTCAGTGTTGCTTACTTACTAGTTGCAACTGTCCTCGTTACTTGGGTACAAATTATCGTTACCTGTTCACACTTATCACTGTGACACCCTCTTAAAATCGATAGGTAACCAAGAGGTATCTTACACCACAACTGCTAGAGAAAAGAACTTACAAGTAAATAAAATATAAACTGAACATAATACCATATATAAAATTTAGTAAAATAAATAATAATCATTACGAACCGTCTCGCACGCAGGCTCGACGACTTCCAGCCTCCCGAACAGGCTCCCGGTTTCCGAAAAGGCTTTAGTACCATAGACCACTTACATACCCTTCGGCAAATTGTACATTATACCGAAGAGTACAATCTACCACTTTGCCTTGCGTATATGGATTATGAGAAACTTTTCGTCGGTGCCAAGTTGACTGTCGGTATATCGAAGTGCTGAAGAAGTGTTTGTACAGTAGGGTTACGATGGCTATCCGAGTATTGAGCCAGAGTACGAAACCCATCTAACTGCAAAGAGGTGTAAGACAGGGTGACATTATATCCCCGAAACTCTTCACTGGAAAGAATACAGTATTAATATCAATGGCGAGTACATCATTCACCTTCGATTTGCCGACGATATAGTCCTTATGGCAGAATCGCTGGAGGACCTAAGTACTATGCTCGATGACCTCAATAGTATATCCCAACGGATAGGTCTTAAGATGATCATGGACAAAACTAAGGTCATGTGTAACGTCCATGTCACAACTATGCCGGTAGTTGTTGGGAGTACTATGCTTGAAGTTGTCGACGAGTATGTTTACCTAGGATAAATAGTTAAGTCGACTAGGTAAGTCCAGCTTCGACTGAGAGATCAATCGATGGATTCATCTCGGCTGGGCAGTGTTCGGGAGATTACGACACATCTTCTCGTCAGGTATACCTCAAAAACTGAAGACAAGATTGTACAACCAGTGCGTGTTGCCAGTGATGATTTATGGATCTAAGACGTGGTCCTTCACTGCTGGCCGTATGAGGAAGCTCAAGGTCACTCAGCGAGCTATGAAGAGTTTCTCTGCGTGATAAACTTAAAAAATGAGAATATCTGCACTAGAACCAGAGTAACCGATATAACCCAAAGGACGTGGCAATGGGACGGCCATATTGCTCGATAAACCGACAACCGATGGGAAAGACAGGTTCTCGAGTGGTATGGTATTTTGTAGCCTTTTTCAGTAGTGGACTTGTGAAGGAAAGTAATGATGAAATAATAAGACCTCCACACCCGTTCCATGCTCGCCTCTGCTCGGTTCATCAATACGATGTCAGACCTAATCGCAAGACCTGCCCTGATTCAGCGGGACAGCGACAAGCTCGAAAGATGCCGGCGGTGCAGTATCTCTGATAGTTGTTGGTCTTAATAAAATAATCTGATCCTGTATCGTACAGATAAAACACTCGATTTCCCAAGTTTCGAGGTTAACGAAATCCTATCTTTAAAACTTTTTGGGTTGATATCATACGGAAAAATGGTATCCTGATGATTCTAAATGAAGTGATAATGTAATCATTCATTTTATTTTTCAGAGGAGGTGTTCTGATGCCTGAAAATGTCTTTTATAATACTGATATAGTAGAAAGATTGAAACGTAATGGAATAAATTACGAAATTGTAGACGGCCAACCTGATAATATAAATGAAATCGCCGTAAGTACTTTGTAGATATTGGGTGTTAAATAAATATGTATTCCATAATTCTTTGTTTTTTTTTTGGAAACGATGAAATTCGACACAACGTAATCCCCACCGTATTATAGAAATTTATGTTTTGGCATCAAGCGTAAATAGCACAAGTAGGCTTGATACTGACAGAAATTTAGTGTTAATTTCGTCAGAAGTGTTGTTGCAATAAGTGGTCTAAAGTTTCGTAGACCTACCAGAACTTGGTTTTTAGTACAAAATATAGATGGTGTTTACATTAAATGGCAAAATTATAAAGATTACGCCAAACGTTGATATCCTTTCGCTGACAATGACCTGGCTAAGAGCGATAGTTATCATTGCATAGTTTTGCATATACTACAAACTGACCAACCGGTCGATGTATTCGCAACGTTCTCGTAATTATGCCACCAACTTAGCAGCATTACACAATAAGATCACAACACGTAAAAATATTTTGGAGTGACAACGTCTGAAATGTCTTGACAAAAACACTACCTTACTAAACTATAGGTAATACAATTAAATATCCAGTAAGCAATCCCATCTAATCTGATGAATTGTTAAATTATCGTTATTAAATTATCAATCGGGACGTATTAATTAAAATTCAAAGATTATCAACTTTACTCATAATCGCTTATTATCGACCTAAATCTTAAGTACTTGAACGACTTAAGTATTATTTTTTATCTATATGCTTGTCTTTTTATATTGCCTTTTATTAAAAAGTGAGAGAGCAACATTAAGCATTTCTTAAATAGACATTGATTTAAAGTTTTAAAGAGTTGTTCATCAGATACTGATATTTTATTATTATTTTCAATTAATAATTTTTGCATTCTTATTTGCGTTAATCCATTGAAGTACCTTTTATACGTGGTAGAGCCATGCTGCAGCTATATTAGTAGTATAGTTGTAGCACGAATGGGTCGGCTCGACCGGGGAAGGACCACGCTCTCACAGAATACCAGCTTAAAATAGCAGCTTAACGCTGCTGTGTTTCGTATGGTGAGTGTAGAGAACCGGAGACCCTTTTTACTGGAAAAGAGGCATTCCATCTTAGTCCTCACGGTTGACAACGCATCTGCATTTTGATTCGCAAACGAGGATAGATGTAGATGTCTATGGGCCACAGCAACCACTTACCATCAGGTGGACTGTGTGCTCGTTTGTCACCCTATCCTATAAAAAAAAAGATTCGTTTCAAACGTTTGTTTTTGTTTTCAAAAATATACTGAAAGTATATTGCTGAAACTGGTCATGTTTTGACTTTTATAATTAAGTATTTGATGTATTTGATATATTGTTTAGTTAAAATAAATTTTGGTTCAATCTTAAGATTTTTTTGTCTTTTTAAAGTCTACTGTTGGATATAATTAGACCTGTAGAAAAATGAGCCATTAGGTAAGTATTTCCTGGAAGAGTTCCATATTCCCTGCACTTGACCGCCTGGCGAGAGTTGGTGACCGTTAGCTGAAGAGTACAGAGCCAAAACCTAGTTCCCTCGGCATTTTGGATAAATTTTCTTTTATCAGACGGTCGTCAAAGTCTCGTTTGTATGTATCCTATAGCAGAGCATGCTGTGTGCAGATAATAATAACATTAAGAGAATTGGGCACATTCGCTCCACCAACCCCGTGTAGTGGCGGGTTAGAATACCCACTACCCCATATCTTCCGTGGGTGTCGTGAGGCGACAGAGAAACTGAGGCAGAAGATGGGCAGCAGCATCTTTCTGATAACAGCAAATAATAAAAACTGCGGTTGTAACCCGCTCGCCAAGCGTGGCAACTACGGCAATATCCCCAATGAAGAAAGTTACGAAGAAACGGCTGATCCCCGGCGGCCCCGCTATTCCTGGCTACGGTGGCGACCATGGTAACGGCGGGGCAGGGGTGCTAAATCTCCGGTGGAGGTTCGGTTGCCTACGACGACTCGACCTGGCAACTTATAACGCACGCACTCTGAGGACTGACGAGAAGATCCTGGAGCTGGAAGAGAGATAGACAAGTTGCGCTGGAATATTATAGGATTATCCGAGGTCCGAAGAGAGGGGAGGACACGGTAATCCTCGAATCCGGCAACTTGTTCTATCACCGGGAGGGCGACCATCTGTCCCAAGGAGGTGTCGGTTTATCGTCCACAAGTCTCTCGTTAACAACGTTGTAAAAATTGGGGTGTGTCGACGAGGTTGCGTACCTTATACTCAGAATCACCAAACGGTATTCGCTGAAGGTCATACAGGTTTACGCACCAACGGCACACCCCGATGAGGAGGTGGAGAAATGTATGAGGATATCTCTAGAGCCATGCATTCCTCTAAAACCCACTATACGGTGTTAATGGGAGACTTCAACATAAAGCTAGGCACAAGAGAGAACGGTGAGCTGAAAGTAGGAAATTCGGATTAGGGCAACGGAAACCAATTAGCAGCTGGCTGACTTCATGGAGAAGAGGGACTCTTTATGATGAACTCTTCTTCCAGAAGCGGCCCCACAGGAAGGGACCTGGTCGAGCCTGACGGTTCGACAAAAATGATTGACTTCATTATGACGACTAGACGCCAACTGTTCAGTGATGTCTCAGTGATCGCGAGGGTGAAAACTGGTAGCGATCACCGAATGGTTAGAGGCACACTGAACCTAAACGTTAAGTTGGAGAGGTGTCGTCTAATGAAGTCAACGCTCCGTCCCCGTGCTCTAATCCAAAGTCCGAAACCTTTCAGCTCGAGTTACAAAACCGTTTTCAGTGCCTAGAAGATTGCAATGCAGTGGACGATATGAATGAAGCTCGTGGAAACTGTCCATGCGGTCGGAGCTAAGTTTTGTAAGACCCGCCGCAGAAGAACACAAAACTCCGATCACTCTTAATCTCATGGCTGTTAGACGGGAAATGAAGCTGCAATCTTCAGTAGATTTGATAGCATACAGGCAACTGAACAGACAGATTCCAAATGCATGCGGCGGGATCTGCGCAACTTCAATACAGCTCAGTATTGAAGAAGCGATCGAGCGGAACCAGGGCTCCAAAGTCTTTGCCAGAGATCTGTCTGCCAGGAAGAGCCAACTGTCGAAGCTGAAGACCGAGTGTGGCAGCGTCGTTTCCGGACACCTGAGATTTTGAGTGAGATTGAGAGGTTCTATGGGCAGCTGTACACATCATCGTTGGAGCCACACGCAAGGTGAGTAACGATCCAAGAGCGAGTCTTATCCGACACTATTCCGATGATATCCCGGACGTCAGTCTGAGCGAGATTAGAATGGCTCTCCAGCACCTTAAAACGGCAGGCCCCAGGCGAGGATGGAATTACAGCGGAGCTTCTGAAAGCGGGTGGAAAACCGGTACTGAAGTCCTTCAGAAGCTTAATCCGTCCTCCATGGTGGCACTACACCGAGGCGTGGAGCAGAAGTGCGGTGGTCTTGTTCTTCAAGAAAGGCGACAACGCTCTTGAAGAACTACAGACCGATTTCCTTCTGAGCCGCGTCTACGTGCTTTCGAGAGTCATTACGAATCGTCTCGCACGCAGACTCGACGACTTCCAGCCTCCCGAACAAGTTGTTTCCGAAAGGCTTTATGCACCATAGACCACACATACCCTTCGGCAAATTGTACAGAAGTCCGAGGAGCAATTTGCCACTATGTCTGGCGTATGTGGACTATGAGAAAGCCTTTGATTCCGTCGAATTTTAAGGTGCTGCAGTCCTTCAGCGGTGCCAAGTTGACTGTCGGTATATCGAAGTGCTGAAGTGCTTGTACAGTAGGGCCACGATGGCTATCTGAGTACAGAACCAGAGTACAAAACCTATCCAACTGCAGAGAGAGGTGTAAGACAGGGTGACGTTATATCCCCGAAACTCTTCACCGCTGCATTGGAAGACAAGCTTCTGGACTGGAAAGGATACGGCATTAACATCAATGGGTATCACTCACCTTCGATTTGCCGATGATATAGTCCTTATGGCAGAATCGCTGGAGGACCTAAGCACTATGCTCAATGACCTCAATAGTGCCTCCCAACGGATAGGTCTTAAGATGAACATGGACAAAACAAAGATCATGTTTAATGTCCATGTCACACCTATGCCGGTAGTTGTTGGGAGCACTAAGCTCGAAGTTGTTGACGAATATGTTTACCTGGGACAAATAGTCCGACTAGGTAAGTCAACTTCGACCGAGAGGTCAATCGACGGATTCAACTCGGCTGGGCAGCGCGTTCGGAAATTACGGCACATCTTCTCGTCAGGTATGCCTCAAAACTTGAAAACGAGGCTGTACAACCAGTGCGTGTTGCCAGTGATGACCTACGGTTGAGACGTGGTCCTTCACTGCTGGCCGGATGAGGCTCAAGGTCGCTCAGCGAGCTATGGAGAGGCTATGCTCGGGGTCTCTGCGTGATAAACTTAGAAATGAGGATATCCGCAGCAGAACCAGAGTGACCGACATAGCCCAACAGATTAGTAAGCTGAAGTGGCAATGGGCCGTATAGTTCGAAGAACCGACAACCGATGGGGAAAAAAGGTTCTCGAGTGGCGGCCTCGTACCGGCGGACGAAGTGTGGGCGTCCCCACTAGATGGAGTGACGACCTGGTAAGACATGCAGGAAGTCGATGGATGCGGGTGGCTCAGGACCGTGCTGTGGCATTCCTTGGGGAGGCCTATGTTCAGCAGTGGACTTGTGAAGGGCTGTAATGATGATGATGAGGCTCCACCAATGTACTGCTGGGAAACCACAAGAGTTTCTCGACGTATCAGAATGCTTTGCTGCATGGCTCCACAAGAAGTATTGTTTTTTACAGGAGTGTGGGCAAATGACCATGCGGCTCACCTGAATAGTTAATGCCATGAACACCTATATACGTGGCAGAGCTATGCTGTAGTTATATCAGTAATATAGTTGTAGCACGAATGGGTTGGCTTGACCGGGGAAGGACCCCTCTCACAGAATACCAGCGTAAAATGGCAGCTTAACGCTGCTGTGTTCGTATGGTGAGTGTAGAGAACCGGAGACCCCTTTTACTGGAAACGGGGCATTCTATCTTAGTCCTAACGGGTGACAACGCATCTGCATTTTGATTCGTAGTTGAGGATGGATGTAGATGTCTATGGGCCACAGCAACTACTTACCATCAGGTGGACTGTATGCTCGTTTGTTACCCTTATCCTATGAAAAAACTGCAATAACAGAGGAATAGCAGATGCGTATAAGACAATATATTTTTTAATGTATTTTTATATTGTAGATTCCACGATACCCATTAATTAATAAAGTCCTTTAGCCCGAATTCGGTCATTGTGGCTAATCTAAATTCGAAGGATAATAACTCAAAAGAGACTAGCCATCTGTGGAGGACATTGAGATATTATGTTTGTACCATTCGGTAGAGAATAATACCGGTATTAAGAGAAAATCTCGAGTTTAAATCAGGGTTTGCATGACCGAAAAATTATGGGTTATAACGGTTAATGGGTATGACGTCATACTTTTTTATTGCGATAGATTAAAATTACGATACACAAATTTTTCGGTACCGAGAAATAACGGTACTGCTATATTTTTCGCTACTTTAACCATCAAGATAAAGAGTTCTTTCGGTTACCGCCAGCCGACCGTGACACCCCGCAGACCCCGCACCGCACGCACAAGCAGCATTGATTGCGCTTCAAAATTACCTTAGCTTCTTATAATAAGGTGACCCAGTGTGGCGATAAATATATCATGTTGCTAAAACTAAAATTGCTCTGGGCAAGCGGAGCAATAAGACCAAGGCGACCCCTGTCACGCTATCCGTGAGTTTTTACAACATCAGAGAACTACATTAAAACCTTAACGCCGTTCACTACCATCTGGAGACGGCGAAGCCGGCCTTGTTCTTTTTAACCGAGACTCAGGTGTACTCTCCGGCTGATACTTCATATCTCTCCTACCCGGGGTACAAATTAGAACACTCCTTTTTGGCCCGGGTTGGAGTTTGCGAATACGTCAGAGAGGCCATCTGTTTGTCGGCAGTCTTGAAGGTACGGACCTATCCATCCTATGGCTGCACGTAGACAGTGACGATCATCCCCGCGTCTACGGGTGCCTATATAGGTCCCATAGGGGTAATACCGAAACAGACCGACTCATCGACCACGTCCAAATGGCTACAGATTCCTTGCTACAGCAGATCCCATCCACAGAGATCGTGATCCTTGGCGATTTTAACGCACACCACGCCGAATGGCTCGGTTCACATTTAACCGATCATGCGGGGAGATCTGTTTATGACTTTGCTTTGTCATATGGTCTTACACAGCTGGTTACTTCGCCTACCCAGATTCCAGATGTAGAGGATCACGAACCTTCCCTGTTGAACCTTCTGCTGACCTCTCATCCGGACGGATATCAGTTTTCCGTTGACGCCCCTTTTGGCTCCTTGGACCATTGTCTTGTCCGGAGTGTGGTGCCACTCACACTAACGTCGCGGTTGCATTCTGCAGGCTGCCGCCGTGTTTGGCACTATAAGTCGGCCGATTGGGATAGGATGCGGTCTTTCTTTGCATCCTGCCCTTGGGGTCGGGTTTGCTTCTCGCCGGATGATCCTAGCGTTTTTGCTGATTCTAATGCTGATGTAGTACTTCAGAGTATGGAACTTTTTATTCCATGCTCGGTGGTGCCCATCGGAGGCAGATCCCAGCCATGGCTTGGTCGCTCCTATAAAATAGCATCACGCTACAACCAAGAGTGCTACCGCGACTCTTGATGACGGGAGGAACACACCGCCGACAATTCCGCGGTGTGAGTGCTCCATGCCGGATGTACGGTTAGCACTCCTTTCCCTGGACGTCAACAAGTCAAGTGGGCTTGATGGAGTCTCTCCCATTGTGCTGACCACGTGTGCTCCGGAGTTGGCAAAGGTTTTAACGCGTCTTTTCCAGTACTGCTACTCCCAAGACGTAGTCCCGAATTGATGGAAGACAGCTTTGATCCACTCGATCCCTAAAAAAGGCGACCGCTCAGACCCGTCCAACTACAGGCCTATCGCCATCACCTCCTTGTTCTCCAAAATAATGGAGTCCATTATAAATTGCCAGCTCATAAGGTACGTTGAGGATCACCAGCTTATTAGTGACCGCCAATACGGTTTTCGTCGGGGTCGATCAGCTGGTGATTTCCTGGTATACCTGACTCATAGATGGGTGGAGGCAGTAGAGTCCAAAGGGGGAGGCATTGGCCGTTAGTTTGGATATAGCGATGGCCTTCGATCGGGTCTGACACAAAGCGCTTCTTTCGAAGCTCCCTTCCTATGGGCTTCCCTAGAAATTGTGCGATTGGATCACCAGTTTCCTTGCTGATCGGAGCATCAAGGTCGTAGTAGACAGTGTATCCTCTGATTACAAGCTATTAACGCTGGTGTTCCACAAGGCTGCGTGCTATCACTAACGCTGTTTCTTCTGCATATCAATGATATGTTGCAAACTGGTAACATTCATTGCGCTATGCAAACGATAGCACTGATGATGCCTTATACACCGGCCGTGCCAATATTTCTCGGGAAAACGTCGTCGAGTACCGGGACAAACTTGTGTCTCAAGTCAGGTCTTTGCTGAACAAAGTCTCGGATTGGGGGCGACTAAATCTAGTCCAGTTCAATCCCCAGAAGACACAAGTTTGCGCGTTTACCGCTAAAAAGAACTTCTTTGTCGTATCTATTTAGTTTTAAGGCATTCCCCTTGCTGCCTCAGCTAGCATCGGAATCCTAGGTGTCAACATATCGAAGAGTGTGCAGTTACGTGGTCACTTGGAAGGGAAGGCCAAATTGACCTGTGAAAAGCTTGGCATGATCAGCAGAGCGGGACAGTATTTCATGCCGGCATATCGCTTGCAACTTTACAAAGCGCAAGTTCGGCCTCACATGGAATACTGTTCTCATCTCCGGGCCGGGGCACCCCAGTGCCAGCTCCTTCCACTTGACCGCATTCAGCGCAGAGCGGTTTGAATCGTCGACGACCGAGTTCTTTCTGATCGGCTCGCGTCGTACTCATCCGCGCCGCGCGATATTTTTCGTTACCGAAATAATTTCGGTTATGTAAAGGTTATAAAAAGTTGTAACAAAACCCCTTTAGCGCTACCGTTATTTTATACCGGTCTGTGAATCTTATCTTTGAATTTTAACCGCTTTCGGTCTACCATTAAAAAATTGCGATATCAATATTTTGTACCGGTACCGTAACCTCGTACCTTAACCGCAATCAATCCCTGGTTTAAACTCTATGAAACTTTGAATATTAATGGCAATATATAATACCCTTCCTCGTGGTACCAGTAATGGGTGACGGTGATGGAGCTTGATTATTTAGGCCAATCTCTTATCTGTTGTAATGCAAAATGGGTCAATGTTTCTATTATCGCTTATGCTCACAGAACACTATTACTCCTGACTTTCTGACCTACGTGATAGTATAGTGACAATTACACTAGCGCCTCAGCTTACTACGTGTACAACGATTTTATGTTTCAACCGGTTCCGTTCGGTGGTGTTTATAGACTGTTTGCACAAACAATCACGTATTTGAAGTAGGTTTATCGGAATCAAAATGGTGAACTTTACACAACTGTTGGCGAAGTTGGGATGTCCGTAGCCTACGTTTTACAGCAGATGATTCATCTAGCGGTCATTTTGATGCTTAGGTCTATCAACGAACTCTAAATAAAATTGAAGTGTCAGTCTAAATAATATTGAAATAACTGCTTCCTATTAAGCCGGAGCTTATATGCATGCTATAAAGGCATGAATTTGATATTTTTAAAATTTTGTCTGTCTGCCTGTTTGGTCGGTCCAGGCTTATCTTCAAAACGGCTGAACCGATTTTCACTACTTTATAACATCACTTCACTAACATATGGATTGTAACGACAGGAGTCATCCAGGCTATATTTTATCTAAAAATATGGAGTTTTTTTTTAAATTGAAAAACAGAAAACAAATTGTTTTGATAATTACCTCAAAAACTTTAAAAGATAAAAAGTTTCAATCAAAACTTTATTGGTTTTCAATTTTACACAAAAAAAGTCCTCACACTTTATCTTCTGACTCATATAGTTTTCGAGTATAATCGATTTATAATTTTTTTTACATTTTAATTTAGCAACATAACTGTGAGTGTTATAGGATAAAGTAAAATTTTTATATAAAATTAGATACTCTTCAAGTTTTATTTGTTTCAAGTTTATTTTTCCTATATTGTTCGTATCGTTTTTGAAATGATAGCAAAAAAACTGATTTTAATGTTTTTTTTTCTATAATTTATCTACTTGCAAAAAAACACTATTATAGATCGCCGAATTTATTGTTTAAGTTCTAAGCGGACAAAAATGCGAAAATTTTTGTTTACATCACGAAACACAAGCGTGCCCAATTCGTTTTTAGATCCGTTCGTTTGGCCGCTAATTATGTTGGTTTGTTAATTATGTAAATTCACTATTTCACGGTTGGAACGAGGAATAATTTTTATCACTACTATTTTTATCATCATCATCATTATCATCATCTTCAATGTCCCTATTAATTATACTAAAAGAAAAAGGCATTTTAAGAAATATCGAAAGTTTATTTACATTAAAAGTTAATATACTCGTAGTATCACGATTTTTATGGAATACTTGACAAAGTGAACTTGCCATGAATTAAATTAGATTTTCAGAACACTTATAAAACTATGATGTCGCTTTTTATGCTACATTAATATAGCAGTCTGTTATATTCAAATTAAAATTGCGTTTTAATCTATTTAAAACGTGGTTTGCATTTTAACTAGCACGAGACTTAAATAGGTTACAACAGACGTTGTAACATTTAATGAAATTTCCATTTCTTTTTACATTTTATCATGTTTGTTACAAAATTGCTCAGACCAACAAAGAAAGATAGACGGAGCGCTGCACACATATTAAGTGACACCGCAACTGAGCCAAAACCATGCTCAACTTGTTGTAAGGACACACACTGACACTTGCATTGTATGTTGCAAATGATTTCAAATGAATAGTAATGGTGTTTTTATGCGTGGTAGAGTCACGCTGCAGCTATGTACATTTTGGTTGTTGCACGAATTTTTCGGCTCGACCGGGAAAGGACCACACTTTCACACAATACCAGCGTAAAATATCAGCTTAATGCTTCTGTGTTTCGTATGGTTAGTGGGAAGAACCGGAGGCCATTTTTACTGAAAACGAAGCACCCATCTTTGTGACGACTAGGGTAACAACGTATCTGCACTTTTGATTCTTAACTAAGGATAAAAGTAGATTACTATGGGCCACAACATTCACTTGTCATTAGGTGGACTGTATGCTCATTTGTCACCCTTATTCTGTTAATAAACATGGTTTCAGGTGTCAATGTGTGAATTTAATAGTGAACTTTTACGGGCTGTTAAAAAAGTAAGAAAAAAGATTTGTTCGTGAGTGTGTGTCACTTAAAAGGTAAGCAGCGCTCTGTATATCTTTTTTGTTGGTCTGGGCTAAATTGATGTCATATTTGATTATAATCTTATTTAAATCGGGATTTAAATAAACTCAGAGCATCTTAGTATCACGAGATCTTTTGCATCGCGATGTTGACGATGCTCGTTAAAATGATGAATGAATACTTCGCTGCATGTTCGCCCGAAGAGCTTGTTTCTGAAAAAAAAAGAGAAGACAACATTAGACATAACAATGATGAAGTACTTAGCCAAAGTAGAAGTAGCTCAGAGAACCAATAATTTGTAGATTTGTGGTTTTACACATTTATTGAAAACTCTTTCGCCACACGGATTGAGATTCCCTTATTGGCAAACAGTTTGAGTTTTTTTTTCATTATAATTCGTGTTATTTTTAAGACTATAATGTAAAAAACAATTAAAATAATACATTGTAGGTACAGGTGGATCTTTGAAGCGTTTTAAATAGTATGGGGCTGACCAAATTTCGACAGGAAGCTAGGTATATTACTGGTCAGCCTATATCCGTTTACTACTAAAACATATCTTTCCTAAGTTTAAAGTATTTGCTATAATTTTTGAATCGGTGGATCGGCGGTACTAAGCATAGTATAAGCACTGCTTCACGATAATGCACTGGATATTTAACTTTTAATGCGAGTTTTAAAATTCGCCATGTGGTGGCGGCGTTAGAGATTCATGAGCCTAGTTCTTCCTATGACTGTCTAAAGAGGCGAATACGGAACATACTACCAAGCGTGGCGATCACGGCAAATCCTCTCTACAACGGGCAAGGCCCATACCTAATAGTGTACATAACGGGCTGATGATGATGAAAGAGAAGATGGGCAAAGCGCATATCCAATAGGGGACTGCAGATTGAAGAGAAAGTATTTTTAGTAAACTTAGTCTACGAGAAATGCCCTTTTACCACAAGTGTTCTGATGAAAATACGTGCACGATATAATGGTGTTTGTATTTGTAGTTTTTTAATACTCCCTAGTTGCCATTGAATAGTTCCATGTGTATTGACCTTCCCCTACCTGATTAAATAATAAGTTCCCCTTTCCTCACTTTGATATTCATTACAGTTATTGCAAAAGAACAACAAGAAATATTATGCTTGCTGTAATCTATTACGACGTATTTTATTATTTTTACACCGTCAATATTTTCTCTATTATTTGATCATATTTTTATTTTATATTGAAATAAAGTAACAAGCAGGTACCCAGTCGTCCTGCTGATAAGTGGATGATGTGGTCCATAGATATATACATCTATCCTCAATTAAGTATCGTGAAGCAGACGCGATATCACCCTGAGGACAAGATAAAAAAAGTTGGCAGATCTTTTCAATCACCATACGAAACACTGCAGCATTTTCTTGCCACTTAATTCTGGCATTCTGTGCGTGTGTGCTTCTTCTTCGGTCGAGCTTGCCCCTTCGTACAACTGACAATATGCTGTAGCATGGTTTTACCACGTAAAAATAGTTGATTATTAGTATAATAGTAAGTTACATTTTGTATAGATGGGACAAAAGGCGCTCTTATTATTTTGAAAGCGGTTTGTTTGATAAAAATAGTGACTTAAATATAAAGCGCACGATCATAATAATCAAGTATAAATAAAAAGGTGTAATGCAAAAGATAGAACAGTAAATTCAGAGGGAGAGTATACGTTAGCTTTTCCATTTGTGAGCTTTAACTTGATTAAAAGAAAGCGCTCATGTGCGTAGGACAAAGTAAAGTAGGTTTCCGATGTACAATCTGTCATCTTTGATATTATTAGAAATCTATTTTTATGTTTAGATGTTTTTACTTTAATCATGCTTAAATTTCTGAAATTATTAATTTGAAATTGTGCAGAGAGGTTGAGTTTAGACAATCAATCGTCGTGTGGTGGCAGTGTAAAAGAATCCATCACACCATTCTGACTATGGCAAAGGTCTCATAGCCTATAATATTATAGATGATGTTGTTTCATCTGCAGATATAAGTAACTCAGCGGAGAGCATTAGCAGTCATGATAACTGATCGTCAATCCATCTGCCAAGCGTGGCGATTAAGGCAAACCCTTCCAAATCTCAAAACTTTCCTACAATGAGATGGGCCTGAGAACCAGCATAATTCCAGGCCTAAACCTAACGTATGAGCAAATACAGTTGTATGAATTTACTTATAATATACTATACTATACTTATTAGATTGGATATACAATACATTACAATACATATATATTAGTTTCTCCACAAATATTAGCTACGATTTTTTTTTAATTTATGTGACAAACGAAGTGACATTCCATCTGATGTGAAGTGGCTACTGCAGCCCTTGGACACGTGCGTCTACAGATGCGTTGTCACGTCTGAAGATTAAGCCTCACAGCCTGTGATTATACTGGCTATAACTATACTTATAACTAGAGATTAGTATTTTTTCATTAATATATTATGATTCTCTTTTAGTTCATCGTATTCTTTAATTTAGTATGTGTACAGGTATGTACAAACCCGTTCACATTACCTGTGTACCCAATGTCGATGACGTCATATTGGCGCTCTGGTACGGTGTGAAAAAAACATTACTAGAAATATAGATAATTATAAATACTCTTTTTTTGTATAATGATTGATTTAAAATTTTCTTAATTAAAGTATGTTTTTATATATGTATGTGTGAATTAATTAATAAGTGATGAAAAATATTTTTTATTGATTCATTAAAAAAAATTAATATGCATTAAAAATATTTATTATTTAAATCAATACAAAAACTAAAAGTCAATATTAATATAAATAAATGGTTCAATGCCAGGCATTGTATCTAGGACGTCACTCTCGATTGAATCACTCTCCGAAGTCTCTTCTCATTCTACGGATATAACTATTTGCCAAATATTGCTGAAGTATTTCTACATGATCAACTTCCGTTTTACAGTCGAATGGCGTTGATCGCATCACTTGAGTTTATCAATTTATTTTTCAAGATGTTTTTGTCTACCTCCCTTTATTTTACTAAGTTCCGCACATATTCGATAGGATTAAGAATCAAAACGAAGACGCCTCGTCACCTTTGAGGACTAAGATAGATTGCCTCGTTACCAGTAAAAAGGATCTCTAGTTCTCTACACTCATACGAAACAGCAGTATTATGGTTGCAATGATAGGGTGGCATACGTACAATTTCTTGCTTCACTATATACTACTCGTATATTTCTCTCATGTCTTCGGTGTTAACTTGAACTTCGAAATTTCAAAATAGAATAATAAGATAGTCCAAACTTAACTTGATAAAACGAAAGATGCTAGCTAACAGTACTGATATGACGGGACGTGCGCAGGGTGGTGCAGAAATAATGTGACCGGGTTATACGTGTATTTCTGACAAATAAATACATTTTTTTAAATTTATTTTTTAAAACGTAACCTCCACACTAGGATTTTCTCCTGTATCATGGAGAAGTTTACAAACATAAATTGCACAGGGAAAAACATCCAGACACGGAACAAGTATTTGTAGGCTATACAAATAGTTGTCCCGTGCGGGATTCGATCCCGCGGCCCTTAAGCGCTGCAACTCAATTGCTAAGCCACTGCGCCACGGAGCCGTCGCTTTATACTTATGAAGTGTAATTTCAATAAATCCGGTAAAGTGCGTAGTTATATTAAAAAAAAACTTAGTAACATAGACCGTGTGCTTTGCATAGACTTTTGCTGTTTTATACGCAACTGCTTGTGCACACTTCATCAAAAATGTGACACTTCATGTCTGTCACAGAGAAAAACTAAGGAATATTTATCACAAAGAAATTGTTATTAATCGCAGTTATAATTTTTCAGTATGCTCTTTGTCATTTTCTTCTGACCCGGTTTTTCTCTTTGAACTGACCACACTTTGACGTTTACCTGGCTATAGTTTGTACTCCTATTGCTTAACGATTTGTGCTGTAGTTTAAAGCAGAACATTTAAGTCAAGTGTTTAACCTAAGCATAAACATTATATCATAAGTCTATGCATAAAATAATGTACAATAGGTCATGGACTTTATAATTTATAATGTAAATATATGTATATAAAATTGTGAATGAACACTTACCGTTTTATAGCAGTGTAAGAATATCCACTACCCCATATTATTCTGTGGGTGTCATAAGAAGCGTCAGAGGGAAACAAATCAGGAGATGGGCAGTAGCGTCCTCCTAATAACGACTAAAATAAAAAAACTGCGGTTGCCAACCCACTTGTTAAACGTAGCCACTATGGTAAATATCCCCTATCAGGTAAAATTTAATAGGCTGTAACGGTAACGGTAACGGTAACGGTAGTAACGTACATATGCACTAAGAAATAATATGAAAAAGGTATTTAATGCGGGGCTCACAAATACTCTAATTTATAAAAACTTACAGATTCTTAGATTAAAAACTTCAATTATTCATATCATGGTGACGATAATATTATTCTAAAATTTTTGGAGCACGAAGTAATACAATTAATATAGCAGAAAAAAGTATTTTGAATCGTTAAAGCAAGCCCTTCATATGATTATAATTAATACTAGCAACCTTCACTTAGCTTCCAAGGCTTCGCCTGGATAGGATCTATTAATGTGGCGTTATTTAAATTTAAAGTAATTAAATACCATTTCTTTTATCAGTTTTTCGATAGATCCCTCCTGGCATAGGTTTCTATCTGTTCGTAAATTTTCATCACGATTGGTTCAGCCACTCCGAAGATTAGCCCGGCTAGACAATAAATAACCCCCTGAGTTTAATTAAGCCAGTTATTTCAATATTACAGACAGACCCTTCAATTTTATTTATTTGTATAGATGAACAGATTAATTAATTTATAAATTATTAATCGAAGTGAAAATATTCTTAATTTTTATAGGATTTTATTAGGATATTTTAATAATATATTTTTATATGAATTTCCGACGTAGTTTCCACATATGTCAAAGTGGTTAAATTATTGATTTTTTTTTTAAGTTAGCCCTACGTTATTTCGCGTATGACTGATGAAATCATGAGCAGGCATTTTAAAAATAAATAAAAAATGGTAAAACATATTAAAAAAACATAAACACTCACGCCTGTCACCCAGAGGGCTAGGCAGAGACTACGGACTTCCATTTGGCACGATCCTGGCACACCTCTCTCGCCTCCTTTACATCCATATATCTACGCATACACGTTCGTCGGTTAAGGGCGCTCCTAATCTGGCCTTTTTTCAATATAACGCCAATTTGGTCGATAAACCTTCGTCTAGGGCGTCCCTTCCCGACTTTGCCGTTCACTTCTGCAACATAAATTTGCTTTGTCACTCTTTCCTCGTTCATTATTTCTACATGACCAAACCACCGGAGCATTCCTTTCTTAATCCTGGTCACAACGTCATCTTGCAAACCACACTTTTCTCTTATCACACTATTTCTCACTCTGTCATTCAGATTCAGTCCTAGCATACTCTTTAATGACCGTATTTCTTCATTATTTATTCTACTCTCATGCTTCTTCTGCCAGACCCAACTTTCACTACAATACTTTAAAGTAGGGACTAACACAGCATTATGAATTGCCAAACGTGCCTTTTTTGACACATTCTGACTCTTCATAATAGCGTGTAGAGCCCCATTCACTCTATTTCCTGCGTTCACTCGTCGTTCTATATCCTTATCATATCTACCATCCCTGATAAATAAACATACCAAATATACAAACTCATCCACTTGCTCAATCAACTCCCCTTCTAATCTTATTTCACATAACGTTTTACTTTCTTCTCTTTCAAAAACCATCACTTTCCTCTTACTTGCGTTCACTTTCATACCCCTTTCTTTTAATGACCAGTTCATTAAAGTAACCATCATTTGAAACTCGGCCGCCGACGATACAAATATGACTTGATCATCGGCGTAAAAAAGGCATTTGACGGTTAACTTACCCATTCTCAACCCACATTCTTCAACTTTCAAAGTTTGCAAACAACTGTCCATAAATAGGTCAAACAGCCACGGAGAAGCTACACAGCCCTGTCTGACACCTTTTTGGATGCCAAACCAGTCCGAGTAGACCCCGTTGATCCTGACACAAACACTAGAGTGCCTATAAAGAGACCTTAATGCCTGTATCAAACCAGCGCTCAACCCAAATGAGTTCAGTGTTTGCCATAACATATTCCTGTCCACTCTGTCGTAAGCCTTTTCTAAGTCCATGAACGCACAAAAAACTTTCTGGTTTTTGGCTATAAACTTCTCCGCAATCATGCGCATGGAAAAGACTTGATCCGTACACCCCATCCCTTTTCTAAATCCCGCTTGCACATCCCAAATTTTTCCATCAGTTTCTTCCATAACTCTTTCAATTAACACTTTAGCATACAGTTTACCCACAATACTAAGCAAACTGATACCACGGTAGTTTTTACAGTCCTGCTGTGACCCTTTTCCCATATATATTGGAACTATAACGGCTTTGTACCAGTCTTCCGTTATCCGCTTCATAATTTAAACAAGGTGTACAGCAGGCCTGCCACCACTCCCTCTCCAGCCCTTAGCATTTCAAGTGATACTCTATCATATCCGGCTGCCTTACCTGCTTTCATGCTTTTCATTGCTTTCATTATTTCATCTACACTTATCTCCCTACCGCTCTCCACTTCTTTCGGAGTTTCTATTTCACTTAATTCAGACGACTCTTCACTCATGAACACGCTTTCAAAATATTCCTTCCATTGAAATAAAACTAGTTTTACGGATTTGATTTTAATCTGGAGGTAACCGTGGTTAACTATGACATTGGGACGTCAAATATCTCAGTCCCTCCCGTGACCATGGGTGCTGTAAAGTACTCGAAACGTCGGGAATATAAAATAAGTTAATATACGCGATCAAGTCCGTAAAACTAGTTTTATTTAAATGTGTAGTATTCGCGTAAATATAAGAAATCATTAAGAAATCATTATATTCCTTCCATCTTTTTAAATTCGAAACTTCATCATTCAGCATACAGCCATTCTCGTCTCGTATAGCATTAATTCTAGGCTGTTTTGAATTTCCCCTGGCAGTTCTTACGAGTTTCCAGAACATTTTAATATTTGCCTGGAAGTTATCAGATATCCTTCTATCATTCTTATCCTTTCTTTCTTACTTAAAGGAAAAATATCATAATATATTCATACCTTTAATAACTCTCTTCTTCGGAACTCCGATAAAAGTAACATACATATTACACGGGGTCATGTACTATCTACATACCAAGTTTTATGGATATCCGTTCAGTAATTTTTGATTGAATCGTCAACGCACAATTTTTTAAATTTATTATATTATGTATAGATTATAGTATGTCATTTCAATGGTAGGTTTTATATAATTAAATTTGACCACCGTACCGTATTTATTTGTAGGTCTTGTCTGTAACCAACAAAAATCAACATTTGTATGAAAAACTTTGTTGGTTTTCGGGTTTGTTCAGATAGCACCCAGCACCCAATTTCATCTCGTGGGTATCGTTTATTGGGCGACTATAGGAAATGCGGAAAGGGTGGAACCACGCTCTCACAGAATACCAGCGTAAAATAACCACTTAATGCTAGCTGTGTTTTGTATGGTAAGAGTAGAGAACCGGAGACCCTTTTTACTGGAAATAAGGCATTTCATCTCAGTCCCCAAAGGTGACGTCGCGTTTGCATTTTAATTCTTAATTAAAGATATATGTAGATGTCTATGGATATGTGCATTAGAGTAAATAGCTCCTTACTGACAATCAACAAGTTTAAAAGTTTTATTCAAGAAAAATTGTACAGAAAGGGTTATTATAATATTAAAGAATATCTGAATAAAAATTATTCCTGGGAATGAGGTGATTGCTACCATGTTGGTTTTATTATAATTCATATAAAATGATACTAAAGTTATGTATGACCAAAAATTATAATCCCGCTGGGTTTCTTGCTGGTTCTTACCATGACAGAGTATTTTCCGAACCAGTGGTAAATAATAAAAATTACTTTCAATGAGTATTCTGTAATAATCTATATATAATGAATAAAAATTATTCTATTCTATTGTATTTGAACGTTGTCGCACAAGTAGAATCGATCGGGAGAACAATCATCACCAAGTTGTTAAAAGGGAGTAACTAATAATTTATTAAAAGCAAAATAAAAAACTGGATATCGTGTTAAACTCGCAATGTGTTCATTGTAGACAAATAATGTTGTTTACACTCTTCTTACTTGCTCTATAAATCCGCTCGTGAACAGTAATGAATGGCGATGGTTACGTTCGGACAGTAACGAATTACATTTAGAAATTGTCTACTTGTACCCGCTCTGTTTTATATAACTTTATAAGTATATTTGAAAGCGATAATAGGTTAACATGTTTCAAATATGTATATCATAGTATCAATTATTTTTAATTTAAACTCTTTTTTTCAGTATGGCTATGAGAGCTGAGGTAGTGCTTGCCTTTAAATGACAACACGTGAGAAAACTGAGTTCGATCTCCGTCGGTGCCAAACAAATTGAGAATTAATATTTTTAATTCTGATTTATTACCTACCCAACGGTGAAGAAAAAAATCGTGAAGAAACCTGCATGTCTAAGGAATTATAAATATTTTGAAGACAAGTGAAGTCCGTAATGACGATTAGTAACCTTGACTTACCGTGACCTCAAGTTCTTTCAGAAATTAGAAGAGGCAGTATAAAGTTTATAGACTGTTCTTCTTTTTCTTCTTCTTCTCCACCAGCCTCAGCCTCTTAGGTTGTAGGGAGGATATGCCTTAATCGTCACGCTTAGCAGACGATCGTAATATGTTATATATCTCGAACCTTTAATGCTGCATGCCGTTGCTAGTCTGAATATTTTACGCCTGGCGTAGTCGAGATGGTTATATCGTCGTATTTCAGAAGCCATAAAATCTTTTTGGCATCTATTATAATCGCCGAGATATTATACTTAGTCAATTGATTTTCTTACGTCACAATTACATGGATTTTTTATGATTAAAATAATTTTTATTCAATCAAAATTGTTGAAATATTGGTATCTTCATAGTTTAAAGCCATAAAAAATAGAGAGAATATGTGTGTTATTTGTAATTATTGGATAAGATGCGTAAATACTGTATATAAATGAAAATAATCCATTACTTGTATAAATTGTGTTATTGAATGAATTGACGATGTATTTTAGAACAAAATAAACAAAAGATATTATAAAAGAAAATATTATAAGTACTTAAAATTTCTTTGTTGTTAATAGAAGTCATGGTTAAATTATTGATAAAAATCTGATCAAAGCATTTATAAAAGTACCAGAGATACGAGCTTCTAGGTATAAGTTTTGCTATAACTAAAATTAAAACTTCAAATAAATGCAATAATACGAGTTCATTGTAATTGTGTTATAATATTGCATATACTTTGTGTTTAAAGTCCGTAAAAGTCCACTACTGGACTTGGGCCTTTTTTATAGAATAAGGGTGATAAACGAGCACACAGTCCACCTGATTGTAAGTGGGTGCTGTGGCCTATAGACATCTACATTTATCCCAGATTAAGAATCAAAATGAAGTTACGTTGTCACCCCTGAGGACTTTTATGGAATGCCTCGTTTCCAGTAAAAAGGGTCTCCGGTTCTCTACACTCACCGTACGAAACACAGGAACATTTAAGTTGGTATTTTACGCTGGTATTCTGTGAAAGCGTGGTCCTTCCCCGGTCGAGCCGACCCTTTTGTGCTACAACCATAATGTATAAATAGCTGCAGCGTGGCTCTACCACGTATAAACGGGCTTCTTCCGTTGTAGGGAGGATTTACCTTAATCGCTACACTTGGTAGGCAAACTGGCGATCGCAGATACAAATGTCTCGCACCTTTGACGATGTTCTGTTCATCGAAAGCCATGAGATCTTTCTGGCATATCCCACACGCATCTCTTCCGACACCCACGGGACGAAATAAGCTGATGGATTTATTACATATTTAAAGGTCTTCATTACTTAATTAAAATGAAACTATTCAAAAAACTGTTTATTAAATAAATATTTTTTTCATAAAATATTATTTGGTATGTACGTAAACTTTAGAAATATTATTTTCCTAACCTCAATTCTGTTACTATGTTTTGAAAGAAAAAATATGACGAAGGTTTGTAGCATGAAACATTATTTGCCAATTTTCAGGAGATTATCCCTAGTTAGGTTTGTCGACAGACACAAAATAAGATAAATTGCAGAAATTTTCCTAACTGAGGTCAATATTTGCGTGAAGAATATTGTTGGTTTTCGTGTTTGTCCATTAGCCCATTAATTCCCCGTATATCGTACGAGGCGACTATGGGGAATGTCAGTAAGATCTCATGACTTCCGATAAATGGCGTTATATCCATCTCATCTACGATACGCTCAATACGTAAACGCTCAGATAGGCGATGGACAGCAGCTGTTCAAAGGTGCGAGACGCCTGGCACTGCGATCGTTAATCTGCCTGCCAAGCGTAACTATAAATGTAAATCCTCCCTACAAAGGAAGAGGCCCTGGTGGACTTTAAAGGGCCAAAAGAAAGATAAAAAAACAAAATGCATACATACCTATGACTGCACTTCGCTCCCTTTTGTGATTTCCAAGTGATGCAACACATGTGATTTTCATTTTTGGTTTGGCTGGAGCTCTTATCCCAAGAGTGGATATCAATAAATCTTGAGATACTGGCCTTGCACCATATGCTATCAAGAGGTCTCGTTCTATTACCTGAAAATACAGGATACTTTCAATTTACCCTTTTTTAAGTTATTGGTTAACAAAACTCCTTGCATTATATTTTGATAGTTCTTAATATGAACTACTAAAAACTAATTTAAAACTACGGGCTGATATTTCAATATTCAGATTTATATCCTTCAGACCGAATTTCGGTCACGGCAGCCAGTTTTTATTAAAAAGGTTATTTGCAAGTGAAAATACGAATGTGCCTGTTTCAAATTTCCCTCTTCGGGTTTTACTAGCTTAATTGAAATATCGTCCATAAAAATTGATCTGCGTCGGGGACATTCGCGCAACAATTTTTTACGATTTCCCAAACGAAGTCCCAAAACTGGACGAATCGTTTGATAGACTTAAAATGGCATTGGCCCTTCTAAGGCAATGCAGTTCTATGGCCTGTACTGTAGATGTAATAAGTTCAGCACAGTCGTTTAATTTTTAAAGATGAAGTTAAAGGTGTTATGGAAGGAAGCGTATGAAGAGATTAAAATATTGAATATTAAATCGGGAAGCGTTCACGAGATTTTACACGAACACCTGCGCATGAGAAGGATTGTTTCGTGCGTCACTGATGCTCCGAGGCAGGCCCGCGTGGAAAGGTGGAGTGGAGTGACATGATTACTAAATTTGAAGCAAGTTCGTCTCGGCTTGTTTTGGATTGGCTGGCGTTTTGGTTTGGCTGTTTTAAAATGAACCAACGTCTGCCAAATTAAGGCAATCGAGAAGCGCAATGAAAATTTTGATCGCTACTTTTTTCACTTTAACGGGGTATCTGGTGTTAATGTTTACAAAATCGAGTTACCCTATGAAATTGCCGTTCTGCAATACTGTCTATTTCAAATCAAGATAATTCTTTATCAAAATTAGTCATTGTTTATTGATTAGCGTTATGTTTTCATCGCATTTGAATCTTTTTCGCCATCATAGATACTTTAAAATATCGAGTAATGGAATATGAGTACCGTCGTGGCAGTAACGCGGCACAAGCGGCACGCAACATCAACGACGTTTACGAAGCGAATACAACAAAAGAACGCACCACCGGTTATTGGTTAGCCCGCTTCGGTTCTGGAAATTTCAACCTGAAAAATAAACCCAGTGGTCGTCCGAAAACTTTGGTCAACAATGACGAATTAAAGGCGATTGTGGAAGCTGATGATACTCAATCTACGGCTGAATTAGCAGCAGTTTTAGACATCAGCGTCAAATTGGCAAGGTAAAACAGCTTGAAAAATGTGTGCCCCACGAACTTAATGATCGCCAGCGCAAAGTACGCGTCGAGACGTGCCTTGCTCTGCTCAACAGCCACACAAACGAAGGAATTTTGAACCGCATTGTTACCTGAACGAAAATGGATTCTGTTTGACAATCGCAAGCGCTCAGCAAGTTGGTTGGATTCTGGTTCAGCACCTAAACAATGCCCTAAACGAAAACTTACCCATAGAAAAGTAATGGTCACTGTTTGATGGTCTAGTTCATCACGGCTTCTTATCAAACGGGATGAGCTTTACTGCAGATGTATACTGTGAAGATCTGAACACAATGATGGAGAAGCTCGCACGTCTCCAACCAGCTTTGGTCAATCGCTCGTCCCCACTGCTCCTGCACGACAACGCACGACCTCATACTGTGAAACAGACGGTTTCCAAGTTATAAGAGCGGGGGTTGGAAGCTCTCCGTGATCCGACGTACTCACCACACCTTGTGCCTACAGACTTCTACTTTTTCTAGAATTTGGATAACTTTTTGGCGGGAAAAAGAATCAATACCCGAGAGGCAGTACAAATTGCCTTTAAAGAATTGGTTGCCACACGTCCAGCTGATTTCTTCAAGAAGGGCATCAATAAACTGCCACTACGTTGGCAATGATGCAACAATTGCATGGGTGATTACTTTGATTAATATAAATAAAATTATATAAAAAAATACGTTAACTTATTTCCAAAAAAACGGCAATTTCATAGGTAAAGATCTAATATACTATCAAATGCTTGCTAGAAGCCTAGAAGTGCTCACTGCTCTGACTGATCAAACAAGTAGCTACATGGGCTCCTGCTTCAACATGAAAGAGCGCCTGCGCACTCAGCGCTGAAAACGAGGCACTTTCTGGTCAATACATCGCTTAAACTTTTTAGGTCACCTTCCTTATAGTCCTGATTTGGCACCATGTGACTTCTTTTTGTTCTCTAAAATAAAACATTAGCTGAAAGAGAAAAAGTTTTCATCATCGGAAGATGCGTTAGCAGCGTTCGAGTAGGAAGTTGCTAGAGAAAAGATTTCTGAGGCGGACTGGACAAAATTTGTTTCGAATTTTGGTTCAGACCCATCCAAATTTGTATAGATGTTGCTGCGGGAGAGCTGGTGAAGAGTTCTTTAAAAAAAATCCTCATAGAACTTTTATTAGGTTCGCAAATTTTTCAGAGTAGCCCACGTAATATTGACGTTTAAATGTATTATTTAATTTTACAGTCTAATATTGTCCCAACGGCTACAAAACAGGGCCTATCAAAATGGATTTTATAATGTTTATAAACATGGTATTCTTAACTCACCTTCTTTCCATTAATGTACCACTGAAGTTCTGGTGCTGGAAATGCTTTCGCTGAAGAACAATTGACATCGAGTGGTTCTTCTAGGGCATAGGTTTGCTCATGGCCGCTGATACTTGGATTCTCCCGTGAAAAATCTATAAATGATATATAAAATGATATAATGTAATATTTCTAATAATGTTATATTTTGTTAATTTATAAAATTATCAAAATTGCTTGTGTTTAACGCCGTAATTTGTATAATATCCTATGCAATAATATAATTGTACATTTACGAAATTGTCTATTATTTTTAGCAAAATGGTAATGTATAAAAAAGTATTGATTCTAAAATTCTTGTAACCATAAAACTAATGACAGCCATATTCTATTAAAGGTCTTATTACGCCTTTATGGCTTTAACGATTTAGATAATCAGTACCACGAATAATGTAATAAAAATAATAAAATTAAGGAATATGCTTTAAAAATACACATATAATAATGAGTGAATAAGCCAGAGATAAAAGTAATTTATTCCCATACATAAAACGGTCGTGTTATAAAATGTGCAGACGTATCCATCATGGTAATTGCTCTTTTGTTCATTAGAAATGTATCATTCGTGTTCCGCAGCGCTGCGTTACTTACATAAGTATGTAAAAATTTGTTATTGTGATTAATATGTAGTGACGATGTAAGAATATCTACTACCCCATATCATCCCGTGGGTGTCGTAAAAGGCGACAGAGAGAAACAAATCAGGAGAAAGGCAGCAGCGTATTGCTAGTAAAGACTCAAAATGAAAAAAAAACTGCGATTGCCAACATGCTTGCCAAGCGTGGCAACTATGGCAAATATCCCCCCTATGAGGCAATCTATGTGGGAGGCCTAACATATTTAGCAGGACTTTAATAGGCTGTAACGGTACGGATTAATGTTAGGATCCAAACCTTTCTATAATAAGTAGGTAAATTATTATTAAAACAACAAAGGACCTGACTAAAGTAAGTATCTAATATTTTATATAATTATCGTTTCAAATAAACAAAACCAGCTACAAAACTTCCACGGTTCGACGGAGGCTAGATTAAAACGCAAGATAGGATTATAGTGCATAAGTGTGTGCGCAATTACAGGTGTACTTTTTATTCTGTCACTCTTATAATCCGACTAGCTTTTGCCCGCGACTTCGTCCGCGTGGAGTTCGGTTATATCGCGCCCATGTGTGAAAAAGAGTCTGCTGGTACAAGCCACAATTATAACTGGATGTCGCGGGTAAAAGCTAGTAAACTACAAAACTTCTTTATATTAATTTCTCACGCGTAAGGTCACCAGTAATCTGATAATTTTGGCACACAGTAATAGATTAGCAAAAAATGTGGTGTATAAAGAAGTTTTGTAGTTTACTAGCCTTTGCCCGCGACATCCAGTTATAATTGTGGCTTCCACTACATTGCGATGTAACGCTTTTACTTTTAGTCTGGTTCCGTTGCACAGTTGAGGTTTTAAATTTCGCAACAACATAACAGGAGTGCTCACGCGCAGAATAAGCTTATGATGTGGAAGACCCGATGGTTTCAGTGAATTAAGAAATTCGACAGGGTAGTTAATTGCGTCATCTGTGTTGACCACAGAGTCTATTGACGTGTACACCATTTCTTCCCCCTCAAAAGACATTAACAGTATATCGTTAATTGCCGCTGCTTGGTCGTTTTTCGGGGTTAGTATGGCACGTCCACACAACCATTCCATTGGCTTATCGTGGATATGAGCAATATCTGGGTAAATTTTGGATATTAACTCCTTTAACGTAAATACAACTGTGCACAAATTATCAGGGATGGTTATCATTCCGTCATTTATCGGGTAATCACCGTTGCCGATTTCAAATGAGATCAAAAAAGGGGAGTATTATACGTAGTTTACAAGTTAATAATAATTTAGTTTTGAAATTGATATGAATTATTATTAAAAAATGAATTAAAGTAATAAAATTAGTCAAGGTATATTAAAAAAATATTAAAAAATTATGAGTATATTTACATTGATTTATTTTATATAATCAAAATCACACAAAGTCACTATTGTAGGCGTAAAAATATATAAATTTTAATAAAAATTACAAATTGTTATAACATCAAAAAATAATAATTTAGTTTTGAAATCGATATGAATCATTATTAAAAAATGAATTAAAGTAATAAAATTAGTCATTATTATTAGTTGTTATAAACCTTTCCACTATCGCAAAAATCACGTTTACAAAAACTCCCAAGATCCGTAAAAGCTTTGCTTATTTGAATGGACTGGTGGTATGCTTGTGGCAATTCAATGTGTCCAAATGTTTGGGTACGATTCTTTGGTCTTCTTCGTCTTAATATTCATCGACAGTGGAACTTTTTATCTCATTTTGATCCTTAATCTTCAAAATTATACATCATAAGAGTGAGTGTATTTTCTTGTAAACGTAAAACACTGACCTCCACAAGATCAACCCATCGAATTATCTTACTATTTTTATCATGTCGACAATAATTAAGATTATTTTTTATCAAGATGTTTTTATGTCATAATTCACTGTTTTATTCTTATTACATCACTTATTATTTATCACAGCCTATCAAAAGTCTGAGCATAGAGATATTTGATAAAGTTGCAGCGCATGGAAGCCGATTTTTTTTTAAATTTTGAGTTGTTACTCGTATCTGCTGCCTCTCCCCTGTTTTATATCTCTCTGTCGCCTCTTAAGGCACCCACGAGCTAATAAATCAGATTGCATTGATTAATTGATATTTTTCACCGGTATAGAATTCAAAATAATGTTGTAGATTTATTTAGGAATATTGACCAACATTATTTTTCATGTTTCTTGGAATCACCCTCATAATGGTTGTGCCCAGTTTCAAAAACCTGTGCGTAATTGAAATCGCAAATAATTTGGCTGCATAGACATACAAGGATAATTTATACATATTTTTATCTGGCCGTAGCAGCCATCAGTATAAAATGAAAATTTGTATATACCTGTTTCATTTTCATTTTCACTCTTACAATTGCTTCCTTTTTTTTAGCTATTATAGTCTCATTTATATATTATAGTCTCATACATGCGTACAGCATCAAAATAGTAAAATAATACATTGGATACTTTCTTTTGTAGCAGAAGGTACCCACATTAAATTGTGGTATATTCGAAAGTCATAGGAAACCAGAAATTGCAATTGTATTATCTCTGTCAATTGTCGGTAAATGTTAATAATACATATAACAATTACATTACATAACAGACTCTAAGTTTCCAATTTCAACAAATGTCATGAGTAGCTTATGGTAACTAAAGTATAAACATTATTTTAATATTGATACTTTAATTAAAATACGATAACTTTCAACTAAAAGTGCGGTTTAAAATTTAAGATAAAAGTTTAATTTTATAGCAATAAATGTAAAGTCATTTTATCGAACAAAAAAAATGATTGACTCAAGTTGGTACGTAAAATAGACGATAAATGGCCTGACGTTATGAATTCGTGGAAAAATTCTTTTGATTTATTACACTAAAATTTAGACTCTACTTAAATTCTTCATATTGAACTTTAATCTTAAATTTTATGCCGCACTTGTGGTTGAAAAGTATCTTATTAATAAATCACTTGCCGTGAAATATTTTTATTTTATTTGAAGGTTTCACTTCCGCATGTGAGTAGCCTACTCAGTCCCCCCTGCGACCATGGTGCTGCAAAGCACCGAAAACGTCGGGAATTAAAAATAAATAAATTAAACGCGATAAAATTCGTTCATTTTTGTTAATGCGTATGTATTCACCAAAATAAGGGACATTAAAATTTTGGAAATAAATAAATAATAATAAAATTTATTTCCTCTTAAACATTAGAGTACTAAAATTACTAGATAATAATTAATGAAAATGAAATAAGAGACGTCCAATAAAAAAATACTGAATGGTTGACAACGCTAGTTACTTCACACGTCATTTCATTCTTTTTTACACATTAGGTACCTCAATTCAAAGAGAACATGTTACAATAAAAAATATTCTATGTTCAAAAAATATTCGTATTATCAAACGAATCATTGAAAAACATCGACGCCTAGAATCGACGCATTACAGTGATTAAAAAATCGATGTATTTTTCATGTAGATGTTGAGTATTTCAAGTAGGTAGATATTAAGTGCTTATATTACTTCATCATCATCATCATCATTACAGCCCTTCACAAGTCTATTGCTGAACATAGGCCTCCCCCACGGAATGCCACAAAGCACCGTCCCGAGCCACCTGCATCCATTGACTTCCTGCATGTCTTACCAGGTCGTCACTCCATCTAGTGGGGAGACGCCCTACACTACGCCTGCCGGTACGAGGCTGCCACTCGAGAACCTTTCTTACCCATCGGTTGTCAGTTCTTCGAGCTATATGGCCGGCCCATTGCCACTTCAGCTTACTAATCCTTTGGGCTATGTCGGTTACTCTGGTTCTACTGCGGATATCCTCATTTCTAAGTTTATCACGCAGAGTAACCCCGAGCATAGTCCTCTCCATAGCTCGCTGAGCGACCTTGAGCTTCCTCATACGGCCAGCAGTGAAGGACCACGTCTCAGTTCCATATGTCATCACTGGCAACACATACTGGTTGTACAATTTAGTTTTGAGGTTTTGAGGTATGCCTGACGAGAAGATGGGTCGTAATCTCCCGAACGCTGCCCAGCCGAGTTGAATCCGTCGATTGACCTCTCGGTCGAAGTTGGACTTACCTAGTCGGACTATTTATCCCAGGTAAACATATTTGTCAACAACTGAGCTTAGTGCTCCCAACGACTACCGGCATAGGTGTGACATGGACATTAAACATGATTTTTGTTTTGTCCATGTTCATCTTGAGACCTATCCGTTGGGAGACACTATTGAGTCATTGAGCATAGTTCTTAGGTCCTCCAGCGATTCTGCCATAAGGACTATATCGTCGGCAAATCGAAGGTGAGTGATGTACTCGCCATTGACGTTAATACCGTATCCTTTCCAGTATAGTAGCTTGAAAACATCTTCCAATGCAGCGGTGAAGAGTTTCGGGATATTACATCACCCTTTCTTACACCTCTCTGCAGTTGGATAGGTTTCGTACTCTGATTCTGTACTCGGATAGCCATCGTAGCCCTACTCTACAAACACTTCAGCACCTCGATATACCGACAGTCCACTTGGCACCGCTGAAGGGACTGCAGCACCGCCCAAATAGCACGGCTTTCTCATAGTCCACCTACGCAAGGCAAAGTGGCAGATTGTACTCTTCGGTCTTTTGTACAATTTGCCTAAGGGTATGTATGTGGTCTATGGTGCTAAGGCCTTTTCGGAAACCGGCTTGTTCGGGAGGCTGGAAGTCGTCGAGTCTGCATGCGAGACGATTCGTAATGACTCTCGAAAACAGCACGTAGACGCGGCTCAGAAGGGAAATCGGTCTGTAGTTCTTCAAGAGAGCGTTGTCGCCTTTCTTGAAGAATAAGACCATTGAGGACGGAATTAAAGAGCTTCTGAAGGACTTCAAGTACCGGTTTTCCACCCGCTTTCAGAAGCTCCGCTGTAATTCCATCCTCACCTGGGGCCTTGCCGTTTTAAGGTGCTGGAGAGCCATTCTAACTCGCTCAGACTGACGTCTGGGATATCATCGGAATAGTATCGGATAAAACTTGCTCTAGGATCGTTACTCACACTTGCGTGTAGCTCCAACGATGACGTGTACAACTGCCCATAGAACCTCTCAATCTCACTCAAAATTTCAGGTGTCCCGGAAACGATGCTGCCACATTCGGTCTTCAGCTTCGACAGTTGGCTCATTCTGGCAGACAGATCTCTGGCAAAGACTTTGGAGCCCTGGTTCCATTCGATCGCTTCTTCAATACGAGCTGTATTGAAGTTGCGAAAGTCCCGCCGCATGCATTTGGAGATCTGTCTGTTCAGTTGCCTGTATGCTGTCAAATCTGCTGAAGACTGCAGCTTCATCTCCCGTCTAACAACCATGAGATTAAGAGTGTGATCGGAGAGTTTTTGTGTTCTTCGACGGGTCTTAAGGAACTTAGCTCCGACGGCATGGACAGTTTCCACAAGCTTGTCATTCATATCGTCCACTTCATTGCAATCTTCTAGACACTGAAAACGATTTTGTAACTCGAGCTGAAAGTTTTCGGGACTTTGGATTAGAGCACGAGGAGGACGGAGCGTTGACTTCATTAGACGTGACCTCCAACTTAACGTTTAGGTTCAGTGCGCCTCTCACCATTCGGTGATCGCTGCCAGTTTTCACCCTCGCGATCACTGAGACATCACTGAACAGTTGTCGTCTGGTCGTCATAATGAAGTCAATCTCATTTTTTGTCGAACCGTCGGGGCTCAACCAGGTCCACTTTCTGTGGGGCCGCTTTTGGAAGAAAGAGTTCATCATAAAGGTCCTCTTTCTCCATAAAGTCGGCCAGCTGCTGGCCCCTTGGGTTCCGTTGCCCTATTCCGAATTTCCTACTTTCAGCTCACCGCTCTCTTGTGCCTAGTTTTACGTTGAAGTCTCCCAGTAACACCGTATAGTGGGTTTTGGAGGAATGCATGGCTCTAGAGATATCCTCATACATTTCTTTCACCTCCTCATCGGGTGTGCCGAGGTTGGTGCGTAAACCTGTATGACCTTCAGCGAATACCGTTTGGTGATTCTGAGTATAAGTTACGCAACCCTCGTCGACACACTCCCAATCTTTACAACGTTGTTAGCGAGAGACTTGTGGACGATAAATCCGACACCTCCTTAGGACAGATGGTCGCCCTCCCGGTGATAGAATAAGTTGCCGGATTCGAGGATTACCGTGTCCTGCCCCTCCCTTTGGACCTCGGATAGTCCTATTATATGCCAGCGTAACTTATCTATCTCTTCTTCCACCTCCAGCATCTTCTCGTCAGTCCTCAGGGTGCGTGCGTTATATGTTGCCAGGTCGAGTCGTCGTAGGTGGCAACCGAACCTCCACCGGAGATTCTTAGCACCTCCTGCCCCGCCGTTACCATGGTCGCCACCGTAGCCAGGGATAGCGGGGCCGCCGGGGACTGGGGGCCGTTTATTCGTGTCGTTGCTCATGGTTGCTCATATTGCCATAGTTGCCACGCTTGGCGAGCGGGTTGGCAACCGCAGTTTTTTATTACTTTTTGCTTTTATCAGAAAGATGCTGCTGCCCATCTTCTGTATCAGTTTCCCTTTATCGCCTCTTACGACTCCCACGGGAAGATATGGGGTAGTGGGTATTCTTACCCACCACTACACGAGGACTATATTACTTATATCACCGAAATTCAATTTAAAAAATCATTTTGGCCGTACCCTACACACGTACAAGGCATCGTCCGTATTTTAGGTAAATTACATCGGGTGTGTGTAATAATAAAAGTATCCTGTGTTATACTGTTATATCTCCTACGTAGTTTAGAGATTACATTAATTTTAAATAATTTGTCTCCGTAGTAGTGGTCAGGCATCAATATCATCATCATAAAATAATATTATTGTAACGCAGCACAGACCTTTTATTTCTGACAGAGTTTTAGGGCAAAAAAGTGCTGCGCCAATGCACATTGGCAGCCATCCCAAACTTGTAATCCAAGTATCATCTTATAAATATATTTTTTAAATTTCTCAGACATTTACAGTTAAAATTATTAATTTCTTTGCTGCCTACGGGGGTGATATTTGTTACATATGTAACAAATATTATTGAATATGTAGATAAAATACAATATTGTTTTTTTTTAATATTCATAATCCGTAACTCAGTTATCATCTACGTTGATCTTTGAGTTAGGCAGTTGTAAAACAAAATAGATATAAGTAAAAACGCAAGCCATAGGGTATCCCTAAATATTCAGTATATTGTTTGAAATTCACGTTACTTAACAAAACTTCGCCATTTTTAAAAGTGTTGAGAACTCGATTACAAAGTGAAACCTCGTAAGGTATAAAAGGTTACTTGAGAGTTTTTTTGTTGAAAATTACTTTTTAGGTTCTTACGCCTTGAGCAATGCAAATTTTCTATGCTTCCGCGTCTATGCCATTCATAGTACGTACTTAGTACTTCTTTTTAGAAAATAAAACCAGAATTTAGGTTTCATTTCATTTGTATTAGTTAACATATTTTTTTTACGATTGTCAAATTTCTATTACCTAAAGCTATTTTTAAACGTTGTGTTTGTTAGGGCCAAATTTTGAAACTGAATTTTAAAGCAGTTATCCTCAACCGATTAAGTTGAAATTGCATACATGTTTAGTTTGGATGCATATCAATGCAAACATGCAAATAATGCATGGTTAGCTCAATGACGTCATTCTAAATCTAATATGGCGCACCGCCCAAGATGGCGGACCAGTTATTTTTTTATGCACCCCATGGTATGGGTATCAAATGAAAGGGTTTGCTCAGAAGAATACGAAAATAAAATGAAATCACTCTAAATCTAATATGGTAGACTTCCAAAGATGGCAGGCTATGTTTTTTTATTCACCCTCATGATATGGATATCAAATGAAAGGGTTAGCTGAGAAGAATACGAATAAAATGACGTCCGCGTTCAGCTCTTTAAGGAGATGGTGTACTACTGCCCGATTATACGGTCAGACTTAGCGGGGTCGTGTCTTAACCAATATCGACCTACACCCTAGGTAAATTCCAGCGGTGGACGAAAAAATTCAAAATGGCGAAAAAAAAGATGGCCGCCATACCAATTATCAAACTCGGCAAAGGTTAGGGATAGTTTGGTGGTGCTCGAACAAATGTTGTAGAGACCGACAATGGTCAAATGCTGGAGATAAAAAAATTAAGATGGCGGATAGTATAAGTTGGCGATCAAAAATCAAAAATGACTCATTAAATTAAATGAACAAACTAAAAACTATGTCCAGCGATAACTAAAAAATAATAAATAAATTAATAGTAAAACATTTTTAAAAACAAGCTTTTATTTAAATGCTTTAAAAACAAGAAAATAAACTTTAAATTAAATCAAACCCATGAATTTATTACATCACACTATTTATATGATTTAGAAGCATGTCGCGAAATTTAGCTGTATACATAAACAAATTCTAAGAAAAAAATAATGTTTTTTATAAGATAGGTAAATCTCGCGACTTTCTTCCTTTTACTACTAGCAGTGATGGACTGCGTTTCAGATCCATGTGTTCATACAATTTGAGGCATGGTACTATACAAGTAGGTAATTTTGACATTTGAAGAAGAAGTTGTATTATCCACACTCCAAATTCTGAGTGAGGATGGAGGGAAGGATGTGGGGTACTTCCCTTTCACTTAGCTTCCCATTCAAATAATGGACTATGATTCTGTTTTATTATTACTAATTACTAATAGATTCATACTATACTATACTCCCTCATAATGTTATAGCCACTCTTTTTTAATTTTTCTAAACTAGTGCCCGACTACAATCCCATCTGGTGGTAAGAGAAATTCTCACTCATATCATTCATGTTTTTTAAAGCATCTATCATGTCTATGCAATGGTTATATAATTAAATAGGTAAATTTCATATTGTAATATAATTACTCAAACCTTAATAACTTTTCTATGAAAAAAGATGAAATCTTACAAAGAGAGAAGTGCGTATAAATAGATGGTTACTTTGAGTAGACAGAAAATATAATATCTGCTCCGAGAAATTAATTAACATGAAATAGAGCTTGGAAACCCTCAAAGAGTTTGCAATATTGACAGAAATTTGATACTGTTAGTAAATGCAAACTTTCCTAGAAAGTTCATAGTTATATAGATTTCCTTATTGAGAGTATATCGGTCGGTTATAATATTAGGTACTATGCAACTGTACGTGAGGTAATAAGATCAAGATACCTATAATTACTTTAGACACAGTGAAAGCGCAAAGGTATTTATTGCTGTGACTGTTGGCAATCTACTGAGCTGAGTAATAATTGTATATTAGCTTAGGAGAAGTAAATCTAACTAGTAGTCGAAATAAAGTTTATCCGTAGAACGTATAATGATTTTCTTACATTTACGCGTATATTTTAATGTTAAATTTAAACGTAACGTTATATTTTAATTCATAGAACGTAGTATGCGTATAATGCGTAGAACGTATATTTTACGCGCGCACATACGTGTGAATGTGTAACAACGCACGGACTCCCTCTTTCTCTCTCTCTCATACACACACACACACACACACACACACACACACACACACACACACACACACACACCCACACACACCCACAAATACACACAAATACAAATACACACATATACACACAGACGCACGCACGCACACACGCACGCACATACACACCCACACACACCCACACATACACACAAATACAAACACACACATATACACACACGCACGCACATAAGAAATTTATGTACCTATATAAAATGGCTCCACGATGTAACACATCTTCGTTTACAAACAAGAATTATTAGTGGAAGTAACGTTTTCTATATTTAACAAAAAAAAATTGTTCCACAAGCAGGACTATTTCTTTTCGATCTTACAAAAGCTTTTCATACGCAATTTACACCGATAAGTAATGATAACGCTGGAACCAATTTAATCTTTATTTCATCGTGGTGTCTCAGGAGCTTTAGTATTAAATGAGTTTTAAAATTCACGTCGACCCAGTTGCGTTATATAACAGCAAAAATAATTTGAATATGAGCAAAACTTTAGTTAAATCAGGAACCGTTTCATATTAAAATGAAATTTATTCAATGAACAATCTCTTATATTTTGCTTTAAATAATCAAATAGGTTAGATTTACACACGGGAAATAAATTAAAGCCGGTCTTAGAAACTATTCCACCTTCATTTTCAAGAACTCCTAATTGTTTACCAATAGACATAATTTACTGTGATTGCTACGCTTGGCAGGCGGATTTGCGATGGCATTGCTAAGGTCTCTCGACGCTGTTTCTGTAGCTGGTCTGTGTTTTTTTCCATTGAGGATATCGATTGCTACATTATTATGTTTTCGAATAGGCTTTTAATATCATAATAATCAAAATATTTATATAAGTATAAAATACGTGAAAATTATGAGATAAATATTCAGTCTGTATTAAAATCTCATCCGAAGCAATTAGTGTTACTTAGCGACATTATAAATAGAAAATACTATATATGTATATAATAAAAGAAAAATAATACTTTAGATCAAAACGATAAAATATTTCAAAATAAAACATTTTTAGAAGCAACTTTGAAGTCAATACTAGTCACTTTTATAAGGTTCGTAATTTCAATATAATTGAAATAACAGATCAAATAATAATTTTAGAAATTTGCCGTAAATTCTCTGCATCCTTTTCACACTTTTTAATTTCTATAATATATAAAGCAACATAATGACTCGTACCTTCTATGTCTATGCCTATAAAGATCTATTCATTTAATTTATTTTAGTGTGAAAGTTCTTTATTTAATTATAAGCTACAGATATTTGACAAATAAATTTACTTTAAATAAATTATTTTTAAATTATTGTACGTCCGATACGAGCAGAACATAATGATATTTATTTATACATACGTACAGACAAAATAAAAAAAAAACATGTGTGCATGTCACACGCGGTAGAAGTGAAACATTCAGAAAACTAAACTTGGAGAGAATGAGACGAATGCAGAGTATCAGGAGTAGGATAATTGTAGGGTTTATTTATCATAATATTGTTACCAAGTTTAAAAAATATTTTACATTTTATTCTACATATACCTATTTCATAACATAACAGACTCCAAGTTTTCAATTTCAACAAACGACACGAGGGGCTTATGGTAACTAAAGTATGAATATTATTTTAATATTAATTTATTTCATATAACAATTTTGAACCACAAGTGCGGCATAAAATTTAGAAAAAAATTAATTTTATAGCAAGCAAATGTTACGATCCTTATTTTTAGGCATGTAGAGCCTACATTTTAGTGTAATAATCAAAATAATATTTTCTTTCGAATAAAATTGGTAGTGTGGTGTAGTGGTTGAAAATTATCTTATTAAATAAATAATTTGCCGTGAAATATTTTTATTTTATATTTCATTTCATTTGAAGATTTCACTTCTATCGCGTGTGACTTACACACATGTTTTTTATGCAATATGGTTAATATTATACAATATTGTATAATTATTTATACAATATTTTATTATATACAACATTAAAAACTATAATAAAAAAAAACTAAAACTAGTAACTTAATTATCATACAGTCCTACTCCCCGCGGTATCGTGCCAAGAACGCTGGCTGCGTTTCCCCGCTGAATGGCTATACTTAGCCTTTGAGCGAGAAAAGAACTAGCCCTCTTATCACCAGCAGCAACGACCGATAGTCTCTAATATTTATTTCTCTATTATTTATTAATTATTATTTATTTAGTAGTTAATTAATAAATAAATTAGTTTTTATACCGTTTATTTTAACAACTAAATTTTATACAAACCATATTTAAAGCACCGCACAAAGAGGAGACCGAGATAATAGGAAACACTGTATTTTTTTAAAATACTAGAAATTCTATTAACATTACAAAATATTACCTTTAATCACTACTGTAAGCTAAAAATGCTTGTGTTAGGAATGGTTCACGACATTTGTGCAACAGCGGATTCGAGCCCACAACCTTTTGAGTTCGCTGTCCGCATTCTGCCATTAGGCTACTGTCGCTTACTACATTGTACACTATTTCATTCTCTCACAGGCTAAATCCTATAGATAAATAAGTTCGTCTTTTTTTAGTGTCTTTTTTTCGTTTCATCGAGTTTCAAATCTCAACAATTCTAAAGAAGTTTTCACTTCAATAATAAAATTGAAGTGTCTGTTTATAATATTTAAATAACTTGCTTATATTAAGCTCCGGGGGTTATTTGCATGCTATTAAGACATAAAAAACCTGTCTGTCTTTCCTGTAGTAAATATAATTATTTATAATAAAACGATTCTTTATTTTAAATTTCTCGTAAGAGAAGACAGAAGGAAAAAAAGCAGGAGATGGGCAGCAGTGTCTTCCTAATAACGATTAAAAATAAAAAACTCAGTTGCCGACCCGGTTGCTAAGCATCGTAACTATGGCATATATCCTACTATGAGGCAACCTATGGAGACCTATACCTATATTCAGCTGCGGACTTTGGTAGGCTGTAACGTTAAATCTTTACACGTTCACTTGTCATTTCGGCGGAAATCACAGAACACTAACTCTAGCGAGAGGCGGAAATAAAGTGAGTAGGTGAGACGAGAGACTATGACATTTGTCTGGTGAAAAAAACCTTCTTAATGTTGTTGCCAACTGAATATTAAATGAAAAAAATGAAAGTCAATTTCTGAAATATATATATATATATATATATATATATATATATATATATAAAATACAGGAAGTGAATCTTCCGTTATGTATGTCGGCGGCCAATAGGGCACACTGCCGTAGACCTATGAGTATCTTGATTAATTAAATACGCTTGATGTGGTTTACGAGTGTTAGTAACTTTTTTGTAGAAGAGGAGACAAACGAGCTTATGAACATCTGCATCACTAGAGGCATTGTAGATTCATTGCCAAAATGTTCTATTAGGTGTCAAAGTAACGATAGTAAAAGTTATAAATTCATGTAATTAACTAAGGATTGAGTTAAGGATCTATCATATTTTAATATTATTAAATCCAATCAAAGAAAACTCAACCCCGGAAGGTATTTAAAACCCAAGAGGAGGAGTCTAAAAGTTACTTTAGAAAAATATTGTATGTTGAAGAAAAAATAACAATTGTTAAAATATTATTGAGCAAAAGGTTACCGTAGCTTAAATAGGTGAGGTGAGAGGTCTTAGAGAAGAATAGTAGGGGAATCCAAATTCAAAAAATTATTGTAATTTGCTTTAACACTGCATGTATAAACTAAAAGGCCTACGTAGTTTGTATGGGAATCATAGAAAATTGTACACAGCACGTGATGTCTTGTATCTTATTTCTATCTCATGGCTCTCCATTTTCTACACCATGAAGTGGACGTAAATGTTTCATTCACCCTTTCTCTGTTTGTTAAAACAAAAAGCAAACCTATAAAACTTATTAGGTAATTTGATATTTTGAAGAATATTTAAAACTACACAAAATACCGGTATAACTACTGAATGCTTTTTAAACACATAGAGTTTATTTTCCGAATCCTAATGCCACTTCATTTACCATAACAGTAATTGAAACTCGTCATAATCCAAGAATAATCAATAACCAGTGCGTTTGTACATATTGGCTGCATGGGGATATTATCAATATTTGCAGATACGCTGATCGAAAAAGCAAGTTAATTAAATAATATAAAAACAAAACGCTTTGAAACGCGTGTAAATATAAGAAATCATTATTTTTTTAAATAAACTTTTATTTGTATACCAACAACAATACTTAAATAAATTAATACCTTTTTTATATACCTACGATAACGAGTCCACCTAATGGTAAGTGGTTGCGGTGGCCCATAGACATCTACATCTATCCTCGATTACGAATCAAAATGCAGATGCGTTGTCACCCGTAAGGACTAAGATGGAATGCCTCGTTTCCAGTAAAAAGGGTCTCCGGTTCTTTACACTTACCATACAAAACACAGCAGCGATAAGCTGCTATTTTACGCTGGTATTATGTGAAAGCGTGGTCCTTCCCCGGTCGAGCTGACCCATTCGTGCAACTATACCAGTAATATAGCTGCAGCATGGCTCTACCACGTAAAAAAATAATGTTTTAAACTTTTAATATTTTACTTATTTCTCATAATAATTTATAAACTGATATAAAGAAAAAATGATATAAAGAAGAAAGAAGTTTATCGTTCGTTATTTTAATTATTATTATATACATTGAGGGGTGCTTTACTTGGGAAAATTTTACTTAGGGTCTCTTTTGTACTTGGAGATGTTTGTCCCGGTAATTGAGTTTTCAGGACTTTTCGGGTTTGAATGTGTGTTGTTGAACTTTGTAACTTTTTATGTTAATTACAAACAAGGTGAAGTAAATAAATAAGCAAATACACATTTCTGACGTTTCTTAGCAAATTATGGAAGGTTTGTAAATGTATTAAAATAGGAGACTAAATAACATTTATTGCTATTACTCTATAAATAAAATGATAGAGGTTTGCATTTGTGTGCGCATCACGGAAAACTACTAAATAGATTTCAATTAGGTTTTCTTTCTTAGACACTTGGCCCTTATCTAAAAAAAAATATTGCGATAACTTCATTTTATATAAAGTTATTAAAGTTTTAAGAACCAACGATTTTTATAAGCACTACGTGTTCAGTGATGTGTGTAAGCAACGCGGACGAAGTCGCAGGTATCAGCTAGTATTAATATATATTTAATAAGATAATATTATACATAGCGTGGGTTAGTGGAAAAGTACCTGGTGACTACGTCGCAGGTTCTTTGGAGCCCAACCCGAGCACAAATTTTCGGGACTGGATGTATAATAGGAATGTCAGATACACAAAGACAGTTATTGCATCCTAGTCTATCTCCGAGCTTATCGCATGAGCGTTACATTGGATATGGGGAGTTTGGAAAAGTGTCGTGACGGCGTAAGTGAATCCATCACCCTTTTTATCCCGTGGGTGCCGTAAGAGGCGACTTTGGGGATATATCAGAAAGATCACATTGCATCCGATAGATGGCGGTTTCGTTAACGCCAGACGTAAAATAACCAGACCGGCGACGAGAAGCAGTGTCAAATGTGTGAGATGTCTGATACCGCGATGTCCATCGTCTCCAGCGTGCTGTTTACAGCAAATCTAACCTACAACAAAAAAGTATCATGTTCATCAGTAGATTTTTTGATAAAGAGGAAAAAAAGGTAAAGGTTACAATATTATTTGTTAATTGTTGCCATGTTCGAAATCAGTAACATTTATTAGAAGCCCAAAGGAGTTCCATGTATTTCCTAAGTTGCCTCTAACGAAATTCACGGGATAATAAGAGGTGATGTATTTTCTTACGGCGCTACATAAGAGCAAAGATTTATTTTTATTTCAATTATATAAAATTATCTATCTATTTACATACATAGCAAGTTAAGAATAATAATAAACTTTAAGTACATATCATATAGGAAAATCCACCTGCAACACAAAGGAAAACACTACTATTTCACACATATGTATGCATGTATATCACAAAGCTACTCTAGAACAGTAAAAATTGTACTCACAGTATACTTCCATGAAAGCTTCTGATTGTGCGGAGTGGAATGACGGTGCCTCTTCAGACACCTCGCAACGGTAGAGGCCACGGGACTTTAAAGTCAAGTCCCTCAGGTGCACGCGACGTGCGCTCGACTTTTCTAACTGTGAGTGCAGAGGCGTAATTAGGTTAATTATCGCATAATTACCTTTAAATAGCCTATATTACTTGAGCACAAGGTATAATGAATATAATAAGCGAAGTAACATTAGCGTCGAGTAGATGAAAACATTGAAAACAATATCGTCATTAAGGATTATGTAAACTCTCCAGTAAAGTCTTTAGTAAACCTTTCTACTAATAATTTACGGAAAGAATATTAAGAAAAATACATGTTTTCTCCTTCTTTACGCTTAAGCCTATCAAAAGTTCACTGCCTAACATAGGCCTTCCCCATATATTGCCACATAGAAGGGATAGTTCCCATAGTTACCACTATTTAGCTGTTATCTGGAATATGCTGTTGCCCATCTCCTGGTTCAGTCCGCTCGTTACGACACTAGAGGTTAATATGAGGTAGTGGATATTGTTACAACGCCACTACACGGTTTCTCCTTAAAACTAATTAAATACTTTTAAAATATAGTAACATCTCCAACTGATGGTTTTGAGGGTTCCGTAGTTACACAACAAGGAACCCTTATAGTTCGCCATGTCCGTCCGTCCGTCTGTCCGTCCGTCCGTCCGCGGTTTTGCTCAGAGACCCTAGGTGCTACAAATCTGTAATTTAGAATAGTTATAGATATTAATCACGCCTAGAAAACTGTGAAATAAAATCTTAAAAAACATGTTTATTTTGGGTACTTCCCATACAAGTAAATGGAGGGTGATTTTTTTTACCCGTATATTCCATCACGTGGGATATCGTTGGATAGGTCTTTCAAAAACACTGGGGGTGTGAAACAACATCTTTTCGATTTAGGGGTCCGTTTGCGAAATATTTAGCATTAAAGTGGTATTTTTCATTAGAGTCATGTGTCCCTCTACCAACTAAACCGCAGTTTTAAAAAATGTAAAAAGTATACACTATAGTAGTATATATGACGAAGTTAAAAGGAAAACTATCTTACCTAAGTAGAATCAAGATGTTAACGACTAATAGTCGACCAACTTATAAAATGCACTTGAATTAGTAAAAATTTCGTTACAACTCCATAGAAAATAATCTAAAACTAGCTGCATTATAACTTTTTTTTTTATAGCCCATAGACATCTACATCTATCCTCGTTTGCGAATCAAAATGCAGATGCGTTGTCACCCGTGAGGACTAAGATGGAATGCCTCTTTTCCAGTAAAAAGGGTCTCCGGTTCTCTACACTCACCATACGAAACACAGCAGTGTTAAGTTGCTATTTTACGCTGGTATTCTGTGAGAGCGTGGTCCTTCCCCGGTCGAGCCGACCCATTCGTGCTACAACTATACTACTAATATAGCTGCAGCATGGCTCTACCACGAATAAAAAACTTTGTAATGTTATGGTTAACTAGCTTTACTTTTTCATTTGCGGGATAAGCAGGGAGGATTTTTCTTACTTACTTACTACTTTCAATTATTTTTTAGTTTGTACTTATTGTAAGCCTCATTCAAAGTATTCATACGATCATGTAGCCTCATATAGTTTCATTCGTCATACTTTTGGTTTACGCGGGCGACCTGAGGATAATTTAGGGCAGTCAGTGGTGGTTTACGTGAAGGTACGTTACGGTCATATATGTATATCTTAGGGTTGCACTGCCGGGAATATATAGATAGATAGTCAACTATGATTATCTTTGTACCTTGGCATGTGAATGATTTTATGTTAATTGTATTATTTTCAAAATCGAAATGTATTTTTAATCTTTTTTGGATACCACTCCCTACAGTCCTTCAGTTACGATCTTCTTATTTGGGCCTATTTTTATCTAACTTTACTGTCCGAGTATGATGTTATTTTACTGAGGTGTTTGAGGTCCTCATGACATCATCAAGATGTCAAACACCTCAGACGCCCCGTGACCAAGGGAAGAATTAAAAAAGTTAAAATTAAATGCGATACAATCCGTAAAACTAGTTTTATTCCATGTGTAGTATTCGCGTATATATAAGAAATCATAAATTTAGTACGCGGTATCAATAGGGGAACGAGAATAAGCGCAACAAGTATAAACTTAACTATAATAAGAATTAAGTAGTGCAGCAAAGTTCGCCCATAAGAATAGGAAAATTAAGTTCAAAAAAAAAGAAGATTGGAAGTAACATTGCACCAGCGTTAACGTTAACTCATATACATAATTCATTCAGTCTTGTCACACCCAGTGCAAACCGCAGCAGGCCTACGCTGCTATTTTACGCTGGTACTCTGTGAGTCCGTGGTCTTTCTCCGACTAAATTGTGCTGCAGCCATATTAGTGTTGCTGTGTGGTTCTACCACGTAGTTAAGTAAGCAAAAATATAACGTACAAATTATAATTATTGACCTACAATAATTTCACAACATTGACCTTCAGTTTTACGTTTCATGAATCATATGTTGTATTAATTTTTTATCTATTTCCGTTGTTTTTATTACCTACTAGTTCATTCTATGCCTTCAGATTTCATAGTAAAAACGTTAAATCGTTAACGAATAGGTTAAATATTACGAAAACTGATTTGCAGTTTCCGACAGTATTCAAAAGTTATCGTCATATACAAAATCATAATTGTAGCCATGAAACAATTTGTAGTATAAAAATATAAGATATTTCCTATTTAAAAAGGACAAAAATAACAACAATTAATTTATAAAATACCTTACAATTCAATTCAATTTTTTTTCAGTACCATTTCATTGTATTTTAACATTGTTGTCAAGGTATAACTTTGTATTTTACGTCATCGTTACAGTCGGCAAACGATTCTTACGAGTCGCAATTGCTTTTTCTATTGGCTTTGAAAATTAATAATTTTCAAAAGTAGGAAGTTATTTTTCAATTGTTTATTTTGAAGTCTGATTTTAAGAATGCGAGTTTTCATCAGATCTCCACGTTTTGAGGTCCTAGGAAGCCGTTCTGACTATTCCAGGCGCGCGCGTTTCTTTTGTATAAAATGAACGTTATGCGGACTATAGAAGAAGGGGCGAAAAAACTCCGCTATGCTCCTATTTTTGTTCTTTTATTGGTGATTGCGGATTGGTTTATAAGCATTTTTAACCCGTGAAATATCGGACGGTGTTGCTAAACATTGACAAGAAAAATCTTAACGTTGTAATAGGTTCAACGTAAACTGCATGAATGACTGAAATGGACGTTATCGTAAAATGGCGAGAAAGCACTGAAAATTTTGTGTCGATCAAAGATTCAAAATGCTGGCGAAAAAACTCCTGGAATATCAAACTCGTTTTATTGATATAATTATGAAGATATATCCTTAATAAAGAGAAGATCATTTATTCAACAATGACTAAAAATGATGACGATGATAGGGGAATGTTGATAATAGAAAGTGATATCATCATCATTACGGCCTCAACAAGTCCACTGCTGAACATAGGCCTCCCCTAAAGAATGCCACAAAGCACGGCCCTGAGCCACCTGCATACATCGACTTCCGGGACTGTAGCACCGCCTAAATTTCGACGTAATCAAAGGCTTTTTCATTGTCCACATACATAAGGCAAAGTGATAGATTGTACTCTTCGGTCTTCTGAATTGCCGAAGGGTATGTATGTCTATGGTACTAAAGCCGGCTTCGGCAAACGGCTTTCGGAAACCGGCTTGTTAGAGAGGCTGGAAGTCGTCGAGAGTGCGTGCGGGACGATTCGTAATGACCCTCTAAAACAGTACGTAGACGGCCCAGAAGGGAAATCGAACTGTGGTTCTTCAACAGAGCGTTGTCGCCATTTTTAAAGAACAAGACTTCCGCATTTCTGCATTACGCCCCCGGAGTAGTGCCACCATGCAGGACGGAATTGAAGAGCTTCTGATCTACTTCAAGTGCTGGTTTTCCACCCGCTTACAGAAGCTCCGCTGTCATTCCATCCCCGCTCGGGGTCTTGCCGTTTAAGGTGCTGGAGAGCCTTTCTAATCTCGCTAAGGCAGACGACCGCGATATCATAATAAGTAATAGTAATAATAATAAGTTCTTTATTTCCAAAAGGTAGTACAACCAGATATTTGCTTAACACTTAATAAAGCTAATTTGGTACATATATTTGAAACATAGCATCTGCAGCCGAACTAGGAGACCTGTGCATCAGCATAGTCGGCATCATCGGAATAGTGTCGGATAATACTTGCTTTTGGATCGTTAGCTGCCCGTAGAACCTCTCAGTCTCCCTCAAAATCTTAGGTGTCCTGGAAACAATACTACCACATTCAGTTTTCAGCTTTGACTGTTGGCTCTTTCTGGCAGATAGATCTCTGGCAAAGACTTTGGAGCCCTGGTTCTGCTCGATCGCTTCTTCAATACGAGTTATATTGAAGTTGCGAAGTTCCGCCGTATGCATTTGGAGATCTATCTGTTCATTTGCCTGATGCTGTCAGATCTGCTGAAAATTGGAGCTTCATTTCCCGTCTAACAGTCATGAAATTAAGAGTGTGATCGGAGAGTTTTGTGTATTTTTGCATCTTGCAGAACTTAGCTCCGACCGCATGGACAGTTTCCACGAGCTTGTCATTCATATCTTCCACTGTATTGCAGCCTTCTAGACAATAGAAAGTGTAATAATGGACTATTTTACGACACCATAATATGAAATATTAGCATTCTAGTGTCATATATATATATGTATAATCAAGTTTGCCAATACGTTCAATCAATATAATGTGGCTGTGTATACGAAAATCCATGACCCCATATCGTCTCTTGCATGTTTTACAATGTAACTGGGGGAATAAACATAGTAGTGGATGGGAACTCATCGTGTAGATCCACTGCGGTTGTTTGTCCCTCCCTTCTAAGGGTGGCGTTTACGGTAAGATGGGGTTAATACGATATGAGCTACACATTTGCTATAAATGAAATTAAAAAAGCATAATCAAAAATAATTACAATAATAATAAAGGTATTGCAACGCTAATGTGATCTTAAGTTAAGTAATAAAAATGCATGTTGTTTGGATTACGAAGTAAACATTTTTAACAGACTTAATTAGTCTTTACGCAAATTTGTTCAGGCCTTGTTAAATTGCCACACAAGTGCGACACGCAACGCGAATTTTCATTAATGTAGGACATCGTAGGATTTAAATATATTAGGGGTTTTGCGAAAAGTGATTAAAAAGATTTTTTGTGCTAAAATATCATGTAAAAACGGGAAAGATTTTCTGGTACGTGATTTTTAGATGTCATGATGATGAAATATTTTTAAATAATGATAAGCGTTTACAGCTCTGTGGAATGAAAAATATACCACGTTTTAAAATTGCGCTCTCTAAAGCTCTTTTACCTTGATATATTGTTTTATATTTAGCCTTTTGCGGAGTTTTTGTTTGCTTTAGAAAATATTTTATGAACCGTAATTTCAACGCTATGTTGCGACTGATAGCTCGTTACTGAAGATTATATAGCTCGCAACAAGTTTTTAACAGTTTACTGAGAGCTATTTTGGTAATATGTTTGACGCAATATACAAAGTTTGGCTAGTTATGGAGCTGAAAAAGTAAGGGATATGCGATAAATTTAATTAAGAGTCAATTAAATGGCTTTGAGGTACAGTAGCTTACCATTAAGTCGCAGCGATGAAGGTCGCGAGTTCGAATCCCACACGGAGCAATTATTTTTATGGCCTATAAATTATTGTTCCTGGATGGATGAATGGATGTTTGTCCTTGGGTATGTAAGTTGCCTCAACGATACAGGAGAAAATTCTAGTGTAAGGATAATGTTTTTGAAAATAAAATTAAAAGCTAATAATCACATATTTTTTGTGATAGTCAAAAATAGTGCTTTAAATAAGTTAACAATATCTTTGGAAATTCGAATATATAAAAATCAAGAATATCTTAAAAATCTCGATTAAATTCAGTTTATTATGTTCAATAAATTCATTTCAGATATTCGCATACCGGGTCTCTTCAAGCTGTAATGATTTACTTAAGAAAATTATTATCGTAATTATTCTAAGGAGAACTTTAAGTGGCAATTGAACTGTCTATATATGAAGGATATAAAATAATGCATTAAATAATTTTTTTTATGGGATAGGGTGACAAACGAGCACACAATCCACCTGATGGTAAGTGGTTGCTATGACCCATAGACATCTACATCTATCCTCAGTAAAGAATCAAAATGCAGATGCGTTATCACCCGTGAGGGGTAAGATGGAATGCCTCTTTTCCAGTTAAAAGGGTCCCCGGTTCTCTACACTCACCATACAAAACAGAGCAGTGTTGAGCTGCTATTTTACACTGGTATTCTGTGAGAGCGTGGTCCTTCCCCGGCCGAGCCGACCCATTCGTGCTACATACAATATAGCTGCAGCATGGTTCTACCACGTATAAAATATATATATAAAATATTTTGCAAGCAAAGTGAGTAAAGCTGAAATAGATAAATGTTATTTAAATCCATCAGGATGTTTATATCAGCAACACCCAGCTTTAGTTCTTTGTCTATTTCTTTAGAATTAAAATTTGTTGTATTCAAATATTTTGCTCCAATACTTACATCCACTTTGACGCCATCAAGTCTATGAGCATGCTGTTGAGGCCTTAAGCGTGGCATGTATCGGTAGAACTCCTCGTTATCTCTATACCACTTGACAGAGTAAAGTCTTCCACCTTCTAAATCATAGTCGCAAGTCATCGTTACGGATTCGCCTCGCTGTTTAAGACTCGGAACTGATATGCCCACAACTCGCAAGCAAATTGAAACTGTAATAGGAAAATTTCTTGAGTGTGCTTACGTAAGGTAATGAGGTTTTGAGAAGCAAATAAAATGTATGTAAAATAAAAATTACTATATATTATGAATATGTTCTGCTGGTCGATTAAAGCGAAAACTTTAGAATACTGTGGACATCAATAATGTGTTTAGGAGTTATAGTGACGTAAGTATACGCACTAATACGGAATAGCCCACCTGCGTTCAATGTAACACTTAAGCGATGTAATAAGATCAGACAGAAATGCAGTATCAGCAACACGGGGCAGATTATGTTCGTTCTAAATTAGATTTGAACCTTGTAAGTGGCTTTCAAAACTTTTATAGTTACTATGAAAAGTTAGATAATCTAAAAAGAATGTTAAATTTGGAGGAATGTAATAGCTTTTTAGATTCCAAAATATGTTATAATTATTACAAATTTTGGCCAAGTTATTTTGAAAGTAATTTACGACTGAAAGGAAATATAAGAATATCAAAGTATTACTGGTATTACTTAATAAAGTTCTTTATTTTCTCAATTAAATAGACATATCGTTACTAAAATACTTTATGAAGGATAATAAATTTGGAGAAAGAGAATATTGGCTAAGCCCTCGTAAAACTATAGTATGTTAAAAATATACGAAAGAAATTTTCGTTCTTTGATGGTTTCCAACGCTACTTTAGGACTTTTAATGATGAGATTTTAAAATGCCTGTCTTAGGCGTTCCATATATCAATAATAAAATATATTTCATCGGCTGTGTTTAATAAATGGCTTACATTTATTTTTTGTTTGGAAATACGTCCTTAAAATGCAAATACTTTAATAAAATACATGAAAATGCTTACCTTTACCATACGCTAGCAATAAAAAACTGACTAATATTACACTTTTCATTTTTGTAATTGTCTAAAATAATATTATATACAAAAAGAATTTCATTCCAAAACGACTAAACTAGGTGCAGTTTAATATTTTTTGAAATATTGAAATATTTCAATAGCATCGTGGAAACATTAACAGGAGTTCATATAAATACATTAAACAATCACAAACTAATTTTTTTGCACGACTATTACACTACATTTTTATGTTAAGAAGTCTTCCGAAAGCAACTTTTACAGTATCCCCGGACCGCGAATGAACGAGCGTAGTGTTCCGCGCGTCCCGTACAACTGTTGCTACGAGCGAGATAATGCTACGGACCGTAGAGGCTACGCTCTTCGATTTCTTTTGTACCTGGCTAGATTTTTTTTATTAAACCGTGAGCTTCTATTAAATTATATTTTTTATTAAATTATGGCAAGGTTCGAGGTATGAATACTATTCCGAAGAGTAACCTGAGCGATATATATACGGTTTAGAAACAAATAAAAGTTTAAGAATAATATATATACGTTTAAATATTATATTAAATTTTATTCACATCGAATATTGATATTTCTTTCTGGAAAGTAAAATTATATAATTGTGAAATAAAATAATAGTTCTATTAAATGAATATGAAATAATAATATTCAATTAATATAATTTTTAGTTTTTTTTAAATTATTTTATATAAATATATAACAAAAACTAAAACTAATAACTTAATTATCATACATTCCTACTCCCCGTGGTATCGTGCCAAGAACGCTGGCTGCGTTTCCTCGCTGAATGGCTATATTAAATTTCATTTTGATAAAATAATTTATATTAAAATAATAATAATGAAGTAATTAAGGAATTTTCTATAGTAATACCTTAATATTAACTTCAAATAAAAATATAAGTTGAAAAACATGTTTTGCGGGCAGAGTATTTAAAAAAGCAATATTGCAAGAATATTACCAGCATTAGTCGGATTCATTTGGGGTCGCATTAGTATCGTGCTTGTATCAAAGCACTGACCACGGATTAGTGACGGATTTATTAAATAGGTAATTCGCTAATGGGATACGAGTAACACATTCCACATCTTCCGACACATTATATATTCATTTATTGAAATGCAGAAATTTTATTTATAAATAAGTTTTTCATTTGTTCAAAATAGAAATTTTGTACATTATTGTTTTCAGTATAAGACATTTTGCATCATTGATGGATGCTATTTCCTGTAGCCGGTCTGGAAATTTCACATTTGGTATATACGAGATGGTTACCTGTTTATTTGCCTATTTTTATAAAATAACCGTGTAGTGGTGGTGTAAGAATATCTATTACCCCATTTCATCCCGTGGGTGCCGTAAGAGGCGACAGAAGAAAACTAAACTAAGAAATGGGCAGTAGCGTCTTCCTTATAGCAACTAAAAAATAAAACAAGAACTGCGGTTGCCAACCTACTTATCAAGCGTGGAACTATGACAAATATCCCCCTATGAGGAGGCCTATGTTCAGCAGTGGACTTTTGGTAGTTGTAATGGCATTGTAAGGGTATTATTATTATTAAAAATAGGCAAATATTTTTTGGCCGACTTCAAAAATGAGGAGGTTCTCAATTCTAATGTATGTTTTTTTATATGTATGTTACGCGATATCTTCGTCAATAGTGAACCGATTTTAATAAAAAATATTGGATAGGTTTAAACACATACCCTAAGGGTGGGAAAATAGCATATGAAGTTCTTTGTCTAAATATTTAGTTGTTACCTTGAGATTGTATTCCTTAGGTCATAAAAGAGAAAAAATAAAACTTTTAATAAAAACAACTTTTTGACGGCTCCGTAGCGCAGTGGCTAAGCGTTCTGTCGCGGCATTGTAGGTGTATGTCCGTGGCTTCGTAACAAGTGTTTGTATGGCCTACAAATAACTGTTCCGGGGCTGGATGTGAGTCCTTGTGCAAATAATGTATGTAAACCGCTTCCATGATATAGGAGATAATTCTTCTTTAGGCACATAACTTTCTTTTTTAAATAATAAAAGTAAAGGCCTATTTTAAAGAACTAAAATGAATAAATTTATTTATACATGACAGTTCTGAAGTTAGGACTTTAATTGTTTTATACACTATGTCTTAGCATTGACCTCTGAAGTTGTTAATGGGGAAATCATTTTTTTTTGGTTTTTGAAACTGTCTTTTAATTTTTATTAAAAGTCAAATTTTCTGTGATGTTAGTGCAGCTTCATCGGATTTAGGACTCCAAATCATCGCCTTTATAGGCCGCGAGCTATTCGAGATGGTTATCTCGTCTTCTGTCGGATACCATGTGATCTTTTTGGCATATCTCACAGTTGCCCCTAACAAACCATTCGTTCCATTTCGTCACATAATGAATTATTTTATACAGCTCACAAGGTTTTACAATAAACATATTTTAGGTAGTAAATAATTTGTAACATAGCTAGCATAATATCAATCATCTCAACATAGCCGTACGGATTAGTAAGCTGAAGTGGTATATACATAGCTCGAACAACCGACCGAACTCGTAAGCGAAGTGTAGGGCGGCCTCACACTAGATGGAGTGGAGACCTGGTAAGATATGCAGGTAGCCGATGGATGCAAATGCCAGATGACCGTGCTTTGTGGTATTCCTCGGGGGAGGCCTATGTTCAGCGGTGGACTTGTAGAGGGCTGTAATGAATGAAAGAAATAATAATTTTTGAATGTGTGATGCTTCATCTCGTATAATACTTCTCTTTGTAGATGTATCGTCTTCTACAGGAGGTTGGGTATCATTTAGCATATCCATACGTTGTCAGTGTTATAATGTTCAGTACATACTACTCGGCGGTTTGCAAGTGAGAACAGTGGGGATGAGTGCCAGTTATGGGCTAATATTACTACCGAGATTCGTTCTAAGACAATAAAAGTTCTAATTTACTTTGTAATAACATAATATGTTATAAAATCATAAGTTAATAATGTTATTTTTACTATCCAATATAAAATGTGTCGACGATAGTGGACATCACCTAGAGCTTCCCCTTGAATTTATTGGTAGCGGAAAATTTTCTTTGAACTTAGTGGTAACGACTTTTGAGGATATCTTTTTGCATAATTTGTGTCGATTTTATCAGCCCAAAGGAAATATTTTACTTAATTTAAGAGCCTATATCTATAAGCCTAATAATTAATTACTTCAAAGATTACAAAGAATCGAAAATGGGTGTACTCAGGTCTAAATTAACGCTTGATTCAGGTTTATTCAGAAAATGAATCCGAATGCGGTAATAATTTGGATTGCAAATTTTGGTTTCAACGTCGCGCCTCATTTTCATGACCGGACTGAATATAGAGATTATTTTTAAAGGTTTAACTCATAAATTGAGAAAATAGACTGACGTTAATGCCAGACATTTTTATCTATTTATTTGTTAAAAAAACTTAATTTTCTATTTTACATTTTCTATACACAGTATATTTTAATATATTTTATTTGAAAATGTCATTGACAAAATCTTTACAATAAAGCGCGTAACATAGGTGGATCACATTATATTCTATTTGTGATTCAGTTTTTATAGCGTTATTTTAGAATTGTATTTAATACAGCTATTTTAGGTGTCCGTGAGCTTTTACCCTGTTTTTCTTAATTAGCGATCCGGCGATTATAATTTAAGTGTAATTATATGATGGTGAAATTGCCAACGCTACTGCTAGCATTTTTAATTATGTTTATCCTGCGCTTTATTACGATCAAAGTGATGTTTAATTAAATTTTGTATTATCTAGGCAGTAATTCGCATGACGTTTTATTGGTCGTTTTTCCTTTAAATTAAATTTATTATGGTTATAGAAATAATATTGTTATTTTTATGTACATCACCAAACGTCATGTCAACAGCCTTTTTAGAAAAGTCCTGTATGCCACAGGACTTTTCAATAATGAGCAATAATGTAATTATTTTATATAAGTTTTATTTCAGTTTTAGAAAAGGTGCGAGCTGGCAAAAATTTTCGATGTTGTGTCATCGTGAGAGAATCCACTACCCCAAGTTATCATAGGCGTCGTGAGATGCATAGATAATGAAACAGGAGATGTTAAGCAGCAGCATCTTCCTGATAAAAACTTATAATAATAAACAACTGCGATAGTTAACCTGCCTGCCAAGCATGGCAATTATGGTAAATAGAGGCATATGTTCAGATTTTTGATAGGCTGTAATGAGGATGATGATACGTATGTTTTGTGTTTTGAAGAGAATGTAACCAAAAAAACCAATGCGTGTTCTTTACTTTCAAAACACTTGCCTTTTAATTCTTCTTTGATTTTTGGAAATAGGTAAAAATGAAAAGGTGCTAGGTCAGGGTAATATGGCGAGTGAAGTAGGACAGACACATTTTTTAACTTTAAAATTTAGCGCATCGTTGTACAGGTGCCAGAGAAGGTGCTGGATTTATGACTATGTCGCGTGTTTCCAAACTTTATACACTTTTGGGACACAGACATGAGATACTACTCGGAGTTAATTTTCTTTGATTTTCTATTACCACAGTAGCAGAATGAACCTAAATCTCAGTATGTTTTGTAGAAAAATGAGACGAACACTTGTTTCTGTGTGTACGGCGACAGTTCCTTAGAGTTGGCTCATCTTAAAAGCATCATAGCAGTCGACTATAGCTTTGTTTCGGGTTCATAGTTCCCCTGACGATCTTTCTACTGATCGTTAAATTTGTGCGCCACTCATCCTGAACAACTCATAGGGTAGAAAGTTAATAGTAAATGAAAGTTTTCATTTCTGCTGACTCGATACCTAGTTATTGCTCTAGCCACATATGTAATTTGTCAGTTTTTTTAAATAATTTTTTCGACTGCTCGAACATTAGTTTTATGTTATCGCAGTGGCAGTCGTCCTCATTTGAATTTAGAAAACAGTTAAAAATATTGCCTGTGAACAATCAGACTCACCAAAAATGGTAGGCAAATAAATGGTCACAACTCTAAACCTTCTTTATAGTCAGTAAATCATAGCACGATAATGAAGTCGACTGAGCTCTATAGCTGCAGCCGAATTCTCAGCAGAATCTCATGAAAAAAGCATTTTCCAAATAAAAATATTTAAACCAATAAGTGTTCCATTTCCAAATAGTATATATGTATATATGTCGTAGCCAATGAGCTTAATTATTAGCCTTTCAGTTAACAGTCTAACCTTTTTACTTAACAGCGCCATTTAACTAGTGGCCTGAATGATATTCAGCCTATGCGTCTAATACAACATTGCACATATCTTGTAATAACAGCGACAGTAGGTTAAGGTGCGGCTGTGGTGGCCCTTGAGCCACCCTAAAGCCGCGTACGTTTATATAATGTAGCACATAGCGCTAATTAGGCACAGACCAGCGACCGCCTCGTTGAATGAAATTAATAGGGTGACCATGCCATGAAATGTCTAGGCTGTTAACTGAAAGGCTGATTAAGCTAGTTGGCTGCGTCATATTTATTTACCATCAGTAAATATCCAGCTTTTAAAATTTTAGTTTAACTTGTCAATAATCGAGTTAGGGTATGTAACTTCCATGCCATGCCTCTTTTAGTGATTAAAAATAAAAATATAAATTAAACATGTTAATGGTAAAAGTATAAACCTTAATTGTAACAATCTGTAACATAAATAGGAAACGTAGTAATACAAGGCGGTAAAGAAAAAGCGGTTAGTGGTTAAGGAAATGTCCAGAAGATCTTGTGGTCATTAATAGAAATTGCCAGATACCCAACTGAATAAGAGGGTTGATGAGCGGTGATGGGAAAAATTGTGAGGAAACCAATGTTCAATGTCAGAGAGTCCAGCCGTGGTATGTATGGAGGTTACATTTTTACTAAGCCTCAAAAGTACAACTAAAATTATAAGTATGAGTTTATAACGATTAAATAAGTAGAAATTATTAAAAATTACATTTTCAAATATGTTTCCTATAAATTATTTCTCAGTAATTTAATTTAACTTATGGACGGCTACAAGCAAAAAGAGTTTGAAAAGACAAAATTCGTTTATTTAATCAATCAATATTCAAATCAGTGTTGTCAACCTGGTTGTAAATATACTGCTTGAATTGTGCCCGGTGTTTTTTTACAATGGCAATTAAATAATTGTAAGCAAAACAAGCAGCGGCAGATTGCGTATTATTAGTAGCTGATTACATTATACATTCATCGGAGGCCAGATATACGTAAACAGCTTATTTTGCGGTGCCATGTTGGAAATTGCATTGCTTTTGTCAAAATGGTAGCTCTGTGATATTTACAGCTTAATTTACGCTCTCATCGGCTTTGAATTAGGGTATTCTGTTTGTGGATTTGATAGACGCTTTTATAGGGTAATTTACTCGACTCTAGAGATAATTAGTATTACGTGAAATGTTCATTGCCTTTATTTATTGAATATAACAAAATGTTATTAAATTTATTTCCTAATTTCGTACTAATTATATAATTAATAGAAATGATTTTTTTTCCAGACACTACAACGTTTCATACCGTAACCGTTTTGGTAAATCATCATCATCACCATCATCATCACAGCCCTTCACAAGTCAACTGCTGAACAAATGCCTTCTCTGGGTGCAGTATTGACTGCCTTGTTTTTTCGTGCCTGATTTATTCATAGCACGTTCATACTCGTAGTATGAGCCCTTATTGTAGGTCGAGATTTTAAAGGCAGCTGCTCAAAATATATGTCAAAGGCGTGGCTATATCCCACGCCTTTCCGAATACTCTTCACTCAGCGTCTCAAGCTGAATGTAGCACCCAACCAGCAAACGTCTCAAGCTGAAAGTGGGCGGAGCGGGGTATTTGGCATAGATTTTGAGCGGCCGTCACACTGGAATGGTATACCATGCACGCCTAACCCCCCGCCACTCTGCACGCTTTATACTATTTTTTTTGCAGTGACAAACGTTCAACCGCCTTGGTGGCGTGGTGGAGTGTTTCCCATAAAACTCGAGTGGTAGTCACTGAGGGAAAATCAGTAAAATAAAGAAGCTTGACAAATGAGTATCTCACGAACTGAGCTACACGTTAACGACAGACAAATTGGCAAAAGCAGAACTACTTCTAGAGACCTTTCCTCGTCCACCATATTCTCTAGACCTTGCCCCATCAAACTTCTATATTTTTGAAGTTTTGATAAATTTTTGATGGGCAAAAATTTCGATTCCGAGGAAGCTGTAAAGAAGGAGTTTAAAGAGTACATTGATTCTCGTGCAGCAGACTTCTATAGCAAGGGCATCAATAAACTGCCCATAAGATGGCAAAAATGTGTTAATAGCAAATATTTTGCCCTACTAAAGTTTTTTTAAGAAAAAAATAATTCAGTAAAAAAATATTTCAGTTTTCCCGTACAAAATGACAATTTTGTAGTTAAGTAACATATTTTCGCCAGTGAGATGATTGTAAAAGACGTCATAGATATGTACTTCTATTTTAATTATACATACATACATTCAATACTTCAATTTGAATTATAGTTACAATATGGTCTTTGAATATATGTTAGATATACCGATAAAGCAGATATATCGATTGGTATAAACTAAATATTAATTCAATTTTGCTATTAACTCATTGTAACAAAATGGACTACACTAGACTCATAGTAACAACATAGATTAGTCCCAAAACAATTAATGAAAATCAAAGCCTAATTTGGCCTTTAACGAGACTCGTATATTTATAGTCCTTTAACAACTTTAATTTAGAATATATTTGATATTACTTTTAGTATTCAAATTTGTCTGCTATAAAGAAACTATCAAAAATAGGTAACTACATAAAGTAACGGTCTGTGAAGTATATTCCCACTGACGGGAAATGCCTTCTCTTAATTCAATGAGGAGTTAACAACTTTGCTATCTGTTAACAACCACTGCTGCTGTACGTGATGGTAGCTTTAAATATTTTTATTACGTCCTTGAAATTATTATATTAAATTTTTGAAAACTAGTTATGCTGTGTGCCTATCAGTTTTGCAATAAAATATTCAATCGGCTGACAATAAACACTTAAAATAGATATCATTGTGTAAATAGCTGTTGGAGAATATGATTTATTTCAGTTACGTTTTTAAAACATAATGAAGAATGATAATTTATAACACTGAATGCATGAAAATCGATACATGACTTATATTAACTACGTTGTGATTTAAATGTTTTTTTTTAACTGATCGATGCGATGTCATATTCTTCCAACTCCCTTTTACTTTCATTTTACAATCAATACAAATAAGGAATAAAATATCTAGACTTGGAGACGGTTAGTGCTCTTGTACTACATTTTGATAAAACTCCAGTTTCAACTAATATATCGTCTTGTTCACTTACACCTTTTTGTATTTTATTTAATAAGAGTGATAAGGTGACATTTATTCGAATTCATAACTTTTATCTATATTAACCTACATGTGTTGCATTTATTGACAGACGAGGCTCTGATCAACGACTGCTGGTGGGAAAAACCTATTCAAAAAAGCTGAAACCAAATAAGAAAGGCTGTTCATTGGGAGCAGCATTATAATTGCTAGGATATAAGAATCAAAATGTAGATGCGTTGTCATCCACAATAAGCTGTTATTTTATACTCGTATGCTGTGAGTGCGTAGTCCCTTCCCACCATTCGTGATTCAACGATAATTTATGTGTGGCGATGGGCTCGCCTGCATCTCCAATTGGCGCCTACATATTCATGTAAGACTTTGACAAGAAAGCTTTTCTTACTTCACCTGTTAATCCAAGATTCTACAAGCGGTACACTTACTCAATTTTATGATCAGAAAAAGTTACTGCATTCTTAGAGCACTTTAATTCCATAAACTATAAAATTCAATTCACAATGAAGTTAGAAGCAAAAAATTTTTAGTTAGATATTTTAGTTATTCGAAACCGAATAAACTGCCATTAGTCATACTGCATATGGAAAATAGACCCATACTAACATTATTAAATGTATTATGAAATAAATATTTAAACGGCGAATCTCATCACCATATTCACAGTTAGCTACCGTGGAAAAATCTTTGTTTCAGAGAGCACAAGGGATCTGTGATAGTAAACACCTGGCCGCCGAGATCCAGCACGTCAAGCAACTATTGCACGTTAACAAGCTTCGGGTCCCCTTAAGCAAACCGGATACACTTAAGCTTGTGCCTGCTGCATTATCACATGTCAGAGGAGTCAAAGACAAGATTGGCTACATCTTGAAGCGGACTTCCATACGAACATACTACAAGTTGCCAATGAAGATTTGTCAATTCTTACCATCTATCAAGTGTAATATCCCTGTACAAGATGAAAGAGTGTACAAGCTTGATTCTGAATGTGGTATCTCTTACATAGATCAAATAAAACGATTCGTAAAAACCTTCCTCAAAGACATATAGCTGATATGAAGCATCGACGCTCCGGGAAGTCTAAAGTATGTCAACATGTCCAAGATCGTCCCAATCATTACATCAGATTTGATAGACTACATATCCTCGTAAAAGAACACTGATTCCTACTAAGAGTGATTCACGAGGCTATTGAAATAAAAAACCATGCTATTTCAATAGAGAAAATATCTGCTACCACCCATAATTGATAAAATTAAATCTAAACTGAAACACTACTGCAAGACTTCAAGATACTGTAAGCTCGTTCTGCGTAGATTGGACCAAAGATTAATATTTAAAAGTTGAAGATAGTCTTCGTTAACAATGACATCAGGACGTCAAACACCTCAGTATTGTCCCCCCGTGACCACGGTTTCTGTAAAGCACTAGAAATGTCGGGTATTAAAAAGTTACAATTAAACGCGATAAAATTCGTAAAATTAGTTTCATTTACACCTATTACCATCCTTTAGGCAAAAAAGAACTCCACCACTTGGTAAATGTTGATTTAGTTTGAGAGTTTTTACGACTCTATAAAAGTCTAACGTGCCATATTTTAAGTAACGTGTTAAAAGTCAACCTTTTTTTCTTTTTTTGTCTAGGAATCCGTCTGCGTATTTACCATCATTTTTCCATATTTCTGCCGCCAAATAACAGTGCGTGTTCTGCTGTGTTCTTATCTGAATGGTATAAAGAGCTGGTATAATAATAAGCTGTAAGGCATAACATCTTAGTCCTCAGATGTGAGTTTATTTCAGGTTTGTTGCAGGTGTCCATGGACTGTAGTAGCAACTTACTATCAGTGAACTATAAGATAGATTGTTATTAAAATTTTATAAAAAAAAAACAAGAGAATCAATGTAATCTAATTTATTGCGAGCCGTGATTGTACCAATAGGTGACATACTCGTAGATAGTGGAATAATCTCGTATATGTCATGCGGCTTGTGAAATTTACAAATTGGCAATAGAGTCGTAGTTATCAGTTCGCGTGCAAAGTATGGCGATTATGGAGAGTGAGCGACAGAAATAGAGGGAGAAAGGGAGAGAGAGAGAGAGACATAAATACAGTGAAAGTTAAGCGGTGGTAGTTTTTCAGTTAGATTTGATTGAATTAAAGAAAAAAAATTTTTTAATGGGTAATAAATATTAATGATTATTAGATAATGTATATTATTTCTTACGATTCTCAGAAATCATTAATAAATTATGGCGTTATTTTATCCGTTCAATTGTTACAGTAAATGGAAAGGTACTTAATTGGACGCAGGTGTGCTTATGCGAATCGTCGGCTTGTCGTTTGGCTCGACAACTGAATAACCAATAAGGTGGGACTAATTGATCTCTGCGACAAGAATTTCGGTCTATGTTTAATATAGGTAGTATGCAAAATACATTTGTTTGTAGTTTAGGGTTTCTAACATATTGTTAAAACCTGCATACTTAATTGGCTGTATTTCTGACGTGAAAATTTAATTTTCTTACTACTTCGAATATGCAATATATTTTTGCTTTTAATATAATAGAGATTAAAATGGTTAATAATAGGTCTTTACCTACGAAATTGCCGCTCTGCGGTACTGGCCATTTCAAATCAATATAATTTTTGTTTGGCTAAGAATTCTAATTTCAAATTAATTTTATTTTAAAAGCATGGAATTCTTTTATAAAATTTGTCATTTGTTTATTGATTAGCGTTATGTTTTCATCGCATTTGAATCTTTTTCGTTATCATGGACACGTTAAGAATTCGAGTAATTATAGAATATGAGTACCTTTTTGGGTCGTGGCAGCAACGCGGCATAAGCGGTACGCAACATCAACGACGTTTACGGAGCCAATACTACAAAAGAACGCACCACCTGTTATTGGTTTGCCCGCTGTCGTTCTGCAAATTTCGACCTGGAAAATGAACCCAGTGGTCGTCCGAAAACTTTGGTCAACAATGACGAATTAAAGGCGATTGTGAAAGCTGATGATACTCAATCTACGGCTGAATTAGCAGCAGCTTTCGACGTTAGCATCAAAACAATACTGGTCCATTTGTGTCAATTGGCAAGGTAAAAAAGCTTGAAAAATGTGTGCCCCATGAACTTAATGATCGCGAGCGCAAAGTACGCGTCGAGACGTGCCTTGCTCTGCTCAACAGGCACACAAACGAAGGAATTTTGAAGCGCATTGTTACCTGCGACGAAAAATGAATTCTGTTTTACAATCGCAAGCACTCAGCAATTTGGTTAGAATCTGGTTCACCACCTAAATAATGCCCAAAACGAAAACTTAACCCTAGAAAAGGGATGGTAACTGTTTGGTGAACTAGCGCCGGTGTGATTTATCACAGCTTCTTAACAAACGGGATGAGCATTACTGCAGATGTATACTGTGAAGAACGTCTCCAACCAGCTTTGGTCAATCGCTCGTCCCTGCTGCTCTTGCACGACAACGCACGACATCTTACTGCACAACAGACGTTCTCCAAGTTACAAGAGATGGGGTTGGAAGCTCTCCGTCATCCGCTGTACTCACCAGACCTAGCGTCTACAGACTTCAACTTTTTACAGAATGTGATTAACTTTTTGGCGGGAAAAAAATTTAATACCGAGAGGCAGTACAAAATGCCTTTGAAGAATTTGTTGCCTCCCGTCCAGCTGATTTATTCAAGAAGGGCAACAATAAGCTGCCAATGAAGCTGCTGCGTTTGTAAAGATGCATCAATTGCCTGGGTGATTACTTTTATTAATAGAAATGAAAAATATAGAAAAAAAAATTACGTTAACTTATTTCATAAAAATTGTCAATTTCATAGGTAAAGACCATTAGGACTTTAATAATATAACGGCAGTGCAATTGAAGGGTCTTTTCTGAAAGTACTATATACTTTCACTGAAGAAGGGTCGTGTTTTGCTTATGTATTTGTCTCTAAATATAAATCTAAATGCACTACTAAGAAATAGACAACATTCGCTTCGCCTACAAAATGCGATGGGCCCTATGTTAATTGGTTTACACATTAAAATGGCAAAATAACCAAACAATGGTGGAATAATTTACTGAAGGTATAGGCATTTAGTAATCATGGAATAAATATAATTATAAGGGTTTTCTCGCATTGAATTTTAACATATTTTAATTTCACGATCGTGTGCTATGCGGAACTCTTGGCGCCCTGTAATTATGAGTGGTTTTCCGATTCCAATTTTTAAATAAATACGAGACTTTGGAGATATGACTACTTATTTGTGACATTTGCTGTAGAGACTACCGGTGCGTGGGATCCACGTGCGGTGAACTTTGAAACAGGTTAGACATATTCGATGAAACATATTGCTCCTTCGAGTCGGATCAAGATGTTTCGTTCTCAATGTTGTAGGACTAAATAAATGACTGTAGGTTTTATTAAAAAAAAATGGTAGAATTGGGAACTAACTATGTGCAATATGTGCAAATTAAGAAAATGATATTATTTGAGCGCCCAAAGTTCGTTAGCTCATCTCCCGCTCCACTCCAAGCGATCCGAGGCCACCAGAAGACCGGTTTTACCGCTTTGTTCAGTGATCTGATCAGCTAAGTACGAGTATAGCCATTCAACAAAGAAACGCAGCCAGCGTTGTTGGCATTATGCCGCAGGGAGGAGGACTGTATGATAAGTTATTTAAGTTTTTACAGTTATAAATATTGTATATTTGAATTTTATGTAAATATGTAAATCATGGAATTAATTAAACATATTTGTGTTTAAAAACACATTTGTGTTTTTTAATTTTTATAATTTATATAATATTTAATATATGATGCACTTATTTAAATAAAATTATATAAAATAAAATGTAAAATTGCCCGTGTAGTGGCGGGTAAGAATACCCAATACCCCATATCTATCGGTGAGTGTCGTAAGAGGCGACAGAAGAAAAATGAGGCAGAAAATGGACAACAGCATCTTTCTGATAACAGAAATATAACAATAAAAAAACTGCGGATACCAACCCGCTCGCGAAGCGTGCCAACTATGACAATGGTTACAAAAGAGACGGCCCCCAGTCTCCGGCGGCCCCTCTATTCCTACCATGGTAACGGCAGGGCAGCGGGTGCTAAGAATCTCCGGTGGAGGTTCGGTTGTCACCTAAGACGACTCGAACTGGCAACATATAACGCACGTACCTTGAGGACTGACGAAAAGATCCTGGAGTTGGAAAAAGAGATAGACAAGTTGCGCTGGAATATTATAGGATTATCTGAGGTCCGAAGAGAGGGGGAGGTCAAGGTAATTCTCGAATCTGGCAACTTGTTCTATCATCGGGAGGGCGACCATCTGTCCCAAGGAGGTGTCGGATTTATCGTACAAGTCTCTCGTTAACAACGTTGTAAACATTGGGAGTGTGTCGACGAGGGTTGCGTACCTTATATTTAGATTCACCAAATGGTATTCGCTGAAGGTGCACACCGTTTACACGCCGAACTCGGCACACCTCGATGAGGAGGTGGAGGAAATGTATGAGGATATCTCTAGAGCCATGCATTCCTCCAAAACCCACTATACGATGTTAATGGGAGATTTCAACGCAAAACTAGGCACAAGAAAGAAGGTGAGCTGAAGGTAGGGGAATTCGAGATAGGGCAACGGAACCCAAGGACCCAGCAGCTGGCCAACTTATGGAGGAAGAATGACCCTTTATGATGAACTCCTTCTTCCGGAAGCGGCCCCACAGAAAGTGTACCTGGTTCAGGTCTGATGGTTTGACAAAAAATGAGATTGACTTCATTATGACGACTAGGCGACAACTGTTCAGTGATGTCTTAGTGATCGCGAGGGTGAAAACTGGCAGCGATCACCGAATAGTGAGAGGCACACTGAACTTAAACCTTAAGGTGGAGAGGTCACGTCAGATGAAGTCTACGCTCTGTCCACCTTGTGTTCTAACCTCTAAGCCCCGAAACCTTTCACCTCGAGTTATAAAATCGTTTAGAATAAAACTAATTTTACTGATTTTATCGCGTTTAATTTTTACTTTTTTTAATCCCGACATTTCTGGCACTTTCCAGCGCCCATGGTCACGGGGGGACTGATGTGTTTGACGTCCCGATGTCATAGTTAACGAAGTTGTTATGAACCGTTATTCAGCAAAAACGTACCGATCACACACACATTCCATAAACGAAACCATAGACAATTTGTCCCGTGAAATAAAGACAGTTTTAACGACATTTGATTTTAATAATTGCATCGAAACATCAAAAAAACGCGAGACATCTAAATATAATGAATGCAAAAATAAATAAATAAAGAAATACCAAAAATTTACGAACAAATTAAATATAAAACACCAATGTCAACGTCGGTACGGAACACAACCGTTAACCACAGACCAGAACAATAAACAACGCACGGTTTATAATCCGTCAAAATAAACACTGGACGAACCTACAATAAAAGTATTATCGAAGGGCATGAATTTCGCAATAACACCGCGATGAATCCCGTATGAAGAAATCATATGTAGCGTCAAGGATTGTCTGTTTAAAAACAATGTGGGAAAGGAGGATTTAGAGGCCATAAGTGAAGACATTTCGTCCTTGTTACGTCGAAGTGCACCGCCGAAACTAAATCTCCCCAAAGACGAGTTTAAAGCGTTATACAACTTACGCAACGAACCAGAGCTCACGATTCTTCTCGCAGATAAAGGAAATGCTACGGTTGTAATGGATGCGTAGATTATAATTTTAAAATTCAACAAATTTTATCGGACGAAAGTACGTACAAAAGTTCAAAACAGACCCTACAACCAATGTGCTTAAAACAACTAGCGATCTAATGAAGAAATACTCCTAAAAATTAAATCTCGACGTAAATTCGATAATACCACCGTGTACCAAACCACCGAAGTAGTATGGGTTACCCAAAATATACAAACCGATTGCTCCATTACGTCCCATAGTGAGTCAAATTGATTTACCAACGTTTAAAATGGCTCAACACTTAGAACAAATACTGTCACCACTGAGAGGACACACAAGAGCACATACAAAGGATTCATACCATTTTGTCAGTGAGATAAAAGACCTACATCTTGCTGACAATGAAACTATGGTCAGTTTTGATGTCCAGTCACTATTTATATGCCCCCTATTGAAGAATGCATCTCAATTGTGACTAGGAAGCTAGAAGTAAACAACATGTGGAATATGCAGTACTTCTTAGATATTGCCTCACAACTGGCATCTATTGTGGAAGGAAGAGTTCTACAAGCAAGTAGATGGTATGGGCGATGGGTTCACCTGTATCTCCCATTGTCGCCAATATATTCATGCAGGACTTCGAGGAGAAAGCCCTTCTCACTGCACCTGTGTATCCTAGATTCTACAAGCGGTACGAATACGACACTTTCACAATTTTACCATAAAATAAAGCTACTGTATTCTTAGACCACCTTAACTCCATAAACTCGAAAATTCAATTCACTATGAAGTTAGAAGCAAATAATTCTTATTATTAATATTCTTTCTAGATTTTTAGTCATTCGAAATAAACATCAATCATAATAACACCATCAGTCATAATGTGTATAGAAAAAAGACCCATACTAACTGATATTTAAACGGCAAATTTCACCACCATCCTTCACAGTTAGCTACCTTGTGAAAATCTTGGTTTCAGAGAGCACTAGGGACAGTAAACACCTGGCTGTCGCACGTCAAGCAAGTTTTGCAAGACAACAAGCTCCAGGTACCGCGCCACAGTCGAGCGTGTGCCTATTGTACTACCAATACGTCAGAGGAGTCACAGACAAGATTGGCTACATCTTGAAGCGGGCTTCCATAAGAACATACTACAAGCCGCCTAAGAAGATTAGTCAGTTTTTACCATCCTCCAAGTGTAATATCCCTTGAATGTGAATGTGGTCTCTCTTAAAAAGGACAAACAAAAAGATCCATAAAAACCCGCGTGAAAGAACATATCGCTGATATGAAGCACCGATGCTCCGGGAAGTCTGCAGTATGTCAACATGTTCAGGATCGTCCTAACCATTATATCAGATTCGATAAACCACAAATCCTCGCCAAAGAACACCGATTCCTACCAAGGATGATTCGCGAGGCTATTGAAATTAAAAAACATCCCAATTGCAATAGAGAAGATGGCTGGGTGCTTCCATCGTTCCCTGACGCTGATCTCTTTCTTTTAAAACATTTATATATTCTTTTTTTGTATCGAATAGGGTGACAAACGAGCACACAGTCCACCTGATGATAAGTGAATGCTGTGGCTCATAAACATCTAAATTTATCCTCAATTAAGAATCAAAATACAGATGCGTTGTTACCCTTGAGGACTTAGATGGAATGCCTCGTTTCCAGTAAAAAGGGTCTCCGGTGCTCTATACTCACCATACGAAACACAGCAGCATTAAGCTGCTATTTTACGCTGGTATTCTGTGAAAGCGTGGTTCTACCCCGGTCGAGCCGACCCATTCGTGCTACAACCATAGCTGCAGCGTGGCCCCACCACGAAAACACGTATATACATATATATATAAACTATCAAGCTAGCAGATTAAGCTCTGCAGCTTATTCTGTAAAGAAGATAAGAGGTTTCACTAGTGTCGAGTAAGCTAGATTAGTTTATTTTAGTTGTTTCCATAGCATAACAAGGGTTATTATAATATAAATGAATACATGGTTACCCCTGCGAAAGAGGTGGTCGCTTCCAAGCTGTTTCTAAAATAAACTTTGTAAATAGTTTGTACAACCTTTCATATTGTAAAATTTACTTTAAAAAAAGTCCCGCTGTGTTTCTTGCTGGTTCTTTCCAAGACAAAAGTTTTTTTTCCGAATCAGTGGTAAAGTAGAAAATAACTTTCAATAAGAATTACATTTGATCCCCGTTCGGTCGGATTTGAATAAAAATTAATCTATTCTATTCTAGTATCTAGTATATTCCGTCGAAATTTGGGTAGTGCTGCAGTCCCTTCAGCGGTGTCAAGTTGACTGTCGGTATATCGAAGTACTGAAGTGTTTGTACAGTAGGGCTACGATGGCTATCCGAGTACATAACCAGGGTACGAAACCTATCCAATTGCAGAGGGGTGTAAGACAGGGTGACGTGATATCCCAGAAACTTCACCGCAGCATTGGAAGACGTTTTCAAGCTAATGGACTGGATACAACAATGGGGACAACACCACTCACCTTCGATTTGCCGACGATATAGTCCTTATGGCAGAATCGCTGGAGAACCTAAGCACTATACTCAAGGACTTCAATAGCGTCTCCCAACGGATAGGTCTTAAGATGAACATGGACAAAACAAAGATATGTTTAATGTCCATGTCACACCTATGCCGGTAGTTGTTGGGAGCATTAAGCTCAAAGTTGTTGACGAGTATGTTTACCTGGGACAAATAGTCCGATTAGGTAAGTCCAACTTCGACCGAGAGGTCAATAGACGGATTCAACTCGGTTGGGCAGCGTTCGGGAAATTACGGCACATGTTCTCATCAGGTATACCTCAAAACTTGAAAACGAGACTGTACAACCAGTGCGTGTTGCCAGTGATGACTTATGGATCTGAGACGTGGTCCTTCACTGCTGGCCGTATGTGGAAGCTCAAGGTCGCTCAGCGTGCTATGGAGAGGGCTATGCTCGGGGTTTCTCTGCGTGATAAACTTAGAAATGAGGATATCCGCAGTAGAACCAGAGCAACCGACATAGCCCAACGGATTAGTAAGCTGAAGTGGCAATGGGCCGGCTAAAAGAACCGACAACCGATGGGGAAGCAGGTTTCTCGAGTGGCAGCCTCGTACCGGTAGAGTCTACAGGTACGAGGCTGCCACTCGAGAACCCAATTTTTTTGTAGTTAGCAGGGACCACAAGGTGAAAGAAAAAACTGTGTTAATCTAACAAAAAATTATAATCACAACTTTTAACATAATTATATTGTAAGAAACTATTCCACTTCTGATGTTAAAAATTATTCTCAAAATGATTTAAATAAAAGAACACTACTCGATAACAAACCCTGCTTACTATCAGGACCCAATTACATGATAACATCAAAGTATGCAAACCAACAGCATCACTACCCATCTCAATGTAACACAGGGCAGCCTCTCAGCAACACGATCTTCCTTGCCTACACTAGTAGAATACCCCAACGGGCATAGTAAGAACAGTGAGACTCGTAGAATTACAGACTAATCCCTCTTAGTCGCCTGTGGGATACTTTATACTGCTAAAACAAGTGGGAGATTACCATTCTACCTTCATTTGTTCATATTTCCTTTTATTTATTTTTACCCTCATTCCTAACAATATGATAAACCGAAAATAAGCATTCATTAAACGTATTATTTCTGTATTTATTGTAAAAGCTAGTAGGTACTTACTAACGTGACTTGTGGTGTTACACTGCCCGCGTGACGGGAAAATAATAAATGTGTTATTTAAAACGAATAGTTAGGTAAATTATTTAAATCTTTCGCGGACAATATTTAAGCTCTTGCGGACCACTGGTTGGGAATTACTGCGGTGGACGAAGTGTGGGGCGGCCGCCCACTAGATAGAGTGACGACCTGGTAAGACATGCAGGAAGTCGATGGATGCAGGTGGCTCAGTACGGTGCTTTCTGGCATTATTTGGGGGAGGCCTATGTTCAGCAGTCAAGGGCTGTAATGATGATGAGGATAATGATGAAAATGTAAAATATTTGTAAATTTTTTGCTTGATCATTGGAAATAATACAATATGAAACTTATCAAATACTTTATATAAAATAAATTTAATCATAATTTATTGTATTGCCAACGGTTCTTTAGTACTTCTGCAAAATTTTAAGTTATTCATACGACTAGAAAAGTTTGAAAACTGAATTATAAAATTCCATTGAATTCATATATATGTACAGGTCAAGCTAAAATAAAGCGTGAAGTAAATAATGTTAGAGCTTAAGAAAACTCATACAATACGCATTAATACTGTCATGAAATTTTTTATTACCATCAGCCCATTACGTCTTTTTTATAAAATAAGAGTGACAAACGAGCAAACACTCCACCTGATGGTAAGTGGATGCTGTAAACCAATGACATCTGCATCTATACTCGGTTAAGATTCTTAATTTTTTTTAAATTTATTTAAGGCAACAAACAGTCATGTATAAAGATACAGTAACATGGATAAATATTAATATAACTAAAGACCTATAGTGCCTTTAACTAAACTTTTACAATATTTTAAACTTATTGAGCCACTTTTAGGACTAAAGGACATTATAAGTTTATTTATTTATTAATACACTAAGTTCTAAGATAACTAAGTTCTAAGGTAACTAGTTAACATTTGGTGTGAAATTGAGGAAAAGAGAGAAGAAAAACCTATGTTAAAAATCTGATTATTATAACACTGACAGATTCAATTCAGATTCAATTAGCGAATTGAGTGCTGCATCATTTTCGGTGATGGGAAACTAGATTATTCACAATCCAAACATTGAAAGAGAGCGGATTTAAGCTTTGATACTGAAGTATTAAATAAATCAATATCTGTGAATTTTTTATTCTAAACGTTAGTGGAACGATACACAAATGAGTTACGTGTATAATTTTTATGATATCGTGGAGTTACGAAAAGTGGTTTTGGATGTGAGGAGCGCACTGGCAGACGGGCTCGGGAAACAAATGACAATCTGCTAAGTAACAACGAGGAGTCGACTAGGTTATTAATAATTTTGTATAGAAACACTATGTCAAACATTTTACGCCTATTGCAAAGAGAAAGTAAATTGTACTGATTGTGGTTACTCTATTCAAGGCCTTCTGATTAATGTGGTAGTCGTAAGTAACTGGATTTTTTTTGCGAGTATACGATATTGTGTATGTTTCGTACTGGAACCATATTTTTTTAATTAATATTTATTGTCTATATAGTTATTTTCTTATAAACTTTCGAGTGGCAAAAATTACTAAATTAATAACAATCCTTTTGACGCTAGAAGCCGCGCTTGCGTCTGATTGGCCGAACGGCGGACTCACTTGCGCGCCGTACGCCGAAACTTTATGAACTTTTCTCTTTCGAAAAATTATTGTGTGTGTCCCTTTTATTTTACAACGAGTACTAAACAATTCCCGAAGAATACTGTGCCAGTGACCTATGGAATATTCTATTCGGAGAGACAGGGTTATATCCCTTCGAGTCACCTAATCAGCCAGCTAGCTCGCCGAGCCCCAGCAGCGTGAGGCAGTGGAAGGCGGAGACCGGTGAGTTACCGGACCCTTAGCTCTTTCCTGAACAGTGTAGCATTTATCGCTGTTTAGGAACAGATGGTTGGACTCACAGTATGCATGTAATCGATGTAAGTCTTCTTGGAATTTGTGGCAGTCACTAATTGATCTGATGATTCGATACAACTTAGTATCATCAGCATACATGTCATTTATGTAGACTGAAAACAGTAAAGGTCCAATATGAGACCCTTGAGGCACACCCGAAGGCACTGGAAGAAATCGTGAGGAATAACCTTTTACAAAGACAGCTTGACTCCTATTACTTATGTAAGATTGGATCCATCTAAGGAGGCTACAATGCACACCGGCTCTCGCAAGCTTCTTTATTAGCAGATCGTGATTTATTTTATCGAAAGCTTTGGAAAGGTCGGTGTAAACGGCATCCACCTGTAGGTTATCATCCACGCAACAGAAAGTCATTAAAAGTTAACATATTGGTGTCAACGCTACGGCACTTAAAGAAACCGTGTTGTTCCACGGAAATGTGATTACGAAACGAGTACGACATTTGAGCGGTTACTATCTTTTCTAGAATTTTGCCAAAGATACAAAGTTTCGATATGGGTCTATATTCGTCTATACATTCACGTCTCTTATTTTTTGGAATGGGGGTTACTAAAGACTCTTTCTATAAACTGGGAAATGTCTCAGTTTGGAGAGAGAAACGAAATATGATTATAATGGGTGTTGCGAGTTCTTTGGCACATTCAGATATGAGAAGAGGATGGATCCCGTCGGGCCCTGCACCTTTGTGAATATTTACTTGTTTCAGTTCTTTGATAACATTATCGTGGTAGATGTTAATAGAGTGTATGTCTACGGCTGAACTGCCTGAGTAAAAAATTGTATGATCAGAACTTTGACGGGTAGAAGGGATGAAAACTGAATGAAAATAGTCATTAAAAGCCTCGCATATCTCACCGCCAGTGGAAATAATTTTACCTTTATATATAATTTTTTTCAGGAATGCAACTAGAAGCTTTTTTTGACTTTACGAAAGACCAAAATAACTTTGGACTGCCTTTGATATTATCCTCAGAAAGTTCAATGAATTTTTTTAACATTCTGCCTCAATCCTCTTAAACCTCTTCCGAAGACAAGAGAAGGTCTGGTAGTCTCGTAAGTTGTTATTAAGTTTCCATTTCTTATGATATTTAAGCTTTTCCTTTTCTAGTTTTATGAGGCAAAAAGTAAACCACGGCGGGCGTTTATTTTCGCTACAAAGATTTTGAGTAGGTACGTATGTATCTCTCGAATTGTTTAAAATTTTATAAAAATAACTCTTCATTGAATCAATATCCGTCATGGTATTAAAAACTTCCTCCCAGTTAACAGTGTTAAGTCCAGTTTTAATCGAGCCAAGTCAGCTTTATGAAAGTTTTTTTTCTTATTTTTGGTGGAGGGTAATAGGGCGGGGATTTTAAATTCAAACTAATTTCTAGGGATTTGTGGTGCGCGTCCTCGGGTACTAACGGAAATTCAGGTCGCGTAACATTACATGTTGTATTACTAAAAATTAAATCTAATAATCTATTATTAATATTAACTTGATTGTTGTATTGTAATAGTCACGATATATTCATAAAATCGGTACTGTGTTTAACGGTAAAATACTGGTTTTTACAAAGTTTTTCGCTTGTACGAATAGAATAGAATAATTTTTATTCAATAAATTACAATACTTATGTATTGAAAGTAATTTATACTTTTACCACTAGTTCGGAAAAAAACACTGGCCTGGGAAGAAGAAGCAAGAAACCCAGCGGCACTTTTTTTTAACACCTATTTAAAATATAATATTTTATATTTTATAAATATCAAAATATTACATTATACATGGTATAACGCCTGCAAAATTTTAGTTTATTCAGATGCCTGGAAGTAAGGGAATAAAATGAATTCATACAATTTACATAACAATTTTACGTGGTAGAGCCATGCTGCAGCTATATTAGTAGTATAGTTGTAGCACGAATGGGTCGGCTCGACCGGGGAAGGACCACGCTCTCACAGAATACCAGCGTAAAATAGCAGCTTAACACTGCTGTGTTTCGTATGGTGAGTGTAGAGAATCGGAAACCATTTTTACTGGAAAAGAGGCATTCCATCTTAGTCGTCACGGGTGACAACGCATCTGCATTTTGATTCGCAAATGAGGATAGATGTAGATGTCTATGGGTCACAGCAACCACTTACCATCAGGTGGACTGTGTGCCCGTTTGTCACCCTATCCTATAAAAAAATACCTATATAGATATATATAGGTCAAACTAATATAAAGCATGTAATATAAAAGAACCCTTTCATGTAGTTTTAGAAGATAAACAAAAATATCTTTTCAGAAAAGATATTAGGTACTCCATATTGGACATAATTCCTGAGAGCTAAAATTAAAGTATCGTTAAAGGACTTATGAAGGGAACTTTTTTGTTGAAATTATAAAAGTTTCACTTTATATAATTATAATAATGTAAAATTACTTTCTGGGTATTTCTATATTGAAATAAATGATTTCTCTTCTGCTTACAAGATTAGTAATTAAATACACCGTTTTCCTTTTTTTCCTACCCATAATTTGTTAATAAAATAAGAGTGATAAATGTTAATGATTTAAGTGAATACTACACATGGAATAAAACTAGTTTTATGGATTTTATCGCGTTTAATTTTAACTTTTTTAATTCCAGACGTTTCGGGCACTTTCCAGCGCCGATGGTCACGAGGAGGACTGAGATGTTTGACGACCCGATGTCATAGTTGACGAAGGCTACCTTCAACTTTTAATTATTTATTTTCGGTCCGATCTACGCAAAACGAGCTTACAGTATCTTGAAGTCTTGCAGTAGTATGCTTGGATTTGGTTTAAACGCGATAAAATCCGTAAAATTAGTTTTATTCCAAGTGATAAATGAGTTCGTAAACAACTAAGTACGCACTAATACATGGTAGAACCATGCTGCAGCTATTACTTTACTGGTTGTAGCACATATGGGTCGGCTCGACCGGGAAAGAACACGCTTTCACAGAATACCAGTGTAAAATAACAGCTCATTATTAAGCTCATTCTTACCATCAGTTACGCTGTGTGCTTCCTTGTCACCCTTACTCTATATAAAAAAACTGGATTACAAGTAGCCACTGGCCACTGTATTAACCGATAGCCTGCTGCTACAAATTATATAGTGTTAGAAATTAACCTCAAAATTATTTAAATAAAAGAACACTACTCGGTAACAAACCCTCCTAACTATCAAAAACTATTAGGCCAATTGCCAAAAATAACTATGGTGTGAGAGCGGATGCTTAACTTGTTCTTCTGCCTACGCAACCAATCATTATCAGCAACAAACAGCGCACTGCACCATACATTCAGTATAGAGTAATACAGTTCGACCAACCGTAACATGTGCCCGCCAAAATCACACACCGGTATAACGTAAAGGACCCAATTACATGATAACACCAAAGTATGCAAACCAACAGCAAAACTACCCATCTTAATGTAACATTTTTTTTATAGGATAGGGTGATAAACGAGCACACAGTCCACCTGATGGTAAGTGGTTGCTGTGACCCATAGACATCTACATCTATCATCAATAAAGAATCAAAATGCAGATGCGTTGTCACCCGTGACGACTAAGATGGAATGCCTCTTTTCCAGTAAAAATGGTTTCCGATTCTCTACACTCACCATACGAAACACAGCAGTGTTAAGCTGCTATTTTACGCTGGTATTCTGTGAGAGCGTGGTCCTTCCCCGGTCGAGCCGACCCATTCGTGCTACAACAATACTACTAATATAGCCGCAGCATGGCTCTACCACGTACAAACATAGGGCAGAGTCTCAGCAACACAATCTTCCTTGCCTACACTAGTAGAATACCCCAACGGGCATAGTAACGACAGTGAGACTCGTAAAATTACCGACTGATCCCTCTTAGTCGCCTGCGCGATACTTTATACTGCTAGAACGGGTGAGAGATTACAGTTCTACCCTCGTTTTTTCATATTTTCTAACAATAGTATATTTACGAGAAAACCTGCAACCAATTTCAAATATAGAAGGCTACATATGTCACCCTGAGGAAAAGATAGAATAACATGTAGCCTGTAATTAAAATGGCTTATTCTTTCATCCGTCCACTATCATTATAATTTTAACCTTCCATTTTAAATCCATCTACATAATTGTACCAGCAAGAATGTATTTTTCGAAAGATATTTGTTTAGACCCTGTCCTATATTCACTACACTGAAATGGTTTTTTTGGTGAGGACAGAAACTAAATTCAATTGGTGACGCTGATCCTTAGTACCAGTGATTGAGAGTAGGTTTATACTGCTAATTATCGACAGAAATACAATAGTTACGAGTTGAAAAGTTAGTCGTAAAAAAAGTAAATATTCTTCAGTTCCTAAACAGTGTATTTATGGCCGCAGGATTTCCTAAATAGAGGATTTGATAATATAGCAAATATCGGCAGAACATTAGCAATCGCATTTTGCATTTTAAACGCTGTATATCTATGTATATAAACATGGACATGATAACAAATACAAATTACGAAATGAAAAAAACTCTAAATTAATAAATATTAATTAATTAATGGCTAACCTAATATTAGCCCTTGCTGAGGCCTTAGAACCATGAAAGATGTCGAACAAATCACAATTATTATTATAACTATTAGTCATTCTGTACAATGGCGAGTGATGGCCCGCCACTGTTTTACAGTGTGGCGTGATAAAAGTCTTTTTGCGGCCCAAGCGACTGCCAGCTCTAGAGACCGACACATCTAAATGTTTTAAAATGTCCGGACAGTTGATGAGACTATGGATAATTTTATAGAGGAACATGACATCAGATGATTCCCGCCGCTTGGATAGCAATTCTAATTTGTAGTGTGCCAATCTACATATGAAATGAGTGTCCTGCATTGGTTATTTGCATACGATAACTGGTACATAAACCTTTTCTGAATCTTTTCCAGTCAGTTTGTGTGACACTTGTACCCCGGATTCCAGACTGGGCTAGCGTATTCCACAATACTTTTCACCGAACAGTTATAGACTGGAATGATTAAACCAGGGTCTTTAAAAGATTTTATTTGCTTGAACATAAACCCTAAATGACTTCTAAAGCTGAGCGTGCTGTCAATTAAAACGCCTAAGTCCCAGATTTCCGTGACCTCATCCAATGGCTCATGGTTTAACTTGTATGTTGCTTCGGTTTTATTTTTTCCTTCTAGTTAACTTTAGATGAGAACATTTTCCAGTGTTGAGGATCATATATATGGTTTTCACAACACCAATCGTATAATCTATCCAACTCGTACTGTAGAGCGATCACATCTAGTTTAGAGTCAATGATTTTGTACAGTTCTAGGTCGTCTGCGTACATTTTAAAATTACATTCGATTATATTGGCTGATCGTTTATGAAAATTAGAAAGAACAATGTACCGACATGAGAGCCCTGGGGAACGCCTGAAGGAATCTCTCTAGCTGAGGATGAATAACCACGTAACGAGGCCAACTGTGACTGATTCCTAAGATAGGAATCGCACCAGCGCAGCAGTGAACCATGGACCCCATTAGCATGATCTTCTTTATAAGCAGGTCATGGTTGATGAGATCGAAGGCCTTGCTAAAATCGGTGTAAAAACTGCGTACCTCTTTATTCCTATCCAGTCCACATGCAATATCATTAACAAAACCGACTAAGTTAGATGTCTTTAGAACCTTCCCGGGTTCTGGAAGTATGGAAACAGGCCTGTAATTGGACGCATCGGCAAGATCTCCTTTTTTATGGATGGGGATGATGCGCGCCTTTTTCCATACGAGAGGGAAAATGCCGCTTCGGAGAGAGTGGTTAAATATATACGTAAGAGGTTTTGACATAGTTTTTGCACACTTCTTTAGAACGATCGGGGGCAAGCCATACAATACTGAACCCTTGCTTCCATCCAATCCCATCTATACTCTTTCTACCTCGTATTCGCTGACAGTGAGTGAGCTGATGGTCAGACTGTTTTCGCAACTATGGAGATCCGTTTTATTAACATTGGATGATTTTGATGTCAAATTGGTGACGATGTCATCGTATATTGCCTGAAAGTGCTCTGAAAACAGGTCACCAATCTCTTGGCCACCTCTGGCAGTTTTGGCACCTGAGAAGGGAGGGAATTTGTGTCTCTTTTGAGACCATTAACATAAGACCAGATGAACTTGGGGTTTGTGCGTAAATGAGAAGCTGCGTTTTTTTTTAAAGCTAGAAAAACAACTTTTGATCATTGTATTGCAACGGTCTCTTAGAAGTTCATATGTTAATCTGTTCAGGGGATTTCCATACTGTTTGTATTTTTTGTGATACTTCGCTTTTCCTTTTAGGCATTTTATCAAGGCTGTGCTGAACCACACCGGATATTTTTCTGAATGTGGTATTCGATATGGCGTGTGCTTCTTAATTATGGGCAAAACTGTGCCTTAAAACTTGTCAACTATGAAATCTATGTCATAAAGTTCAGACCACACTTCGGTCCACACTATATACACTATATATGCGTGAGTTCTTCGTTGATGGCGTCAAAGTCATACTTGGAATAGTTAGGTAATGCTACACGTTTGGACCTGCATGGTTTTATGTTGCCTAGACTGTGAATGCGTTTTTCGAGGGCAGGATGATGAGGATCCAATCAAATCAGAGGCAGCGAAGCTTCGACCACTTTTACATTATTAGCATTATCCACAAGAACAAAGTCCAAAATACGATTATTATCATTTAAAACACAATTACATTGTTTAAGATTATTGAACGTAATTTCGTCTATGAACATGTTTTCGATAGTCCCATTGTTTGGCTTTGGGGTGTATACTTTTGGATCGCCTATAATCTTCCAGGCTATATTCGGAAGGTTAAAATCACCTACCAACAGGGTAAATGAGCCGTTTGATATTTTATTTTTGACGACATCCGTGAGATTATTGATAAAAGTTGTTAAGTGATTCTTTGAAATTGGTGGGGGTATATACACAGCGCAAATATTTATTCTAGATTTGTTATTAAGTCCTAAGTTTATAGAGACCCATAATTCCTCACACGCTGACTCCCATCTCTTCATTCTCGATGCCCTATATTTTTTCAGTATAGCTAAACAAATACCGCCACCTTTGGAAGGACAAAATAGAACTCCGATCGCGCCTAAAAATATCATATCTAGCATCCAAGAGCTCGTGGTCAGAAACGGTGTCATTGAGCCATCATTCTGTCAAAACAATTAGGTCGTAAGATTTTTGTAATACGTTAATATATAAATTCTCACATTTGGTTCTAAGGCCCTTACATTTTGGTAATATATTTTTAAATTGAATTTTAGTGTTAAGTTGATAATAAAAAAACATGCAATCACCGAACAAAAAACAATCTAGAGAGAATTCAAACAACTTATGTCATGTTATGTCAACTCATGTAACTTTTGATGGCGAGCTGACATCTTTCCGTACGAAGACGCGTCCGCTGCGCACCCACACAATCTGATAGCCGAGTTCCCTGGCGCGAGCTCGAGTCGCCGCATGCAAGGTCTTATTTTCCGGTGACAAGTTTTCAGCAACGTAAATTGCCGGTTTCGATTCGTCACTTAGTCCCAGGTGGCTCGAATTTAATTTATCGTTTGGGTTGCATTTATTATACTTGATCGGTGCTGCCAGGACCGAATCTCTAAGTCGTGGGCTCGTGAATCTGATAAGAATGGTACGTGGTCTGCGACTCTTTGGGTTCTTTTTGGTCACCCTGGTGCAGTGGGAAATATCAGCTTCATTGATAGGACAACTGACGATTTTACCTAGCTGTTGAACTATTCTGGTTACATTTTCGTTCTTGTGCTCAGGCACGCACTGGACCTCTAAATTGACGGCGCGAGACATCTGGTCCATCTGATTGCAGTGAGTGGTTAGATTAATGACGTCCCTTCGCAGTGAACTGTTTTCGTCACTGAGACGTCAAACCTCTGCTTTTTGGGCTTTAACCTCGGCATTTAATTGCTCGAATTGTTCATTAAAAAATGACATTGATTCTTTGAGACTGACAACCTCACTTCTTATTTTGCGTTTATTTTATATTTTGTATATTTAATATCTGTGTTTTCTATATTAATGTGCAGTTGAAAGTGAAAAACAGCTTTCTTAATACATAAAGCTAACAATTAATGAATTAAGACGAATTTCGACCACTAGTGTCACATAAATAATGTTTGTTTAGAAAGATTGATATAATTAAAATTTTGTTGCTATTTGTGTGTTGTGAAAACAGTGTAAAAAGTAAGTTTAGTAAGGTTTCTAATGTAACCTTCTTGTTTACGCCAGAAGTAAAACTTCTAGATCGGCGGCGAGGAGCAACGTCAAAGGTGCGAGACAAACTGTGATCGCCAATCCGCCTAAAAGTGTGGCGATTAAGACATAACCTCCTAACGGGAGATCTAATGTTGAGCAGTGGATTTTTGCAGGCTGATGGAGAAGATAAAGAAAAAGAAGGTTTCTAGCTTAGTTGCGTTTCTGGAAATTTATTATTGTAATCTATACATACAAATAAATAAAATTGAAGTGTCTGGTTGTAATGTCAAAATAACAACTTTTTACTAAATACATATGAAAGTATTTTTTTGTTATAAGTAACGGTTGTTTTGTTATAAGTAACGTACGGTACCTACTTATAACAAAAAAACAATTTTTTAAATTTTTGTCTGTCTGTCTGTTTGTTCCAGTTAATTTCTGAAATAGCTGCACCGTTTTTGACGAGACTCTCACTGGCAGATAGCTGATGTTATAAGGAGTAACTTAGTCTTTTATTTTAAAAGAGTATTAGGGTTCCCCGCAAAAAAAATTATTACTAATAAAATCCAATCTTAATAAATACGCGGACGAAGTCGCGGGGAAGAGCTATTAGTTTATAAATTGCAAAACCTCTGATGTGTGTGTTGACTGATGACTCAAAATCATTACATCGGAATGAGACTTAATAATTGAGAAAATAACCCCAGTTCCCGACTTACGTATTTACAGGGTTAGTTTCTGGCTTATTTAATTGTATCGCTGTGTCTTCTTCGCAAGTTGCACAATAAAATTATGTTTATGGAATAGTTTGATCTTATACTTTCTTCAAATATATTTGAATGTCTTTGCGCCAAGATTTATTTTCTCATTATTCTTGGAATTACATTGATATATATGTTATATCGATGTTTATGTTGATATAAAAGATTGTCAAGAAAATTCAACAGCATTAACTAAAAGATCTACTTGAAAGGCTAAGTAGTTTACTATTATTCGTTTAAGCAGTTTGAAATTAAAAAAAAAATGGTGAAAAAATTCTTCGTCATAGAAATGATAAGAATGGGTCTCCATAGCAAAATGATGTACCGTGCGAAAAATTTATTTTAATATTTTCATACATTGTTGCCATACGTAAAATTTAGCTAAAAACGTGAAAACAATGCGTGCAGGAAACTATTATATTCTTGACTACTTGTTGAAAAAGAAGTCTATTTAGGGCGCATTTACACACTTGTGGGAAGAATGGAAGAGGAAATTCGCTCTTTTGTTTACCACTTATATAAGACCCTTTTTATGGCAGATAATATTTTTAGAATTTCTGAAGAGTTCAAAATATTATTTTATAGTTAAATCAGTTCTTGTTTGCTCAAAATAAAATGTAATGTTTTAGTGGGCTGACCAATTATAGTAATGAATTTGAAAACGTAAGATCAATTACAGACAAGGCATGCAGCCATCTCCTTTAATCAAAAGTAGTACACTGGTTTAATGTCAATAATTTGCTTTTGAACGGTAATAAAACGAAATGTAAAACAATTCACCTCACCTAATGTTAAACAGGTGAATACCAGTGTGCTTTTAAATGAGGAGCTGGGCCTTGTTGATGTTTTTCTCGGAATTACAGTTGACGCGAAGCTACAATGGGGCCCTGATATATCTACACTAGCTAGCAAACTTAGTTTTGCAGCATATGCTGTAAAAGAGATTAGAGGCCTTACATGTGTTGAAACAGCTAGATTACTTTATTTTAGTTATTAACTAGCTAGATTACTTTATTTTAGGATAATCTCATATGGAATCTTGGTATGGGGTAATGCGACTGACATTGAAACTATCTTTGTGTTGCAAAAGAGAGCCATAAGAGCAATTTATAATCTAGGTCCGAAGGAATCCCTTAGAGAAAAATTTAAAGAAATAAATATATTAACTTTGGCCTCTCAATATATTTAATGTATGTACACAAAAATAAAAATAGTTTTATTAAAAATAGTGATGTACATTCTGTAAATACTAGGAACAAGCACAAGTCAGTTTTACCAGTTACTCGACTCCAAAGAATCAGTAATTCTTTTATGGGGTAATTCTCTTATACGCTTTTACAATAAAGTCCCAAAAAATATGCAGACCTTATCTATCAAAAGGTTTAAAATATTTATTAAGCAAAAATTGTCTAGTAAGCGTTATTATACTACTAGAGAGTACATGACTGATAATAACCCCTGGGAATGAGGTAATCGCTACCATGCTGTTTTTAAATGTTTTCATAACAATTGTATAAAATATTATATTGTAAATTGTGCTTTAAAAAAAAGTGCCGCTGGGTTTCTTGCTGGTTCTTCTCAGGACAGAGGTTTTTTGCGAACCAGTGGTCAAAGTAAAAATTACTTTCAATAAGTATTACTGTAATCTATATTGAATAAAAAAATGATTCTTGATTCTTCTTGATTTTTTATTATGGAAAAATAAATTCCCACTGGATTTCTTGCTGGTTCTTCCCAGGACACAGGTATTTTTTTCCCAAACCAGTAGTCAAAGTAAAAATGACTTTTAATAAGAAATACTTATCATCGTCATCATTACAGCCCTTCACAAGTCCACTGCTGAACATAGGCCTCCCGCAAGGAATGCCACAAAGCACGATCCTGAGCCACCTGCATCCATCGATTTCCTGCATGTCTTACCAGGTCGTCACTCCATTTAGTGGGGGGACGTCCTACACTTCGTCCGCCAGTACGAGACTGCCACTCAAGATCCTTTTTTCCCCATCGGTTGTCGGTTCTTCGAGCTATATGGCCAGGCCATTGCCACTTCAGCTTACTAATCCGTTGGGCTATGTCGGTCACTCTGGTTCTACTGCGGATATCCTCATTTCTAAGTTTATCACGCAGAGAAACTCCGAGCATAGCCCTCTCCATAGCGCGCTGAGCGACCTCGAGCTTCCTCATGCGGCCAGCAGTGAAGGACCACGTCTCAGTTCCATAGGTCATCACTGGCAACACGCACTGGTTGTCTCGTTTTCAAGTTTTGAGGTATACCTGATGAGAAGATGTTCCGTAATTTCCCGAACGCTGCGCAACCGAGTTGAATCCGTCGATTGACCTCTCGGTCGAAGTTCGTCGAAGTTCGTCGAAGACTTAACTAGTCGGACTAGTTATCCCAGGTAAACATACTCGTCAACAACTTCGAGCTTAGTGCTCCCAACAACTACCGGCATAGGTGTGACATGGACATTAAACATAATCTTTGTTTTGTCCATGTTCATCTTAAGACCTATCCGTTGGGAGACACTATTGAGGTTCTTGAGCCTAAGCACTATAGGTCCTCCAGCGATTCTGCCATAAGGACTATATCGTCGGCAAATCGAAGGTGAGTGATGTATTCGCCATTGATGTTAATACCGTATCCTTTCCAGTCCAGTAGCTTGAAAACGTCTTGCAATGCAGCGGTGAAGAGTTTCGGGGATATAACGTCACCCTGTCTTACACCTATCTGCAGTTGGATAGGTTTCGTACTCTGATTTTGTACTCGGATAACCATCGTAGCCCTACTGTACAAATACTTCAGCACTTCGATATACCGACAGTCAACTTGGCACCGCTGAAGGGACTGTAGCACCGCCCAAATTTCGACGGAATCAAAGGCTTTCTCATAGTCCACATACGCAAGGCAAAGTGGCAGATTGTACTCTTCGGTCTTCTGCACAATTTGCCGAAGGGTGTATGTGGTCTATGGTACTAAAGCGTTTTCGGAAACCGGCTTGTTCGGGAGGCTGGAAGTCGTCGAGTCAGCGTGCGAGACGATTCGTAATGGCTCTAGAAAACAGCACGTAGACGCGGCTCAGAAGGGAAATCGGTCTGTAGTTCTTCAAGAGAGCGTTATCGCCTTTCTTGAAGAACAAGGCCACCGCACTTCTGCTCCACGCCTCCGGAGTAGTGCCACTACGGAGGACGGAATTAAAGAGCCTCTGAAGGACTTCAAGTACCGGTTTTCCAGTCGCTTTCAGAAGCTCCGCTGTAATTCCATCCTCACCTCAGGCCTTGCCGTTTTTAAGGTGCTGGAGAGCCATTCTAATCTCAGACTGACGTCCGGGATAGATTCCAGATAGTGTCGGATAAGACTCGCTCTTGGATCGTTACTTACACTTGCGTGTGGCTCCAACGATGACGTGTACAGCTGCCCATAGAACCTCTCAATCTCACTCAAAATCTCAGGTGTCCCGGAAACGATGTTGCCACACTCGGTCTTCAGCTTTGACAGTTGGCTCTTTCTGGCAGACAGATCTCTGGCAAAGACTGTGGAGCTTTGGTTCCGCTCGATCGCTTCTTTAATACAAGCTGTATTGAAGTTGTGTAAGTCCCGCCGCATGCATTTGGAGATCTGTCTATTCAGTTGCCTGTATGCTGTCAAATCTGTTGAAGACTGCAGCTTCATTTCTCGTCTAACAGCCATGAGCTTAAGAGTGTGATCGGAGAGTTTTTGTGTTCTTCTGCGGCGGGTCTTGCTCCGACTGCATGGACAGTTTCCACGAGCTTATCATTTATATCGTCCACTTCATTGCAGTCTTCTAGGCACTGAAAACGGTTTTGTAACTCGAGCTGAAATGTTTCGGGACTTTGGACTAGAGCACGAAGGACGGAGCGTTGACTTCATTAGACGAGACCTCTCCAACTTAACGTTTAGGTTCAGTGTGCCTCTAACCATTCGGTGATCGCTGTCGGTTTTCACCCTAGCGATCACTGAGACATCACTGAACAGTTGTCGTCTGCTCGTCATAATGAAGTCTTATTATATCATAGTAATTTTTTGTCGAACCGTCGGGGCTATAGTCTATATTAAATAAAAGTTTATTCTATTCTATTCTACGATATTATAAGTTTTTCATAATAATCTTTTATTATAGATCCCTAAAAGAGAACATTACAAATGGCAACCATGCCAGAATTTGAACCTGGAATTTTCTGAAAGAAAACATTAGAATGTAATTTTAAACTGTGGAGAGGTTCTATTAAATTTCTGGTAAAATAAGATCAGGAACGAAGATATCATAATACTCGTGTATCGATGACGTCTACAAACCAGGATGTCATCGATATACGAGTACACAAGCTGATACCCGCTCGCTTCGCTGGGCGCACGATAATATTTGATTACGGAACCTATTAAATTTTTTCGATGGGACTATCATAAAACCCATTCTTAGTGAGCGTCTACATTGCAAAATGAGTAACTATACTAAATTTCAAGTCAATCGGGTGTATAGTTTTAGAGATTTCGTGATGAGTCAGATACAAGCGAAATATACATAAGTTTCCGACCTAACAAAGATACAAGACATTTTTTCTTAAAATTTATTTTTAACTTTCTACATAGTCTCCTTGTCCAACTCTACACATTTCTACCAGCGATGCTCCCATCTCTCTAACCCGTCCAAATAGTACTCGGCGTTTTTCTCTGCAAAATAATTGTTCAAGAAAGTGATTGCCTCCTCATTTGACGAAAATCTCTGTCCTCCGAGCGCAATTTTTAGATGAGGAAACAAAAAGAAATCGCTTGGGGCTAGATCTGGTGAGAAGGGCGGATGGTCAAGCAGTTCAAATCGTAATTCGTGGATTTTCGCTATGGAAACAGCTGAGGTGTGAGACGGCGCGTTGTCATGGTGAAACAGGATTTGCTTTTTCTGCAAATGTGGCCGTTTTTCTGCAATTTCTGCCTTCAGTTTGTGAAGTAATGATGCGTAGTATGCTCCTGAAATGGTTTTTGCTTTCTGTAGATAATCGATTAAGATAACTGCATGACTATCCTAAAAAACAGTCGCCATCGCTTTCCCAGACGAAAAAACAGTTTTTGCTTTTTTTGGAGCCGGTTCCCCCTTTGCAGTTCACTCTTTTGATTGTATTTTTATTTCGGGCGTATAATGGTGTATCCAAGTTTCATCTACAGTAATTAATCGGTGCCAAAACTCGGATTTATTGCACCTAAACTGCGCCAACAGAGCGTTGGAAATGTTCATTCGGACACGTTTTTGGTCTAACGTGAGCAAACGCGGCACCAAACGCGCTGACAGTTTTCTCATGCCTAAATCTTGATTTAATATGTGACAAACACGTTCTTTGGACATTTTTGTAGCCTCTGCTATCTCTTTCACTTTAATTCGGCGGTCGTCTATCAACATTTGTTGAACTTTAGTGATGTTATCGTCAGTAGTTGCAGTTCTTGGACGTCCCGAACGTTCATCATATCCCAAGCTCTCTCAGCCAAATTTAAATTCAGCTGCCCAAAATTTCACTGTGGTAAATGATGGTGCAAAGTACCCATACAAAAAGTCCAACTCATCTTTGATTTTGGTAGGCGTATTGCCTTTCAAAAACAAAATTTTAATGATAGCTCGATACTAATTATGTATTAACTATTTTGTAACAACTTTAATGTACCATATTCTAACAAATTAATCATCTTATCTTATCTAATTTTTTTCCATTTTCACAAAAACACTCTCATCGACTCCCTAAAACCACTGTCAAATAACAACTACGCGTGCAAAATGGCTGAAATTTTTGTGCGTAACTGTCAAAAGATGCACAACTACACTCACTAGCTTTTATTGACGAGTGCTGCCATCTTCACGCTGAGGTCGATATATATTTCTCTTATATCTGACTCATCACGAGATCTCTATCTCTATCAATCTATATATTCATATATTTATTTATTACCTTAATACGTATTATTTATGCCATTCCATTGAAATAGCGAAAACGTGTTTTTTATTGAATATTATTTCTGACTAGATGTGTAACTGCATGTTTATTGCAGTTTCCCAACAACGTGATCAGTTTCTTTAGACAAAAAAACGTGTGTGTGTACTTATGTACACACGTAGGAAGTTATACTTAATGCGTAACAAAACAAAAATAACTAAAAATTAGCAATGAATTGCAGCGCTAAGGGCCGCGGGTTCGATTTCCGCACGGAATAAGTAGGTATTTTTATGGCCTACAAATAATAGTTTTGGGTATGGATGTTTGTACTTGTAAAATCTATGTATGTAAACTGCCCCTGCGATACAGGAGAAAATCCTAGTGTGGAGTTTTTTTTTATAGGAGAGGGGCAAACGAGCATACGGCTCACCTGATGGTAAGTGATTACCGCTGCCCATGAACAACTGCAACACCAGGGGAATTGCAGATGCGTTGCCGGCCTTTTAAAAAGGAGTACGCTTTTTCTTGAAGGTTCCTAAGTCGTATCGGCTCGGAAAAATCTCTGGTGGTAGTCGATTCCACAAGGAAGTTGTGCGAGGAAGAAAACTTCTTTTAAATCGCACAGTGGTGGACCACCAGTCATCCAGATGGTATGGATGGTATCGCAAGTTTTGCCGCGATGTGCGATGGTGAAATTGTGCGGCTGGAATTAGTCCGAATAATTCCTCAGAGCACTCCCCGTGGTAAATGTGATAAAACACGTAAAGAGATGCAACATTTCCTCGCAGTGCCAGTGAGTCAAGCTGATCGGAAAGAGTTCGATCGCCGACGATTCGAAGAGCTCTGCGCTGGATGCGATCAAATGGAAGGAGCTGGCACTTTGGAGCCCCAGCCCAGAGATTGGAACAGTATTCCATGTGCGGCCGAACCTGCGCATTGTAAATTTGCAGGCGGTGTGCCGGCATGAAATACTGTCCCGCTCTGCTGAGCACGCCAAGCTTTTTAGAGGCCAATTTGGCTTTCTCTTCCAAGTAACCACGAAACTGCACGTCACTCGATATGTCAACGCCGAGGATTCCGATATTGGCTGAGGCAACAAAGGGAGTGCCTTGAAACTGAGAAGATACGACGAAGGGGTTCTTTTTAGCGGTAAACGCGCAAACTTCTGTCTTCCGGGGATTGAACTGGACTAGATTTAGTCGCCCCTATACAATGTCTCGACTTCAGACACAAATTTGTTCCGGTACTCGGCGACGTTTTCCCGAGAAATATTGGCACGGCCGGTGTATAGAGCATCACCAGTGCTGTCATCTGCATAGCAATAAATGTTACCGGTTTGCAACATGTCATTGATATGCACAAAAAACAGCGTTGGTGATAGCACGCAGCCTTGTGGAACACCAGCGTTAATGGGCTTGTAATCGGAGCATGCACCGTCTACTACAACCTTGATGCTCCGATCAGCAAGAAAACTGGTGATCCAATTGCACAATTTCTCGGGAAGCCCATAGGAAGGAAGCTTCGTAAGAAGCGCTTTGTGCCAAACCCGATCGAAGGCCTTCGCTATGTCAAAACTAACAGCCAACGCTTCCCCCTTGGACTCTACTGCCTCCGTCCATGTATGAGTTAGGTAACCTAGAAGATCACCAGCCGAGCGACCGCGACGGAAACCGTACGGCGGTCACTAATTAGCTGGTGATCCTTAAGGTACCGCATGAGCTGGCTGTTGATAATGGACTCCATTATTTTAGAGAACAAGGAGGTGATGGCGATAGGCCTATAGTTGGACGGATCAGAGCGGTAACATTTTTTAGGGATCGGGTTTACGAAATCTGTCTTCTGTATTTTAGTACCGGAAAAGACGCGTTAAAACCGGTGCCAACTCCGGAGCACACGTCTTCAGCATAATAGGAGGGACGCCATCAGGCCCACTCAACTTGTTGACGTCCAGGCAGAGGAGTGCTCTGCGCACCGAACGTTGGGTAAACAGCACATCCTGCATGGAGCACTCACACCGCGGGATAGTCGGCGGTGTGTTCCCCGTCATCAAGTCGAGTAGGACGCAAAGAGAGAGCCCAGCAGATCAGCTTTGTCCTTTTCGGCATGGGCCAGTGAGTCGTCCTCCCTGTGTAGAGATGGGGGAGATGGCTGACAGAAGTTACCCTTGTACAGCCTTGACGGGAGACCAGAATGCACGTATTCCCGAAGGAATACGAACTAGTTTCTCGCCAATTCTGCCGATGTGCTCTGACTTTGCCTTGACTATGACACTTTTGAAGGAGGAATTAGGAGGCTGAATTATACTTCTTTTTAAGAACGCTGGTATTTGCATCTCGAGACGTCGATGCGTGAGCTCAGGCCTGGTAGCACTCTTGCTTATGTCGTAATGCAATTTTGCAGGAGCAACCAAACCATGGCTGGATTCTGCCTCCGATAGGTACCACATATGATGGAATAAATAGTTCCACTCCCTGTAGCACCACATCAACGACAGAATCAGCAACAACGCTGGGATCATCCGGCGAGAAGCAAACCCGCCTCCAAGGGTAGGATGCAAAAGAAAGATCGCATCCCGTCCCAATCGGCTGACCGCAACAGCGATGAGAGCGTGAGTGGCACCGTACTCCGGATCAGACAATGGTCCGAGGAGCCAAGAGGGGCATCGATGGAGATCTGATATCCGTCCGGATGAGAGGTCAGCAGAAGGTCCAATAGGAAAGGTACATAATCTTCCACATCTGGAATCCGCGTAGGCGAGGTACCCAGTTGTGTCAGACCATATGCCAAAGCAAAGTCATAAACAGAATTACCCGCATGATCGGTTGAACGAGAATGAAGCCATTCAGCGTGGTGAGCGTTAAAATCATCAAGCATCACGATTTCTGCAGATGGGACCTGTTGTAGCACGGAATCTGCAGCCATTTGGACGTGGTCGATGAGTCGGTTTGTGTCGGCATTACTGCTATGGGACCTATAGAGGCACCCGTAGACGCGGGGATGGTCGTCGCTGTCTACGCGTAGCCATAAGATGGACAGGTCCGTACCTTCAAAGCTGCCGAGGCGTCGAAAACAGATGTCTTCTCTGACGTACACCCAAACTCCAGCCCGGGGCACACAGGAGTGTTCTAACTTGTACCCCGGGTAGGAGAGATACGAAGTATCAGCCGGAGAGGACAGCTGTGTCTCGGTTAGAAAGAGCAAGGCCGGCTTCGCCATTGCATATATTCATATATTCCGTTCTTATATCCACAAACCAAGGAAGATATGTATTTTTCTGTAGTTTGATGAACAGAATTTTCTTGAGTTTGTAAAGCGAAAACGGGTTGCGCTGCCGTTGATGATATGGCTACTCTACCTTTGAACTGCAACTCGAGCACATCGTACGCTTTGTGCTAATTCCAACGCTTTGTTGAATGTCAAGCAATCGATGTTTTCACTAAAAAACTTTTCGTTTTCCTCGGCATTCGCCAATCCTAGCACAAACTTGAAATGCCGTCTCGAGTTCTATTTTAAAACCACAAAACTGTGCGAGATGACGAACCTGGGCCACCCATTCATTTAAGTCTTCGCCTGGTCTTTTTCTGCTTTATAAAAACATATCTTTCCGCAAACATACATTTCTTTGAGGAAAACTAGTTGTCAATCTTTTCAATAAGTCTTATAACCTAAGTCTTCTAGTTTTAACGGAAAAACTAAATCGCTTAAAATAAGCGATATGTATCTTCTGCTAATGATGTGAGCAAAAAGCTCTTCTCTTAACTCCTGCTTTGTCAGTGTCGTCATGATAATCATTTGCCATACACAACTGGACAAATCGACTCTTGAAAATATCCCACTCTTGCATGTGGTGATCAAATGTGAGGTTGTTGCCGAACAATACATTTCCTTTATTTGACATTATTTATTTGTAACTATTTAACTTTATTGCTCTCAATAATGCTTGAATAAGGTCCTCGTCCACAAATATTGTGTATTTATGGGGATTTCACCACTAAAACACAAATTAAATTTATACCTTTTATTGAATGACAACACAACTGTCAGATCTTAGTTTTTTTCAAAGAGAATATAATCACGACGTTTAAGAGGCGGGACTTCCTAAGAAAAAGTAAATGTATGACTTTGCGCCAAGCTACTCTACCAACATCAAGACATGACATTAAATTTTTGACAAACAGTGCTGACAACATAGGCGAATTATAATAGTGCTGTAAATGTCTATCCTCGAATAATTTTGTCGATATAACTTTTATCGATATATTGTTTATCGATATTTTTTAATAAAAGTTAGTTTCCTATACTGAATAATTTATGAGAAATAATTTTTTTAACGTGGGGATTCAGTAAAAATGCCCATGAGGATAAGAAATCAATGTATTTTACACACAGAAATTTGTAATTATATCTCTACAATTATTAGGTACAAAAATACATAACATATATACATAAACACTCACGCCTGTCACCCAGAGGGGTAGGCAGAGACTACGGACTTTCACTTGGCACGATCCTGGCACACCTCTCTTGCCTCCTTTACATCCATATATCTACGCATACACGCTCGTCGGTTAAGGGTACTCTTAATCTGGCCCATTTTCAATATATCGCCAATTTGGTCGATAAACCTCGTCGTAAACGTCGTCTAGGGCATCCCTTTCCGACTCTGCCGTTCACTTCTGCAGCATAAATTTGCTTTGTCACTCTTTCTTCGTTCATTCTTTCTACATGACCAAACCACCGAAGCATTCCTTTCTTAATCCTGGTCACAACGTCATCTTGCAAACCACACTTTTCTCTTATCACATTATTTCTCACCCTGTCATTCAGATTTAGCCCTAGCATACTCCTTAATGACTGCATTTCTACAGCATTTATTCTACTCTCATGCTTCTTCTGCCAGACCCAACTTTCACTACTATCCATTAAAGTAGGGACTAACACAGCATTGTGAATTGCCAAACGTGCCTTTTTTGACACATTCTGACTCTTCACAATAGCGTGTAGAGCCCCACTCTATTTCCTGCGTTCACTCGTCGTTCTATATCCTTATCATATCTACCATCCCTACTTAATACACATCCCAAATATACAAACTCATCCACTTATTCAATCAACTCCCCTTCTATTCTTATTTCACATAACGTTTTACTTTCTTCTCTTTCAAAAACCATCACTTTCGTCTTACTTGCGTTCACTTTCATACCTCTTTCTTTTAATGATCGGTTCATTAAAGTAACCATCATTTGCATCTCGGCCGCCGACGATGCAAATATGACTTGATCATCGGCGTACAAAAGGCATTTGACGGTTAACTCACCCATTCTCAACCCACATTCTTCAACTTTCAAAGTTTGCAAACAACTGTCCATAAATAGGTTAAACAGCCAGGGAAGCTACACAGCCCTGTCTGACACCTTTTGGATGCCAAACCAGTCCGAGTAGACCCTGTTGATCCTGACACAAGCACTAGAGTCCCTATAAAGAGACTTCAATGCCTGTATCAAACCAGCGCTCAAACCAAATGAGTTAAGTGTTTGCCATAACACATTCCTGTCCACTCTGTTATAAGCCTTTTCCAAGTCCATGAAAGCACAAAAACTTTCTGGTTTTGGCCAAAACTTCTTCATAATCATGCGCATGGAAAATACTTGATCCATACACCCCAATCCCTTTCTAAATCCAGCTTGCACATCCCAAATTTTTCCATCAGTTTCTTCCATAACTCTTTCAATTAACACCTTAGCATACAGTTTACCCACAATGCTAAGCAAGCTGATCTACAGTAGTTTTACAGTCCTGCTGTGACCCTTTTCCTTTATATATTGGAACTATAACGGCTTTGCACCAGTCTTCCGGTACCCGCTTCAGTTCCCAACATAAATTAAACAAGGTGTACAGCAGGCCTGCCACCACTCCCTCTCCAGCCCTTAGCATTTCGAGTGATACTCTATCATTACTCTATCATATACTCATCCTTACCTGCTTTCATTCTTTTCATTGCTTTCATTATTTCATCTACACTTATCTCCCTACCTCTCTCCACTTCTCTCGGAATTTCTTTTTCACTTAATTCAGACGAACCTTCACTCATAAACACGCTTTCAAAGTATTCCTTCCATCTCTTTAAATTCGAAACTTCATCATTCAGCATACAGCCATTCTCGTCTCGTAAAGCATTCATTCTAGGCTGTTTTGAATTTCCCCTGGCAGTTCTTACGAGTTTCCAGAACATTTTAATATTTGCCTGGAAGTTATCAGATATCCTTCTATCATTCTTATCCGTTCTTTCTTGCTTTTTCCTTTCAACAACTTCTTTTACTCTCTTATTTATAAGTCTAAAGTCTGCCTTTTTTCTTTCAATCTCATCATTCATACCGCCAGAATTACCAGCTTTGGTTGCCAGTAAATCTAGCCATGCTCTTTTCTTTGCTTCAACTTCAATCCGAATTTCATCATCCCACCACAACGTATTATTTTTCCTTTCATTCTTTCTCTTACTTACACGACATACTTCGGTGGCTGCATCCACCAAAACTTTCTTAACATTATTCCATACAGTCTTCAGGTCTAAATCATTCATACATATTTCATTCAAACCATTTATATTCTCCCTCAGTCTACATTTATACTTCTCTTTCACACCTTCATCTTGTAACCGCTCTGTTCTTATACGCTGTAACGCAGTGGTAGACACGGATGACCGATGCCGCCAACGCCTGAATAGACTATTAATTCGGCATAAGACCAAGTAATGATCCGTCCCTACGTTGGACCTCCGGTAAACTCTTGTATCTTCCACTGCGCTCCGCATTCTTTCATCCACAATTATGAAATCTATCATGCTTCTATCATCACCTCTTTCCCATGTATACATGTGAATCCTCTTATGGCGAAAGAAAGTATTCGTCACAAAAAGATTCTTTTCCTCACATACGGCGAGGAGGTCTTCACCATTCTCATTTACACTTTCATCGCCAAACATTCCTAATATCCTTTCATAGCCAGACCTCTTCACCCCAACCCTTCCATTAAAATCTCCTAACATAATGATGATACAAAAATATGTATAAAGAAAATATAAAATAAAAAAACGCACTATTATACTAATAATTAATTAAGTAAAAAATAAATGACGACTCCGTAGTGCAGTGGCTAAGCGTTTGGCTGCGGCATTGCAGGACCGAGGCTTCGTTTCCGTACTGAACAAGTGTTGCTATGCTGTAAAATAAATAGTCTGTGTCTGGATGCTTGTTTTCATTCAACATTAGTTCTTTTTAAAGGGTAAAAATATTGGATTTTTTAACACTGATTGGATTAAATTCCTTTTAAGTGTAACAAATACTATGTACAAATCGCTAGGCTTCTTCACAGAGGTACCTATGTACATACTACTCGCAGAGATTGTTTACTAATTGTCGCTTTCAAAATGTGTGCTCATTATAGCTAATGTTTGTAGATGAATCTATAAAAAATATTTATAACCAGTTAATTACGAATAACTTTGATTTTATTTATATAATCGAATTATTACCAAAATGTGACTTTAGAGGGATATTATATTTTGCTTCATGTAAATGAAACCTAAATAACATACACATAATAGTGGAAGTTTCAATTAAGTCCACTGATGAAATAACAGTTCGTTTTAGTTGGGTTCAAAATCCTCGGATTTGCAATGTTTGCCACAAATATGTTTTAACATGTGAATCTTTTCAATTGGTGCATGTGCCAGCTATTTCACCCATTGTTTGCATCTGAAAAAATAAATAAAATCACATTTTTATTGAACAAATAGAATGTTAGCAGTCACAATTGATAATGTAGTTTCTAAGTATAGTTCGTTTCGGATTGCCATCCCATCGAACTATCAGATTTAGGAAATAGTGTGTTTGTATTTGTGCACACAATAGCACATTATGAAAACCTGTCCTACATAGATGGCTGCGGCATTGTATTGTCTATAAATGTACTCGCGTTAAATATCATATTACAATTAAAGTTGAAATCACCATAAACCTTTCATCATCTAAGGGAAATATTGCTACGAATAGCCTTTTGTGGTTATTATTTTTCCGCTTCTTGCACCATTTCATTGGCAAGTTTTATAATGTATATATATTTTTTTAACAATTCTGTAAATGAACAACGGCTTCTATAACAAAATTTAAAGCAATGTTAATAAATAAAATTATATAAATGTAATTGTTTGATTTGACATTTGAACCTATTTGATTTGACCATATGGATTTCACAATATCGTTAATAGACATATTACGAAAAGCAGAAAGAAGAAATAACCGTCATTAAAATTTAACAATCTCGTATAATTTTTACTATGGAAGTTGCACCAGCCTGGTTTTTTCATAAGCCTACAATATGGCTTACATTGTTGTAGATTCATATATATTTCAATATAGTTATCAGTTCCCACGAAAACTTGAGAGACAATTACCCACTGAAGTTGTCGCTTTTAGGTGTCAGAGTGCGCGCTGATCGTAACAACTTCATGGTGTCGTTTTTAGGTGTCGGTGTGCGCGCGCATCGTAAAAATTCACTTTCATCATTTTTCCCAAACGCGCCAAAAGAAGTATAACTTCAAAAATTAAAGTTGCAAATTTCTACGAGACAAGATTTTTCATCCAAGTTTAAGTTACTGTGGTGTTAAAAAATGTACTACATCCTTGGTGCCCATTAACTTGAAAAATAGTTCAATGAATGAAGATTTAAAAACAATAAAACAAAAAAGAATTTTTAATAAAACAAAAAAGTTGTTGCTATTTCATTGCTGAAGGGCCTAATTTTTCGATAAAAGTTTTTTTGTTTTATTTTGCAGTACATCTCAAAATATAGTAAAAATTTGTTTTAGAAAATTGTTTAACATAGCAAATGGATAAAATTAATTAACATGAAAACCTGTTTTGTTGTTAGTTTTGGTTCCACCTGTCTAATTTTGACCACAATCTCCAATTTTTACAATATTTTGAGATGTATTGCAAAATAAAACAAAAAAAAAACTTATATCGAAAAATTAGTCCTTCAGCAATGAAATAGCAATAACTTTTTTGTTTTATTGTTTTTAAGTCTTCATTCATTGCACTATTTTTCAAGCCAATGGGCATCAACGATGTAGTACTTTTTTAACAACACGGTATCTTAAACTTGGATGAAAAATCTTGTCTCGTAGAAATTTGCAACTTTAATTTTTTTTTCTAAAAAATCTAGTCAGGAATAATATTCCATAAAAAATACGTTTTCGCTATTTCAATAGAATGGCATAAATTATACGTATTAAGGTGATACATTTTCGATAAAATCATGAAAATCAAAAAATCTTCAAAACTGTAACAGTTTTATTAAACATTTTTTGGCTGTTCTCATAGGGCACGATCTCATCTCTCGCAACATTTCATTTGGACTACTATTTACAGGGCAGCCTGTATATAGATAATGATATTCCCGTGGCTAATCTGGTTTTTAAAATGACAGAACTAACATGTAAAACATATTTCGAACTTGCAAAATATACATTGTGTATATTATGCAAGTATACATTATAATAAGATTTGAGTTAAATAATTTTAAAATGTCAAAATGTAGTAGTAAATAAAACTTTGTGAGGAAAAATATTACGCAACATAAAAAATTAAACATCAAAAGCCCACTGCCGAACATAGGCCTTCCCCATAGATTGGTTATATTTGTCAGAGTTATATTTGTGGCAATCGTAGTTTTTTATTTTTTATTAGAAAGCCCTTCTCCTGGTTTAATTCCCTTGCTTATTACGACACCCACGGGATGATATAGGGTAGTGAAATCACCGCCACCGGTGGTTTTATTATTGTTACTATGTCAAAATTATGCGGTTATGACGCGTCTAATATCTATTTGAATTAAATGTCACAATGTCCCGTCATAAGTCTACTGCTAAGCACTCTTTGCTGAAGGTACTCCGGGTTAACTTTGAGATCGGGAAATCAATCACCTCAGTCCCCCGTGACCATGGGTGCTGCAAAGCGCCCGAAACTTTGGAAATTAAAAACAAGTTAAATTAAATGCGATAAAATCCGTAAAAGTAGTTTTATTCAGGATCAACATGATATTTTGTATAGATATAGTTTATACGCCGGAGACGTACCAAAAAGTACGTAGTCTTGAAGAAATGCACTGTCCCTGTGAGACAGATCTAGAGCGTGTATGTAATTACCTCTTTATGATGTCTTAGATCTTGGAATAATACATTGGCTGTGATTTTTCGTATTGATTTCATTTTCCGACCTCCACGCGCCGCGGACAAAAGCTAGTAATAAATAAATTTGCACCGACCTTATTTCGGAGTATTTTCCTTTACGGGTGAATTATGGATCTTCTTTTGATGTTCATTAAAGGTGAAATGTTTAAGAATAGTAAGAATAATACCATAAAATTCAATCTTTATAATTTAGTAACATTGCTTGATACTTGAATTTGCTAAATATTTATAGTGTCAGTGGATACAATAGTTTCTGTACAAATATTTCCTTCATAAGAACGTTTATTTTTATACTCAATTTTATTTGTAAAACTTTGAATATTTAACAAAAAATCATTTCTTTTTCAACATCATCAACTCTGATCCACATTGTTATTTCATCAACTTTATTAGCAAAGTCAACATAATTTGCAAAGTATTAGTTTTTATTAACACATCAGCAAATATGTTCAGCCAAAAAGAACAATAGATATTTTTACAAGTATAAAATTCAGAACCTAAATGTGATCGATTAAATAATTAAAATTAGGACTGAAATACATGTGATGCTAGCACTCTTCAAGTCCAATTTCCTGAAGATACCAATCCATTAGCTGAAAATCAACGAAGAATTTCAGCAGAAATACCCACAAAATGACTAAAAGATACTACGTAAATGAATCCTCCCTTTCACCGAAGCCTATCAGAGATTGAAGTTAGAGTACTGCCAGGATTCAATTCGCTTTCTTATGTCATGTGACTTTGTTATCTACGATCTCTTCGAAACTCGAGGACTTGCTCTGTCCGGGTACGACCGGTGAAAATCGCAAGCACATCCTCGTTGAGAGGTGACAACTTTCAAATCGAGATGACACCTTTCTCAATGCTTTTGAGTTGCCAGTATAAGGCCGCACACGAACTGACTAATGCAATATATCACTGACCTCCATATATACTAGTACGCTGGACTGGCTATACCCTACAAAACGTTTGTGCCAATTTGAAGCACCGCCATTGAGTGTACCGGGAACTAAATTTGAAATAATTTGCAAATGGCCATTGTTTTGCTCAAAACGTCTATGAGTATTTTAAAGTTTTAAACGAGAAAAAGAGTGTGTGTTGTATAGTTTGGTTATATTTCATATTAGTAATACAATAAAAAGTATTTTTAGTAACGATGATAATGTAAAATTCGTTACCAGAACGGAAGTGTGGTAACATTCCACAAGTGAGGGGATTTACAGTATATATTAAAAAAATAAAACTATATAATAATATAAGCTCTTAAAATCTTTCACTTATCTTACTAACATGTTTGGCTTTAAATTACCTATTTTTAATAAACAATAAAATTCAATAAGGAGTTGACGAGTTATATCTGTAATAATGATAGTCGCTGATAAGAGATAATTATCAAATATTTATTAATTTACAGGTTTTCAAATTACTCTATACAAAAACTGTGACTGAAAAGCATAAAACTTGTGAATTCACGTCCGAAGCAAATTGATTATGACGTTAATGATTTGTGGCAAGGTATTCTTTAATGTGATTTAAAGTTTGTAAAATTCTAATTGTAGCTATAGATATTGTTCATATAGGCATAATATTTTGTCAGCTTATTGATTTTCTCTATTACGAGAACTAAATGAATGGATAACAACAAATTATTTACAAAATTATATAATTTTGTATTTTTTAGTTACCTACTTAAGTTTTCCTACTCATTGGACCTTTTTAAACCTCTCGAACGAACCATACATACCCAATGGTGAAACCCGGAATAAAACTCATCATATAGTTACGAGGAAAAACGTAGATAGATTTGTGTTTTATATGAGTTATAAAGCTTGTGCCTTAGATATAAGTATTAATTGATACATTTATTTATGGTATGGCATTATATTAAAATAATACATAAATAGGATGGTAGGCCTGGGCAGGCCTCTGTCACTCTTGCTACCTGCGCTCTCACAGAATACCAGCGTAAAATAGCAGCTTAACACTGCTGTGTTTTGTATGGTGAGTGTAGAGAACCGGAGACCCTTTTTACTGGAAAAGAGGCATTCCATCTTAGTCCTCACGGGTGACAACGCATTTGCATTTTGATTCTTTATTGAGGATAGATGTAGATGTCTATGGTTCACAGCAATCACTTACCATCAGGTGGACTGTGTGCTCGTTTATCACCCCATCCTATAAAAAACAAAACCTGCGTGAAATAATTACTTACAATCGCGAGGCGCCCCCGAGTTAGAACGCAGTAGGGGCTAGCGCGTTCTAGGCAATTGAATATTAAAGTTTATTAACGCTGTTTACGTAAATAGTTTTTTGTAAATACTTGTTGAAATAGTTTTTGTTTAGTGTTTAGTATATTTAACTGTAGGACAAAATAGTTGAAATTTTTTTAATGTAATTTAAGAATAATATATATGTATATTACCTATCTATTTCATAGATCTATTTCATAATGGCAAAACATCGTTCCTACTATAATTGTTGCGGGGATGGATGCTTAATGAGCAAACGAAAGGATTCAGATATATAATTTTTTGGTTAGGTAGGTACTTATAGCGAAAAAAGAATTAAGTAATAATTTAACTACAGAAGTAATACCAAAGTACTTTATTACAAAACTTAGTTGAAATTTAGTGAAGTAAATTTCAACTAAGTTTTGTACTCTTACATACCTATACTTGTCTTTTGTAATTAAAATATTTTAAGATATAATAACACAAAATACTGAAATTAAAACTTTGTTTAGAAGATTTTAACTAAGTAGAATACGATCACATTTCTGTTAGGAATCGTATTTTCGGGTTTATTTGTTGTTTACTCTATCTACCTACCTACTTCTTACGAGCCAAGCATCGCGATTCCCGACGAATGGCCTTGCAAGATGCATGCGTTGGGCATCACAGAACTCACATAGTAGCGGAAATATGGACAATCATAGTCAGAATAGGTACTTTATCTAAGTAACTCACTTTTTTACTCTTTATTAATAGCCCTTAGTAACCACGTAAAGTCCGTTGTGACGTAGGAAGGAAAAAAGATGCAAAGTAATACAGATACTCGCGTGCAGCGATTAAGTTTTATTTAGCTTGCGTGCGCGATTTATCTGATTAATAATAATTATGTAGGCTATTAAAACGTCGGCAAGCAGTCAACATCGAAGGAGTGCAACTTCTGTACTATCATTTATTCTGTGACCTGGGTATAGATAGAATTTTTATCGATATATTTTATCACACTGTCCTCCATCCATATCCACTATTATTAATTATGTGGACGCTCATTTCTGCTCTCAGCGCCAAAATGGTGAAAATCAAATCGCCTCATTATGTCTTATTATGCCTCGTATAATAGAGGTCAGTGCAGTATATGCATAATGTTATCGCGGCTTGTCAATTGTCAAGATTTGTCACAATTTCTAAATGTGGCCCAGTCGAGTTGCATTAAGTGCATTTTTCGGTTGACTTTTTGGTCACACTTAGGCTTAACTGTTCGGAGCGGACCTCAGGGTCAAAATTGTTGAGATTTTTGCAAAGTAAGCATTCCGATTTAAAGGTGGTTATTATAAATAATTATAGGAGTACTTGTATAAAATAAGGTGTATTTTATAACTATTTCAGTTTCAAAAATTATAAAATCTCTTGGCAACGCTATTTTGAGCCAACAAGTCAAAGCCAACATCTGCTCTACTATATAAATAATGTGTTGCTGCTTAAATTGTGATTGTCTGCACAAAGTAAACATAAGTAGTTAATTGTCTGGCTCACTCTAGCTTTCTACTGTTTTAAAATTTTCGTGAATCAACTGTAAACACGTATATGACCCATGCTGAATTATTTAAAAAAAACATCGAGTTATTAGTGTATTATTAGTAGCTTTAAGTTTTTTTGTGTTATGAAATACATACGCTGATTTTACATACATACATAAACACTCACGCCTGTCACCCAGAGGGGTAGGCAGAGACTACGGACTTCCATTTGGCACGATCCTGACACACTTCTCTCGCCTCCTTTACATCCATATATCTACGCATACACGCTCGTCGGTTAAGGTTACTGATTTTCTTGGTACATTAAAAATAATAATAATATTAAGAAAGAATTCTCTTTAAACATTAATTCAAGAACATGTTTACTTGTTTTGCATTAATTTGACGAAATATACTTGTAAATGTAGTTGTTAGCATTTTGACTAAATTAACAAACGGAATATTAAATAAATTCTACCGCTGAGTCCATGTTCGTGACTCGATTATAATGTACCTGAGTTAGTCCCGAGGGCAATTATGAAGGCAACGTTCCATTTCAACATCTTTGTATATAACATAGAAGAGTCTAAGGTGGTACAGATGAGACAAATGAAGATAATTAATATTTGAAAAAAAAAATGATAATAAGGATATAAAAATAATATATGAAAATAATAAATTTACTGAGAAGGTATTTCTGTGTTAGGTATGTTACACATGAGTGATAGATTCCGTTGTTCAACCATACATTATGTCCTTACTTTAGCATAACGGATTAGAAATGTAATCTGAGGTGACTTCTCGTACTTTCTTTACTTGGTTGGGAATACCCATGAAATAGTTTTATTTGATGATGATACTTCGTTTATATTTAGACCTAAAATATGACGAAGTAAATAATGCTTTAAGAAAAGTAGTACACTGGTTTAACGTGAACAATTTGTTTTTAACAGTAATAAATCGAAATGTATTAAATTCATAACACCAAATGTTAAACAGGTTGAATACCAGTGTGCTTTTAAACGGGTAGGAGCTGAGTGTTGTTGAATAGGGCTGGGACCCAAATATCAGAGTATCTAAAAAAGCAAGCAAACTTAGTTTTGCAGCATATGCTGTAAAAAAATAAGAGGTCTCACATGTGTTGAAACAGCTAGAATATGTGCATAGTGTGCATATGAAACCTTGCTATGGGGTAATGCGACTGATATTGAAACTATCTTTGTTTTGCGGAAAAGAGCCATAAGAGCCATTTATAACCTAGATCCGAAAGAATCTCTTAGAGAAATTTTTTAATAAATGAATATAATATTAACTTTGACCTCTCAGTATATTTACGAAAATTAAATGTATGTACACAAAAACAAAAACAGTTTTATTAAAAATAGTGATATACATTCTGTAAATACTAGACACAAGCACAAGCTAGTTAGTAGACTCCAAAGAGTGAGTAATTTCTTTACGGGGCAAAATATACGCTTTTACAACAAAGCCCCAGATAGTATGCGCGACCTATCTATCAAAAAGTTAAAATTTTTCATTACGAAACAACGTTAAATAAGGGTAATATTACTAAATAGTACATGATTAATAATAACTCCTGGAAATGAGGTGATCGATACCATGCTGTTTCTAAATATTTTGATATTTAGTTTTATAAAATATTATATTGTAAATAAATGTAAAAAAAGTGCCGCTGGGTTTCTAACTTCTTCTTCCCAGGCCAGTAATTTTTTTCCGAACTAGTGGTACAAGTATAAATTACTTTTAATAAGTATTGTAATTTATTGAATAAAAATTATTCTATTCTATTCGTACAAGCGAAAGACTATTAAAAACCAGTCTTTTACCGTCAAACACAGTGTAAGCGACCCACCACTAGATAGAGTTACAACTCGATGAGGCGAAAAGGCCATCGATGGATTTCACTCCATCAATCCATCATCAATCTTAACGTGGTAGAGTTATGCTGCAGCTATATTTTAGTTGTAGTACGAATGGGTTGGCTCGATCGGGGAAGGATTTCACAGACTTTCACAGCATACCAGCGTAAAATAGCAGCTTAATGCTGCTGTGTTTTATAGTGAGTGTAGAGAACCGAGAACCTTTTGCTGGATATCTGCATTTCGATTCTTAATTGAGGATAAATGTAGATCTCTATGGGCCAGCATCCACTTCACCTCATCTCTCAGGTGGACTGTGTGCTCGTTTGTCACCATATTCTGTAAAAATAAAAAAAATGTCCGCAATCGAGCCAAATTCGTTACCAGCCGCCTCCATCCGCCAGTCAACAGCAAGAGCAATCTGTCCTTAAGACACAAGCTCCATCTTTATAAAACTTTGCCTAAAGCCTATCATTTTATCAAGGATAAATGTAGATGTCTATTGGGCCACAGTATTCACTTACCATCAGGTGGACTGGGTGCTCGTTTTTCACCCTTATTCTATAAAGAAAAACATTATAACCTATAAAATTCTACTGCTGAACATAGACCTTATATATTATATAGCTTTATACTGGGAGGTTTACATAGCTAAATATTTATATAAGGGTTGGCAACCGAAGGTTTTTTATTTGTTGTATAAGATGCTGCTGCCTATCTCTTGTTCACTTTAGATTTTTATTTTTATTAGTTCTTATTTATTGAAGATTGTAATTTATTTTACATCTATCTATACATGTAATAAAAGAGTAAAGGGAGCTGATTTTGTACATTGATTTTTTAATTGTGTAGGCAATTTAAATAGGATGTAACAAAACATTTTCTTGGAAAAATTGTCTGTTTCTGTCTGTCTGAATAATCGCGCATCACGTAACGGCAAGATCGATTGAATTATTTTTATTGTATTATTTTTATAGACTTACACTAACTTTTTAATACAGACTTAAAAATATAGCTTAATTTTATTTCAATCGGTTAAGTAAACCCAAAACTCTGTCCGTACCTACAAATTGTATAAAGCAAGGGTCATATTATGGATACAGTAGTACCAACTAACGCTAGAGTAGCTAAGAGTTGTTTCAATACCATTTAGCTTAGAGGTAGTTAAAGGTTGACAAAATTTGCCCGGCTGAAGCCACTTTTTCATTCAATAGTTATTTTAATCTAACAAGATATGAGTTTGTACATAGAACCTTTGTGAAAATGTTGTTTTGAGAGGATGGAATAGAAGACAATACATTTTTTTTGACATTTCACCTGTTTGTAAGTGTGTTTGCAGCCGTATCGCGTGAAAAGTGAAAACGGAATGGTCACTTTTAATCAAATTATTTTTACTAAATTGTTTACAGCCTCAATTAAAAACATAGCTAATTTTTATTTCAAATATTCCAAGTTACAATTTGAGTTCTCCGTAATCCGCTGTCCCATAAAAAACAACGATCATGGTACAGTAGAAATGCTTGCATAGCTATCTTAATTTTGTCTATTTAAACATTTGAACCCACTTAGCACATACTTGCTCCATGGAAACGAACCTCCACTCGGAGCAGCCAATCGCTTATCCAGTGCGCTAACGAGCCATCAAACATTACGTACGCGGTTTCTTTCTCTATAAACCTTTGAATCTCTTTGCTTTTATTACTAAATAAAACCGGAAAACAACGTCTGCCAATTGTGGCAACTATGGGTATGGTAAATATCACCCCTATGATGCAATCTATGGGAAGGCCTATGTTCAACAGTTATAGAATTACTAACTTATAAGTGGCACTTATTTGTACGAACATTTAAAATATACTTCGCTATTGCCAAAATAGCAGCTTCACATATTTACATAACTTGACAATACTTGTTTATTAAACGGAAATGAAACACTCGATAAAAAGGTCCCTGTAAAATATTTAGTAACTGAGTTCAAAACACGAGGAGGTTCTATATCTATATATTTGACGTGTATGTTTTTGTTTATGTTCTGAAGTCGGTGCCAAAACAATTATAAAAGGATTAAAGAGTTGTGTCTCGCCAGCAACGCAATGTCAGGAATTTGCATTTAAAAGCCAAAATTAGAGGCTTTTAGGTGCTAATTAGGTGCCAATAAAAAATTAGTTGCTCAAAATTTTACCGCAACGAACTGTTGAAATTTGTTGCTGGCAAAACGTCTCTAGCAACGCAGTGACAATAATAGATATATGATAAATATTAATATCAAGGAATTAAGTGCTAATTAAGTGTTGCAAGGCGCCCTTATTATTATAATTTTTATCTTTTTTAGAAAACGTTACTCCACACTAGGATTTTGTCCTGTATCGTGGGGGCAGTTTACATACATAAATTTCAAGGACAAACATCAGACCCGGAACAATTATTTCTAGGCCATACAAATACTTGTTCCGTGTGGAATTGAACCCGCGGCCCTTAGCAGCAACTCATTGCTAGCCACTGCACCACGGAGCCGTCAAAATAAAGCCTTATAAAAATAAAGTCGTTATTCAGAACAAAGCAGATGCAAAATCAGGTCTTCTGAAAATTTTCTGAAAATGGTAAAACTATAGACGGGGCTTATGTACGGTGGTGGAGTGGGAGGGTTCTGAGAAGCTGTTATATATGTATAGTTTATGAGTAATAGCATTTTTGTAAAATCATAGGTTATGACCATAGAAATGACTTATTTTGAAAAAATTGACGTATCATGAAGTTAAACGTTACAGCGTATTAAATTCCACTGCTGCACAGATTGCCTCATAGAGGGATATTTGTCATAGTTGCCATGCTTAGCAAGCGGGTTGGCAACTGCAGTTTTTATTTTAAGTCGTTATTAGGAAGACGCCGCCCAAACATCTCCTGATATGTTTTCCTCTGCTCTTTTGACACTCACGTGATGATATGGAGTAGTGGATGGTGTAGTGGATATCTCTTAACCGTCGCCATGGTAAATGAAGATAAAAATGACATAAATTTCACATACTGACTTTTTTAAACTTGGTCTGCCAAGTGGTGTCAGCGAATTAGTTTTTATGCGATGGAATTACTTACATTTCAACAAAAGATTAAGAAACATGAAGGCAAACCATGGCCACCAAGCGGTCTATCTGGAATAGAAAACTTTCGTGTATAGATGAATAAATGAATATTTCGAAAAATAAAATCTTTTTTAGTGCAGTCGGAACATTTTAGGCTTTAAACTTCATAGCTATTTACTAGGCTAGATTTCTATAGCTTAGAGATAACAATAAGTGCTTTAGAGCTCAAATGAAATAACGCTTCGTTTTAGATAAAGTCTGTAGAAAATAGAGCAGCAATGAGCGATTCAACATTTCCTTTATCTAAAGAAATGAATTCTTTTAAATAATGTTCATAGTTATAAGATTTAAAAGAAGTAATGATAAAAAAATCGTTATAGGCGTACGTAATGTGTCGATAATCTATATTTTTGGTTAATTGTTAGAAGATTTTGGTTCATTTGGGTATTGGTGTATATATTAAAGTTACAAACAAACTAACAATACACTACTACCACCACCACCACCTAGTAAAGGCAATGCAAATGCAAAACTTACTTCTGAGAACTAATGAAAAAAAATAAAAGAAATAAACCGATATAACAGTGGTTACACAAGAAGAATTCTAAGCATAATATACTGAGGCTAACATCTAGTTTATTTATTTAATAATTTAAAGTTAAAACAGTTAAAAAATATTTACTATCGTTAGGACTAAGTACCAAGACGTGAACTTACAAAAACTGTCAAAAGTTTTGTAAATAAAAGTCGTGGTTAGCTCAGTTTAAAAAAGTTAAATAATACTTCAGGTACTAACACATTTCCCCTGATTTTCTAATTTTCTTCAATTTATTCAGTTTTTTTTCAGTACGGAATCACTATACCTGCTAGGTGCCCCGTTGTTTTCGATAGTATTAAACCTGTTTTAAAACAAAATTTGATCTGTTTTAAACCACGTTGATAAATTGTATAAATTAAGCCCCACATTGCGCTTACTATCTTAAAATATTGTCTCCTTGTACCTAGATTTTCATACTTACCTGCCTCGAGTCCAGTCTGGAAATGTTCGGATATTTTAAAGATATTGATAATAATCTTAAAATAGCTATAAAAAATTCTACATTTAACTTTAAATACAACAGCCTGGACTCAAGCTACTTTATCTATAAAATTTGGTGGTATTGTGAGAAATCTTTCTAGCGTTGCATTGCCTGCTTTTGCTTCCATAGTGTCAGTAATTTACGTGACATAATTTTTAAATAATAAAGTAGACTTTGCTTTGCACGGAGGCAGGGCAGACATGGCAAACGCTCTGTCCCGGCGAAAATGTTCCACTGAAGTTAACCAACAAAACAGTGGGATATTCCGTTGGTACAGAGGGCAGAAATATTTGTTTCATAATTTCCATAGTGACCAAGATAAGGCACGCCTTCTAGCTGTTTCGACTAAGGAATCTAGTCACTGGTTACACGCTTTACCATCAAGTAATCTCGGCATATTCTTTGCATCGCTGTAGGAATCTGACTAGGAGCGGCGATTTGTCAACCCCATCAGTGCCCCTGTGTAGCAGCGTCGACAAGTTTTGCTCTACGGACTTTCTTGTAAGAAAAGTGCTGGTAGGTTTTCAGCACGGTTCTTTGAATGATGTCCGAAGGGCTCTTGTCTCTATAAATGTTCCCTCGGTTTTAGAGCCTCGTGGAATATTTAGAGACGATGCAGAGACCCGACGGTATGACATTGGTCCCTTGGGAGAGGTAAAGCCTAGTGAGGGATGCTACTTATGTAGACACTTTGGCGGCTCTCATCTCAGGGTACTTCGTTTAGAGCCGGGCGGCATCAAAGGCAGCTGAACTGAGTAAGTGGCGCAAATATGAGTCTCTGAGAGATGACTACATATTTGTGCCATTCGCTGTAGATACTATCGGTCCGTGGGGTCCGAGGGTGAAGTTCTTAAAGGAACTCCATACGCGGCTGGTCGTTGCTGCTGGTGATAAGAGGGCTGGCTCTTTTCTCGCCTCAAAGGCGTATAGCCATTCAGCGGGAACGCAGCCAGTGTTCTTGGCACGATACCGCGTGGAGTAGGACTGTTTGATAATTAAATTACTAGTTTTAGTTTTTTTTAAATTATAGTTTTTAATATTGTATATAATAAAATATTGTATATTATGTTATGTAAATAATTATCTTTAGTAAATTATTATCACATTTATCTAATAAGCTCAGAGATACCATTTCAATAGAACGGTTTATTTCGTGATGTCAAAATTCTTCAACGGCTCCTCTCCATCGTTTTTCTTTATTATTTCCGCTTAGTGAGTGAAATAAATAATAAATTAACGAAGCAATATCTGAAGAGTAAGGAGGGCGAGCGAGGACTTCCCAACCTCGTTTATATAATTTAAATTGTGTTGTCTTTGAAATGTGCAGCCTCGAATTGTCATGATGACATAACACCTATATATAAGAATACATAGAAGATAAGATAACACCGTATCTGTTAGCCAAATAAGGTTGCTGTTTTAATTGCTTCTCTTAATTCACTTTACTGATTGGAGTATTATTTTTAAGTGGTAATAGTTTCTTGTGGCTGCAAAAATTTATAATACAAGGGTCGGTTGAGGATTTCACCAGTGACATAACAGGTAAGATAACAAGTGTCAATTTGTGTGAATCTGATTTCGGCGTACAAGGCATAGGTTTGCTCTTGGTTTTAAAAAACAATTTTTTTGTAACTTATTACGGCACATAATAATATATTATATAAATAGTCCATACAGCAAAAATATGACGCAATATAATTCAATATACTTAAACCATTGCATAGCGAAATAATTAAAATATTCCTGTTTACAATCATACCAACGAGATTTTCGGTAGATCCAATATTAAAGTTTATATAATTTCATAAAAATTCTTAATATTTTGAAAGTAGTTCTTAGATCACTTATAAATGATCTTATTACTACATCATACATTACAGATCATTTCATAGATTTAGAATTATTATCACATCTTATTAGTATATGTTATGATATAAAATTCAGATCTCTTAAACATGTTAACCATGAGATTACTGTAACATAATGAATGTTAATCAAATATTTCAAATTAAAAGTAATTCGACAGTAACAAAAAGATTCATCAATTACTTCGTATCCAATTATTGTACGTCACAATTTGTTTCTACAGATACAAAGTAATAGCCGTATGTCCACTTTCAATAAGCCAAGTCGCCTTATTGTGTCTGCGACAAAGAAACTTCGATAAAGGTGCACTAGCCTTTGACATGTCGTTATCGTGACTAAAAGGTGTTACTTCTGCTCGAGTTGCTAGTTTTCTTTAAGAATGAAATGAATAAATAAATGTTTTCTGGCTTGTTTATTATTTTACTAGCGACCCGCTCTGAATTTTCGTGGGTTGGTTCCATTAATGTGACGTTAGTTAAATTTAACATAATCAAAGACGTAATATATATATATATATATATATATATATATATATATATATATATATATATATATTTGTGTGTGTGTCTGTGTTGTGAGCTATAAACAGCTAAAACACCCGAGTCTTTTGAGATATAACAATTATAAAAGGTAAGTAGTCGCCTCACATACACTACGTCCCATTTATCATCATCATCAATGGTCTTAGCGTCTATTACAAACGTTTAAGCATGATGTGGTGACACTTTGTGAATATAAAGCTAAAAAAAGAGGCCTTCTTTTTTCTAAACCGATTGGAGCAGTAAAGCACCTGCTGCACTGCACCAATGTCCACTAAATATATTTTAATTTATTAGGTATGTACGTTTTACCCATTAAAGGATTTAAGAATCGCTTATTCTTTTCGAATGCAATTACATGATTATCACTTTACTTTTGGAAACTTACTTACTTTTATTACATTTATGGGAAGTCGTATAGTCTTTCTAGTATTTAACATAGTCACCATTTTGGCACCCACGGACGACACACGTTTTGGTTGGCATATTTTTTCATTGTTTTTACTGCAATAAATATTTTATGCTATTTTAAATGTATTTTATGTAATGTATTTAATATAATACATTAAATATATTAGACACCTTTCAAATATAATAAATAAAATAAATTATTTTAAATATTTATGCAAATAAATACGTTTATTGAGGAGAATAAAAATATTTTATCATACACTATTATAAATTCATGCCACATTCATCGTCTTGAGTTATTTAATTGTTGAAAATAAAATTTTGATTCCACGTTCCACGTTCTTAATAAAGCCAGCTTTTGAATATCTCGAAAATACAAGGTTAAACCACCATCTTCACAGTGATAACTTTGTATTCTGACTAGCTACTTTAACATAAATTTCTAATGTTTGCAAAGAGGATATTTATAAGACAAATGTATTAATGGAGAAGATTATATCAAGCCTAGCACTCAGAAAAAACATAATTTTTAAATAAGTATATTCTAACGTTTATTGACGTAAATACCATAAGATGTTATGACCTTTTAAATCTAAATATAATTAAAGTGTCTGTCTGTAATATCGAAATAACTACCTTATATTGAGCTGAGGGGTTATTTCCATTCCATTAAGAATTAATTTACCATTTATGAAAAAATCTGTTTGACTGTCTATATATATATATTTTATGTCGGAGGAAGTATGAATCAAGTTGATTGCTGGTTTATCGCGAGATATCGATTGTTCTCTAAAAATAATACTCTAAATCTTAATTTTATTTTATTTGATTTGTTAGATTTTGTCATTGTGTAGAATCTTATTTAATCTCATTAAAGTTGCTGTATTATTACGATCAATCAGAGCAGAGGTAAGCCTCGAGCGGGGTCAAGGCGCACGATTAGAGTACTTAGTGTTGGTGGATCGAGGTGGATCATTCTTTTTGGGTTTCGTACGACAAAGTAGATCGGTGTCGCGAACCTGCTGCTCGGACTTTGTTTAAATTCTATTAATATTTTAAATTTAAGTTTAGTGATTGCAAAGTAGTAATTTTTAGTGACTTTCAAAATTGTTAAACTTTAATTAAAGTGTACAAAAGCAGTGAATATTTTGTTTTGTGCTCGCATTTCAACCCTGATGACGCGCACTATACCCGTGACCACTGATGACGACGTCGAGGAGAATTGTGTTTCTCCAACATCAGAACTGGGATCGGTGCAAGCACAAAACGTAGATAGATCAATTGAGGTGAACGACGGTTTACGCGCTTTATTTGAGGCGCAGAAAATAGCATGCGACTACTTGTGGAGGCGCTACACAACCCGCCGGCTACTGCGGACAAGAATATTAGATTGCCTGAATTCCATCCTGAAAATGCAGACACTGATGCCCAGGCCTGGCTAGCAACTGCAGATATCTGCTTGTCGGGTTGTGATATACAGGGAAGTACACTTATTCTTATACTTAGTAAGGCCATGAAAGGATCAGTCGCAACATGATTGTCCCAAATACCTTTTCCTAATATGAAGTGGGTAGAATTTAAAGATATTTTCCTTTCTCGTTTTGATACTTTAGAAACATGCGCAGCGACGATTTTTAAAAATGTTTACTGGTAAACCGCAAGAAGGTGAATGTCTCGCTGCATATGCAAGTCGTTTATTTACCTCACTCATGTCGCGATGGCGTAAATAAGGCAAGGAAAGAATGGTGATATCTGTAATACTCGCTCACATGGGGCAAATCGAACCACGGTTGCAATGAAATATTTTTTCTGAAGAAATAATTACCCGCAGTAAAATGCAACGTGAACTTATGGCATTTTCATATCGTAAGCCGAGTTATCAAGATATTATAAAGATCGTTGCGAATATTATGTAAGATAAAAAACGTCCTAGGTTGAGTGTTGCTTCTACAAAATGTTACGCTTGTGGAAAACTTGGCCATAGATCTTTTGAATGTTTCAGCCGTTCGCATAACAAACAGCAAACAAATCTGACTTCCGATCGCCCCAACACGGCCGTGGCTATGACGAAGCCCTCCGTTACATACTACAAGTGTGGTGCTGAGGGTCATGTGGCATCACGAAAACGAGTGGACGTATGCGGTGTGAAACCTGTCACCGGGGTGATCATTAAATTTGGTGAGCAGTTTTCATTTTGCTTTGATTCCGGTACTGATTATTCCCTAGTTAAAAGTGTATCTCGCTTAAGCTTGTTGGTGAAATGCAACATGCAATTGTTACTCTGATAGGTGTAGGAAAATCTAGTGTATTGTGTGATTTACAGGTCTTATCTCAGGTTACTCTTTATGTTCATAATGTACAAATTTTATTTCACGTTATACCTGATGATTTTCTAAGTAATAATATTCTGATTGGACGCGATTTATTAGCTTTAGGATTTTCTGTACACATATCGAGTGATAAACTTACTATAATTGAAAAGTCTTCTCTTGTTAATATTTGCGACGTAGGTAAGACTGTAACTGACTTCGATAATGTAGATACCGACATGACAGATAATTTTAAACCGCAATTAATGAAACTTCTTAGCTGCTTTAAGGACTCATTTGTTGCAGGCACACCTACTAGTAGAGTAAAGACGAGGAATTAGAAATTAAACTAATAAAAATTAAATAGATCGTATAGTGAAAAACGCGATGGCACAGATCGCATGCGTAGATTACAGAGAGTTAAATTCTAATACCGTCCCTGATCGCTATCCCTTACCTTTAATATGTGACCAAGTTCAAAGGTTAGCAGGCGCGCCTCTCTACTCGTGTTGGATATGGCTAGCGGCTTTTATCAAATCTCCATAAATGAAGAGTTGAATACGATAGAGAAAACCGCTTTTATCACCCCCGACGCTCATTATGAATTTACCGCGATGTACTTTGCTTACGTAACACTCCTGCTGTTTACTTATGCAATAGTTTACATGGATGATCTAATAATACCTGCGATCAATGTAGAGCAAACTTTAGAAAGTTAACATACAGTATTGAAAACCCTTATTGATGGTGATTTCTCGTTCAATCTGAAAAAATGCGCGTTTCTTAAAAAAACAAGTCCAGTTTTTAGGTTACGAAATATCGGAAGGCGAAATAAGACCTAATCCTCGTAAAATAGTTGCGTTAACTAGTTCCTTACCACCACAGACTATCACTCAGCTCAGACAGTTTTTAGGTTTAGCATCTTATTTTAGGCATCATCCATAACAATTCGCTTAAAGTTATCGTTTGTTAGCTAACAATAATTCTAAAATAGTTTGGACTACTGAATACGAAAAATCAGGCAAGATATAATCTCGATATTAACTTCATCCCGGTTTTAAGGCTTTTTGATCCAGAACTGTCTACAGAACTACATACTGACACTAGTAATGAAGGTTACGCTGCGATCCTTTTCCAACGAGCTGAGACAAAATTACATCCGGTTGAGTACTACAGTGAGCGAACAAGTGGTGCGGAGTCTCGATCCAACCTAAGGAGGTCCCATGAGTTGGAGACACTAGCAGTTGTTAATTCAGTCAAGCATTTTCCACATTATTTGTACGGTAGGACTTTCACAGTTGTTACCGACTGCAATTCCTCAAAGCGTCTAGAGACTTAACTCCTAGAGTTCATCGGGTGGGTTTTCCTTCAAGCCTTTGATTTCAATATAGAGTATCGGGAAGGCAAAAGAATGGCCCATATTGACTTTTTCTCGAGGTATCATTTACCTGAGGAGAACGGTACTATTAGTGATGCTCATGGTTTATGTAAAATAAATTGTGTAGAGGAAAAACACGTTAATATAACCGAGTTATCTTCGAACTAGTTAGATAAAGTACGGATTTTAGGATTTAACAAATTAAAGAGAAAACAAAAAACTGATATTAAAATTTTATATTGGTCACAAAATATGGCCTTGAGCCATCTGCATCCATCAAATACCTACGTGTTTCATCAGGTCGTCACTCCATCCAGTAGGGGGACGCCCAGGACTACGCTAGCCAGTACGAGGCTGCCACTCGAGAACCTTTCTTCCCCATCAACACATACGTAACTTAAATGGTTTCAGTGATGGCGGCGCAGTGGTTAATGCAAGATGCTAAATAGGCAAACGTGTAATCTAGATAAACAATCTAGATACTGCCACAGAAGTACTAATTGATGTTTTCCGTTCTAACTTAGTATCGTATTTTTCGCAGACTGATGGGTTAATTTTCTTCGGGCTGAAATTAAAAATAAATAGCTGCGAAGTTTTTGGAATAAAATTAAAACTATAAATCCTCGCTTGGTAAAATTTCATGTTTTATCGGCACAAATTAAAAAAGCACATATACATACATACATATATAACACACTTTTATGTGAATGATGTGTTTTATGTTTTGGTCGATACTGATCAAGACAAAATCTCTTAATTTTGCACTCAGAATATAGCAATAGCTCAGAACGTACTTAAGTTACTATTATTATAATCATCGAATATATCATGTACCAATAATCTTTTTTTTATGTTAAATTTGATAAAAATCTCTTTTTCTTAAATTTTATTCAATGTATAGTGACAACAGCTGTTTTTCACATACAGCAGAACAATGACGAGGCTCTGAGTGCAATCAAATTATTAGTAAACTTGAAAACGACGACCTTGATTTACAAAGTTGTAAAATTTATGAGTTGCGATCCAATGTGCTCTATAGGAAAATTCAAAGGAATAACCGTAATATTTGGTTGCTGATTGTACCTAAATAAATCATGTTCATGAGTTAATCGTCCACTTGGGATGGGATAAGACTTTAGAAGAGGCAAGTTACATATACCTATGATATGACGATCGCTGACTATGTACCTAGAACAGTTGCTATGTAAACCGACAAGAATGTAGGCGCAGCAATTAAAGCCACGTGCCGGATGTATAAAATATCACGTACTCAGTTACACCAGATTCATTCTGTTAGATTAATTAGCTATAGTAACATAATTTGTAATTTTTATTTTAAATATATTTTATAAGTAAATTTGGTTTTATTTCGAACCTCCGGCCGCAGCTAACGTAATTGCGCAGTCGGTAGGATACCAGGGTAGTTTTGCAATAGTTAGGAATATCTTTTCATAACCGTGAAGCACCCGGCGGCTATCAAGTCCCTTCGAAGAGTATCCGGATCTATGGACCAGCTGCACCAGGAGGAGAATCCAGCCTTCGATTCATCGAGAAACCAGATGAAATCCACGAGTACACTTGAATTGATCTCGTTGCTCTCCCTTATCCCTAAGTTTTAAATTCTCCTTCAAGATTTATCATCCTAGAGTAACTCATTCTCGGAGCCTGAATTGACAGGCTCGCAGTCATATATTAGATAATAATAGGCAAACCGATTTAGATTTAGAATTAGAATTAAATAATACTTATTTAACAGATGGTCCATGACCGGACACAATTTTTAAGGTTTACGCCTCGTCCCGGAGTTTGATGGGAACCCTAACGTTTTAACTAGATTCATAAAAATATGTGACAGACTAGTTTCAGCATTTCTAAGCAATGCGACCGATAGTGAATTTTCTAATTTATGTCTTTTGAACGGTATTCTTAATAAAAATAACAGGAACCGCTGCCTGCACTATAAACCTAATGGCATTCCTGAAAATTGTTAGGTATTAGGACAGCACTAATAAATAACTTTTCCGACCAGCGGGACGAAACGGCTATATAATGATCTTCCTTAGCTTCGCAAGGCAATAGAACTCACAAGAATTTTATGACCATTGCCAAACTTTGTTTAGCACGATAATGACTTACGTGTCTTTACATGAGACCATACCGACCACCATCAATGCCAAACGGGACCTCTATAGGAAAGTCGCAATGCAAGCATATGTCCGCGGCTTAAAGGATTCTTTAGGATCTCGTATACGTTGCATGCGACCGTCGACAATAGAGAAAGCCTTAGAATATGTTCAGGAGGAATTAAACATTATGTATCTCCAACAGCGCAATGACTCCATAAAAAGTCAACATTCCCCCAAGTTCATTCCACCATCCACACCACCTTCCATTCTCAACATCAACCTTTCCAAACTCCAGTACCATTGGTCAGTTCCTGGGCAAAGACCAGTACTACACCAACAGCGCATGCCACTAATACCCAGCGCATGTTCGGTGCACCCTCCTAACTACAACCAGCGTAGTAACGTGTTCCGATTACCACCCGAAATAACCCTCAACAACCTCAGCCCATGAGTGAGTCCAGCGTTTTATTCCCAAGGCTTTACCACACACAAAAATGTTGACAGGACATGACTGAATAAATTTGGCAATCCGCCACCAACAAATTATTTTAAATCCCGCGAAATGAATACAAACGAATGCGCTGCGTATAACGATTCATATTACGAGTATAACCCTGAATACGAGTACGCATACTAACCGACCATACCGACTTTAACAATGCTTATGCCCCGGATTTCGCTTTGATTTTTCTTATTATGACCCGACTGACGAAACTAAGATAATAATTAATATTCAAAATCAATCACAAGTAGAATCTAAGCACTGATCAGGATTTTCAAGACGATTCTTACTTACTTACTTATTCACGCACAATCCCTGACGGGGTAGCCAGAGAGAACAGATCGCCAAGTGTCACGATCTCATATATCTCTTTCGCTTCTTTCAGATTCATAATCTTCTTCATACATGCACGTCTAGGTATCCGAGTACTTTGACCTCCCTCTTCGAGCAGTTTGCTCACATGGTCTTCGAAAGGTCTCGGTCTACCTCGACACTTTTTAATATTAACTCGCGCTATATATTTTCTTCACCATTCGGTCTTCACTCATTCGCTCAACGTGCCCAAACCATCGAAGCACGCCCTTATCAATTTTTGTGATAAGGTCATCTTCAAACCTGCCATATTGCGAATCTCTTCGTTTCGCTTTCGGTCGCATGCCATGGTAACGCCGCACATTTTACGAAGAGATCGCATTCCACCGCATTCAACTTGCTTTTTATGCTTCAAGACAGGTTTCGCTGCCATATAACAAAGTTGGTACCAACACTGCGTTATGTATTGCAAGGCGTGCGCTCTTCATCACGCCTTGCCTTTGACTCAGCAGTCGCACCATTGACTTTGTTCCGGCAGCGACACGCCTGTCCACATCTAAATCACATCTTCCATCCCGGCTAAAAAGCACTCCCCAAGTATACATACCTATTTACCTGTTCTAGACATTCTTGATTTACCCATATCAACTTCGTTCTCTCTTCGTCCTTTCAAATACCAGAACCTTAGTTTTATTGGCATTCAAACGGAGACCTTTAATTTCACATCTCTTCATACGCGTGACTAATGCTTCTGCAGTTCTGCCTCTGATGGTAATAGCACTGCATCATCAGCATACAGCAGACAATTTACTTTTATGTCACCCAATTTCACACCCAGACAACTATCTTTCAGCTTCTGTAAACAGCTGTCGAGATATATATGAACAGCCAGGAAGACATGACACAACCCTGTTTTACTCCTGTTTGGACGCTAAACATGGGTGACAGGTCATGCCCTACCTCCGCACACAGGCTTACAGTCGCAGTAAAGTGCCTGCACAGCCTTTAGCAATCGACCATCCACACCGTACCCCGCAACAATTCCCACATTTTCCTTACAACCTTATCAAATGCTTTCAAGATCCATAAAAGCACAGAAAATCTCTTGGTAGCAGCCAGAAGCTTCTCCGTGATCATGCGGAGAGAAAATATTTGATCCGTGCATCCTCTTCCAGGTCTAAATCCGCATTGAGCCTCCCATAGAAATCTTTCCGATTTCTCTGCATCCTACGTGTCAAAACCGAGTATACTTTTTACTTTGCTAACTGGTCAGGCTGATCGCCCGATAGCACCTGCAGTCAAAATGAACCTTACCTTTATATAAAGGCACAATGACTGCGGATCGCCAATCATCCGGGACGTCCCCGTCCGCCAGCACAAATTGCACAGCAGATGAAAGCTGTCCCAGACGCGAGGTCCACCATATTTGATCATTTCAGCAGTAACTCTGTCTAGTCCCGCGGCCTTACCACATTTCAAACTTCGAATCGCGTTCAATCTCTTCATGCTGTACTGATGACCTCAGCGTCATCGAGGTCCAGGTCTGGCGTACCAGTCACGGAGTCATCCCGATCCCCTACTAAGATCATACACGCATACATTTCTCTATAAAATTCGCTCCATCGCTGCACACGTCCGATTTCAAGACGATTCGACTATAAAACCAAAATAGAATTAAATCTTCAGACTCAAAGACAATTGCCATATATACAGATAGCAAACCCCATTAAAATTTTAATAGATACTGGTGCGAATCAGTCTTTATTAGCCCTGAAGCTGTAGGAAAATTTTCAGCGATTTCCCACTAATTTTGACCCGTTCAGTAACAAACATACACGCGACAAGTCGTAAATTATTCTATAACGTTACCTTGTTTTTCTGAATTTAATGATTCCGATGAAGTGAAATTCTTTGTATATCGCTTTCATGACTATTTTGACGACCTTATAGGTTTGGACTTATTAATAAATGGGAGGCCCAGATTTAAAAGAGGGACAATTAATAACGCATTCAGCATGTAATCCCATAAAATTATATAACTCGCGTAATGTTAATCTATACGAAGATATAATACCTGCCAGCTCTTCGAAAATTATTAGAGTTCCATTAGATAGAAGGATGGCGGTTTATGTTACGAGGTTCTCTGTAATTGTACTATTCACGAATGTGTTACCACTGTCGTCAATAATCGCGGTTATATTGAGGTAGAGAACCCAACGCCAAACGATATAATATTTTCACTCGACCGACCAGCCCACGCGGAATTATTTAATATTGAGTGCACGCGTACCAAAATTATCAGCACGCAAAAGACGTAGTTTCGCGATTACGCATACAGACCACCTAAACGAGGAGGAAAAGGCTAATTTAGTAGCACTTTGCTCTCGTTACTGACGTTTTACATAGAAGGTGAAAGCCTCACTTTCACAAATAGAATAAAACATCGGATTCGAACCACGGACGAAGTACCATACACACTAAAAGCTTACGTTATCCATTCACATAGACAAGAAGTTAAGGACCAAATAAGCAAAAAGATCAGGGTATAAGACCTTCCGAATCTGCATGGAGCTCACCCATCTGGGTTGTGCTAAAGAAAGTAGATGCTTCTGGCAAACAGAAGTGCGTCTTGGTTGACTTTCGCAAATTAAACGAAAATACACTTGACGATAAATACCCTATCCCGAACATTAGTGATGTTCTTGACAAATTAGGAAGTGCCAATATTTTACCACCTTAGACTTAGCAAGGATTTTATCAAGTCGAAATGGACCTCAGGACATAGCGAAAACCGCTTTTAATGTAGAACATGGCTATTTCGAATTTTCGCATGCCAATGGGCCTGAAGAACAGTCCATCTACGTTCCAGAGTTATGGACAATGTCTTAAGGGGCTACAAAATCATATATGCCTTGTATACCTAGATGACATAATTGTGTTCAGCACTCGCCCCAAGAACATATAGTTAACCTAGACAAAGTATTTAGTAGACTTGTGAGTCCAACTTTAAAACCAAATGGACAAATCGGAGTTTCTCAATCATGAAACGGCTTATCGGTCATATTATCACCAGGGACGGTATTAAACCAAACCCCGATAAAATTTCGGCTGTAAAAATACCCTATTCCAAAGAATCCAAAAGAAATTAAACAATTCTTAGGCCTCTCGGTTATTACAGAAAGTTCATTCCGGATTTCGCCTGTATTACTAAACCATTAACTCAGTGTCTTAAGAAAGGCAAAAGGTAACAATAGACAATAATTACGTTAACGCTTTCGAAAATGTAAGTCTCTTTTGACAAACGATCCCATCTTGCAATATCCAGCCTTTACTAAAGAGTTTAACTTAACGACAGATGTTTAAATTTTGCCATTGGTGCCGTACTGTCACAAGGTCCAATAGGATCCGACAAACCAGTTCTACGCTTCTCGTACGTTAAACGAAAGCGAAGTTAATTACAGTACAATCGAAAAGAACTCGCCATAATCTGGGCTACGAAATACTTTAAACCATATTTGTTTGGACGTAAATTTAAAATTTTGACAGACCACAAACCATTGCAGTGGATGATGAATTTGAAAGAACCAAATTCTCGTCTTACAAGATGGCGACTTAGACTTAGCGAGTATGACTTTACAGTAATTTATAAGAAAGGCAAAATTAACACCAATACCGATGCTCTCTCACGTATAGAGATTCACAATGAAGACATAAAGATGTTAATGAACGAAATTGACGAACTAAACTCGTTAATAGGCAACCCAAGCGAAGGTTGCGAACTCTTCGACTGAGACCGTACACACCAGTAACGAACACCCGATACTTGAAATTCCTATAACCGACGAACCACTCAATAAGTTTAATAGACAAATTCAATTGAATGTTGTTAGCGACGTTAAACGAAAACCATTGTGACTAAACCCTTCGATACCCATACACGTGTTAGCATTCAACTATCGGAAAATAGTCTCGAAGAAGACGTCATAAAGGCTGTAAAAGAGTATGTCAATCCGAAAATCAAAACAGCTCTTAATAAACCCACCTTTAGCATTATACAAAGTAATACCAATCTTACAGCATAAATTTAAAAGCTCTTCACTTAACCTTGTTTTAACTAAATTCGAGTTAGAGAATGTTAAGGAATATTTTACAACAAGACATCATTCGTCAATATCACGACGGTAAACCAACCACCGTGGTATTAATGAGTGTTACCTAGCATTATCTCGCAAATACTATTGGCCAAAATAAAAGACCATACTACAAAATTTATTAACGAGGTACCATCTGCGGACAGGCCAAATATGATAGAAACCCAGTAAGACCTCAATTTAATGTAGTACCACCTGCAACCAAACCTTTGAGATAATTCACATGGACTTTACAGTTCAAGGTGAAAAATATGTAACTTTATAGACGTTTTACAAAATACGGACAAGCTTACCATTTACGCGACGGAACCGCTACTAGTATATTACAGGTCTTTCTACAATATTGTACCCATCACGGTGTTCCTTAACAATATTACGACAACGGAACAGAGTTCACTAACCAACTATTCTTAGAATTTACTAGACTATAAGATAAATCACCATCGTATTTTAGCCCATTCTAACAATAACGGTAATATTGAAAGGTTCCATTCGACCCTTGGAACATATTAGAATTTTAAAATTACAACATAAGGACGAACCGGTCATCAATCTCATGCCTTACGCAATAATAGCCTACAATAGCTCAATACACAGTTTTACTGGATGTCGACCATTTGACTTATTAACGGACACTTTGACCATAGAGACTGTCTCGACATCGACATAACCAGAAACTACTACAGCAGTATGTACAGACGCATAGATCAAATGAAAAAGGTGTACGGAATTATTAATAGCACGTCACTAGCCAATCGCACAGCCATTATAGAGAGTAGAATAAGGACCGCGCAACCGGAAATAGAATACGCGCCGCAGCAGCAAGCTTTTATTAAAATTCATCCGCTGCCCGCCAAAAACCGCACCACTATATCTACTCATTCATACAGTCCACAGCACGACATACGTAGGTGATATAGGTCACTACCATCAATACAATACAATATATGTTCAGCAAAATCTACGGATTTACAGTTTGCAAAATTTTCCAAAATACTGAAAAATCTCTACCTGAAACAGATTTTTAGCATCTCGTAATGAAAAACTTTTCTAGTACTTTTTTACATCAAATTATTCGTGAATAGTTACTTACTCATTGATAAGTCTTTTTCTATCAAAGACAAGAATGTTTTCAAGAAATACTATTTTTGTTTAAATTTCCACAGAACTATTTTCACAGAAATTTTTTGTAAAACTGTAAATCCGTAAGATTTTGCTGAACATATATTGTGTTGTATTGATAGGTAGTGACCCTAGCTATCACCACCTGCAGTATGTCGTGCTATTTACTGGACAACCTGTATATACATCTAAAAAACGTGGTCCAGTAGCAAAATCACGGCTCAAGCGTGTTCCTAAAGCAGTTAATTTGTTGCAGGATGCTGCTAATAATGCTCCTTCAAAGGACTCAGATGACAGAGATAAAACTTGATAGTCTATCAGACGGACCAGGACTACTGCCGTACAAACTAGGACCCACGAAATTGACTACTCATTACCATTCGTTTTACAGTACGACCTCGATGACATTGAAGGTAATATCCACCTACAGAATCAACTACTGACTTTCCAGAACCGACTGACTAATGATACTTATTTACTATACGAAACCAAATAGATTATCTGTCTAACAAACTTGGCAAGGTGTTAAGTCATCTCAGAACCCTGGAGCCCAATAGAGCTAAAAGAGGTCTTATAGATAGTCTTAGTTCAGTCATAAAAGCATATCTGGTAACTTAGATTATACAGACGCGTTAAGATATAACGAGGCAATTAAAACCTTAAGGATAATCAACTGAGCGTTGCATCCGAATTCGATCAAAATCTCAGCTAAGTAAAGAATGGATGTCTAAGCATAGTAATGCAATTATTGAGATAGCGGAAAATCAAAGAAAAATTAATGAGACTTTGATACTTATATTAAATAGTTTTGCATATAGGCAAACTAGTTTAATTAAATACACTAAATTCGCGCGATTGTTAGAAATAATTAGTGATAATGTAGAGGACTTAATGCTAGAATTAATTAGAATAGAAAACACTTTAGCTTTTATTCGTGCATCTAGCACGCACCATTCTATGATAGATATAGATGTATTAGGTTCCATGTTAAGTAAGCTTAGAAGTATTTACAGCTCAGATCAGATATTAAATTTAGAACTCAGAGACTATTATGACGTAATAAAACCCAGCTCATACTACACGGAGAAACAAATCGTGTTCATCTTTAAATTTCCTATAACTTCTAGAGATAATTTTGATTTATATAGATTATCCATTGTCCCAAATAAAAATTCACAGGCCCTTAACCCAACCTATCCCTTCATAGCAACTAACGAGTTATCATTCGTGTACATAGAGACAGAATGTCCGAAGTTTAACCACTGGTATCTCTGTGAAGAACGCACTACCTATCAGATTCGAACACAACCCGATTGCATCCAAGAGTTGATCACCATGCAAGTCATACAAGAAGCCTGCAATCTTACTACTATCATCCTGTCAAAAGAAGCGATAGAAAAACTAGATGACCAGCATTATATCCTGTCCTTTCCACACTATACCAAGGTACAATTGTCTTGCGGAAGAAAAGAATTCACCATGCTATAAGGGAGTTATCTCATTACGATTCCAGCCAGCTGTCTTCTTAAAACTGCCGAGTTCACCATCGTCAACGACAATAATGAGATAAAAGGTCAACCCTAAAGCTCACTGACTACCTTTCAGATCTCCGGAACAAGCTACAGCATCTACCCGCATCCACCTAAACTCAATCTATCTCCAAGGATTACACAGCATCCAAGACAAAATTCTCATGCAATCACCAGTACAACCACGTGCCATAAGTGACATACTATATCATACGACAATTCCCTTTTATATCATATTATCGAGTGGAGGTATCCTTATCTTTGTACTGGCCACCCTCGCTACATATCAAGATGCAGAAAGGAAACGAGCAAAGCACAATCACCAACATCTAATTCAGAAGATCATGGAAACCCGAAATCCTGGCAACATTTTCCTGAACATACCAAATAGTTGCCGTTCTGAGGGTGGAGGAGTTACATATACCTATGATATGACGATCGCTGACTATGTACCTAGAACAGTTGCGTAAACCGACAGGAATGCAGGCGCAGCAATTCAAGCCACGTGCCGGATGTATAAAATATCACGTACTCAGTTACACCAGATTCATTCTGTTAGATTAATTAGCTATAGTAACATAATTTGTAATTATTATTTTAAATATATTTTATAAGCAAGGTTTTTTTTCGAAAGTCCGGCCGCAGCTAACGTAATTGGCATATCAACACTACTGGTTTCTTAATATGTCAAAATATGTTAGAAAATTTGTTGAGAATTGTATAACTTGCAAAGTAGCTAAATCAAGAAGCGGTAAATAACAAATAGAGTTGCACCCCATCCCAAAAATTAGTATTACTTGGCATACAATTGACATTGATGCCACAGGAAAACTCAGTGGCAAAAGTGATGTAAAAGAATACGTTCTTTTGCTTATAGATGCTTACACTAAATATGTGTTACTTAGGCATTCCTTGAGAATAAATACTGAGAGCGCAATTAACGCTCTTAAAGCATCCATATCTCTTTTCGGGATGCCTGTGCGTATAATAGCGGATCAGGGTAGGTGCTTCGCGAATAATGGGTTGAAAGATTTTTGTACTAGTCACAGTATCCAACTACATTTGATAGCAACCGGTTCTTGTCGCGCTAACGGGCAAGCAGAGCGGATAATGAGTACCCTCAAAAACATGTTGACTGTTGTAGAAGTTAGTCCGAATAGGTCCTAGCAGGATGCATTAGATTATGTTCAGCTCTCTATAAATAGCACGGTTCATAGAGTAACTAAGGCAAGCCCATTAGAGTTGTTAATAGGCAGAGTAGCTAGACCCCTAAATTTATTAACTGTAGACGATCATGAGGTTGAGGTAAATGTAGAAGAGATTAGAGAACAAGCTGATAGATTAATGAAAAATAACACATGTCGTGATAAATCACGATTTGATAAAAACAAGGCTAAAGTGACTTCATTTTCTGTAGGAGATTATGTTTTAATTGAAAATCATGAACGGAATCAAACCAAATTGGACGCTAAATACAAAGGACCTTATGAGGTCATTGAAATACTAGACGATGACAGGTATCACCTTAAAGTTTGAATTCTAATCGCTTTACAAGTACTCAAGGGCTTACGTCCACTCCCCCAATCTTATATCTCTACTGAGCTGGATCCATGTTTATCAGAAGACAATAATGGTAAGATCCTGTACTAGGCCATAACTTTTTAATTGAAAAGATAGGGTGTGAGTGTGTGTGTGTGTGTGTTTGAAATATGTGACGAACAGCGTGGTGGCTGCAGAGGTTGTATGCAAGCTATCTTAACGGCGGCGTGATAGCTGTTAAGGTTTTATGATAGGTGTCTAAACGGCGAGGTGGCCTTAGACGGTGCAGATATGGATTGTCTAAAAAGGCGAGGTGGCCTTAGACGGTGTGGATATGGATTGTCTAAAAAGGCGAGGTGGCCTTAGATGGTGTGGATATGGATTGTCTAAAAAGGCGAGGTGGCCTTAGATGGTGTGGATATGGATTGTCTAAAAAGGCGAGGTGGCCTTAGACGGTGTGGATATGGATTGTCTAAAAAGGCGAGGTGGCCATTTAGATGAAAAGTTGGCTGTTTGGATGGTTTAATGTGCGTATGGCGGAAGCTGTTGACATGAACAGAGTAAGTTACAAGTTAGTTAGAATAGATTCCCTTTTTTTTTGACGTTTTTTTGTAAGGCTGTACCTATTATAAGTAGGGTAAAATGTACTTTGGATGAAGTTATTGCGCAGAAGATATAACGAACACATGTTCACATTGTCAGGAGTGGCCGAACTATGTTACCTAAAATTTGTTTTGTCTTTACAGATAACGATGATGCTCGTTCCTCAACATCTCACGAGGACGCGTGAAACGTCAGGACAGCCGTGTCGGAGGAAGTAGTCGGAATCAAGTTGATTGCTGGTTTCATCGCGAGATATCGATTGTTCTGTAAAAATAATACTCTGTTAAATCTTAATTTTATTTTATTTGATTTGTTAGATTTTGTCAATGTGTAGAATCTTATTTAATCTCATTAAAGTTACTGTATTGTACTACATACATATTACGATCAATCAGAGCAGAGGGTAAGGCTCGAGCGGGGTCGAGGCACCATTTTGACGGTCGCCGCACGATTAAATTATTTAGTGTTGGTGGATCGCGGTGGATCATTCTTTTTTGGATTTTGTACGGCGAAGTCGTTAGATCGGTGTCGCGAATCTGCTGCTCGGACTTTATTTAAATTATATTAACGTTTTAAATTTGGGCCTACTAGACCCGTGACAACTGATGACGACGTCGAGGAGAATTGTGTTTCTCCGACATTATATATATATATATATATATATATATATATATATATATATATATATATATCGCTCTCTTGAAGAACTGCAGACCGATTTACCTTCTGAGCTGCGTCTAGGTGCTGTTTTCGAGAGTCATTACGTCCCGCACGCAGACTCGACGACTTCCAGCCTCCCGAACAAGCCAGTTTCCGAAAAGGCTTTAGCACCATAGACCACATACATACCCTTCGACAAATTGCACAGAAGTCCAAGGAGTATAATTTGCCACTATGTCTGGCGTATGTGGACTATGAGAAAGCCTTTGATTCCGTTGAAATTTGGGCGGTGCTGCAGTCCCTGCAGCGGTGCCAAGTTGATTGTCGGCATATCGAAGTGCTGAAGTGTTTGTACAGTAGGGCTACGATGGCTATCCGAGTACAGAACCAGAGTACGAAACCTATCCAACTGCAGAGAGGTGTAAGACAGGGTGATGTTATATCCCGATACTCACCGCTGCATTGGAAGACGTTTTCAAGCTACTGGACTGGAAAGGATACGGTATTAACGTCAATGGCGAATACATCACTCACCTTCAATTTACCGACGATATAGTCCTTATGGCAGAATCGCTGGAGGACCTAAGCACTATGCTCAATGACCTCAATAGTGTCTCCCAACGGATAGGTTTCAAGATGAACATGGACAAAACAAAAGTCATGTGTAACGTCCATGTCATACCTATGCCGGTTGTTGTTGGGGACACTAACTACACGAAGTTGTTGACGAGTATATTTAACTCGGACAAATAGTCCGACTAGGTAAGACCAACTTTGACCGAGAGGTCAATCGACGAATTCAACTCGGCTGGGCAGCGTTCGGGAAATTACGGCATATCTTCTCGTCAAGTATACCTCAAAACTTAAAAACTAGACTGTACAACCAGTGCGTGTTGCCAGTGATGACCTATGGAACTGAAACGTGGTCCTTCACTGCTGGCCGTATGAGGAAGCTCAAGGACGCTCAACGGGCTATGTAGAGGGCTATGCTCGGGATTTCTCTGCGTGATAAACTTAGAAATGAGGATATCCGCAGTAGAACCATAGTTACAGACATAGCCCATAAGTTTATTAAGCTGAAGTGGCAATAGGCCGGCCATATAGCTCGAAGAACCGACAACCGATGGGGAAAAAAGATTCTCGAGTGGCGGCCTCGTACCGGCGGACGAAGTGTTTCAGATTGCCATCCCATCAGACTGCTTGACTGAAGTGAGGGAATAAAAGCGCACCTCTGCTTGCGCACACACTCGTTCACTATAATCCTGTCCTGTGCAGCTTGCTAGTCTCAGTTTAGATGTCACAATGCACGGTGCCTATATCCATCGACTACCTGCATCTCTTATCAAGTTGTCACTCCATCTAGTGGAGGGCCGCCTTACACTTCGCTTTTTTTTATAGAATAAGGGTAACAAGCGCGAGCACACAGTCCCTGATAGTAAGTGGATACCGTGGCTCATAGACATCTACACTTATCTTCGATTAAGAATCAAAATGCAGATGCGTTGTCACCCCTGAGGACTAAGATGGAATCCCTCGTATCCAGTAAAAAGGGTCTCCGGTTCCCTATAATCACCATACGAAACACAGCAGCATTAAGCTGTTATTCTACGCTGGTATTCTATGAGAGCATGGCAATAACTGGTACCGTTAATAACTTACCGGTAGGAGGCTGCCACTCGAGAACCTTTCTTCCCCATTGTCGGTTCTTCGAGCTATATGGCTTCGAATTATATTATTTTTATGAGAGCTTTTTTTTGATTACGCTATTTGTAGTTTTATATCCCCCTTCTCCCCTTCTTTTTTTTAAAAAACGTTTCCCCTACACTAGGATTTTCTCCTGTATCATGGAGGCAGTTTACAAACATAAATTGCACGAGGACAAACATCCAGACCCTGAACAATTATCTGTAGGTTATACAAATACTTGTTCCGTGGGATCTGAAACTGCGACCCCAGCGCAACAACTCATTGCTAAGCCACTGCACCACGGAGCCGTCTCAGGTTTTAATTTGCAGTATAAAAGCACTCTGCGCAATTAAAGCAGTATGTAACTGAATATTGAAAGCAGCACATGCTACTAAGCAAAAGTGCTTAATTCATTTTTAATAAGGCTTGCTCCCTCACGTTCACGATAAAGAAAGTGTTTTAGCGTAAGTGGCTGGACTGTATGCTGGCATGTAATCTTATGTAAAACAATATGTTGTGTTTGTTCGCCTTTTATAATAAAATTTAAATTTTCAATTTTTGATATATATTATATACATATATACATTCATATTTCATTCATCATTGTATAGCAGCATTTATAGTATATATAGTATACCGGCTGTTACAAAACTACCCGTAAAGCCGAAAGGAGGTTAAATGGGGCCTTATAAGAAGTCCATTCACAATATTTAAGAACCGTAGTAACGCTGTATAACATACCCCAAAATATTATTAAATTAAATTAATTAATAATATTTTGATATGCAAATAATATTAATTAAATTAATATTATTTATATATAGAATGCTGCTATACAATGATGAATGAAATGTCACATTACGTAATTTGAATTTCGTTCTTTTGAATTGATAACTTCTTTAGAATCTCAGAGTATAGTATAGTATGCAATTACTCTTTTTTTTTTCAAGTTTAGAATTGTCGTGATTTGAAATGCGATAAAAGGCAAAAGTGACATTTATAATAACTTCAATTGAACATTTTAAAAACCCCTGAAAAGAACCCTACCGCAACTAATAAAACAGCTGATGACCTTGAAATGGCTGAAACGATTTTGCTAAAACATGTCTAAGAACCACCGCTAGAAAAGCTGCTTTTAAATTTAAAAAAAAAACCGCTACCAAATCGGTTCACCGTTTTAAGAGCTACGGTGCCTCAAACAGACACACATAGCGGTAAACTTATAACTCGTGGGTTAAAAAGAGACAAACGTATACATCTATAACATTTAGCCTGCGAAAAAATGAGCTAGAATGATACAGTGTAGACCGCGAACTCAAAACGTGAGAGAGTGAGATCGAATCTGCGATTCGACTACTGTTTTTTTAATATTAATTATTTTTATTTTAGTTAATTATATTAAACAAATAATATTAACCATATTGATTAAAATTATCTTAATATCCATTAATACCAACTTTCATAACGATTTCATAACTTTAGGCCATCTAGCATCTATTTTACGTACCACCTTGAGAGTCAATTAATTTTTTGACTTTACCTATAGAATGAAGCAATTACAAAGCAATTTAAATCCAAAGAAAATATTATTTTGATTATGAATGATGATATGGATTATAACATTTATTTGCTATAAAATTAAACTTTTATGTTATATTTTATGCTGCGCTTGTGATTGAAAATTATCATATTAAAAAAATGATTTGCCGTGAAATATTTTTATTTTATATTTCATTTCATTTGAAGGTTTCACTTCTATCGCGTGTGAACTGAACACTTCCCGATACATATTAATTGTATATATGCGTATGTCCTGTTTACGGATAATTTTCTGTAATAAGCACATTAACACTGTAAAATATCCCTAAATTTTAACAACACATGAATGCCAAAGAGTATGTTAATATTTTCTTAAGACATGTATATAAACAAGAAAACTTTGTTTCTTAATCTACCATTTTTTATATAAACATTGACTTTAAATGGGATTTCAGATTTTTATGCAGAGAAAAAAACGCAAATGTGAAAACTGTACATCATGAAAGTTTAATTTTTAAATTAATAAATAAAGTAAAGTAAAGTAGTTTACAGAGCGGCTGTTAATTAAGAGTTAATAATTAGTAAAACACCAATGACATTCATAACGCATCTGCATCGGTTGGGCATACTCATAATGAGGTTGTCAATATCCTGTTCAGGACTATTTTCACAGATCCTACTGAGATGCATAAAAACTTAATGCATGAAAATTCATTAGAGCTCTTCTTTGGAGCATATCCCAAGCATACTCAATGGAGTTTTAATCTGGGGATTGCGCTGGACATTCTAGGGCCGTGAAATCATGTTCGTGCGACCATGCTGTTCCCACCCAGACCGTTTGGGTAACGGGCATTCTCGTGCCTAAGCAGGAAATTTTGACCCATTTATGTTCGATGTGGCAAGACTATTAGTTCTAGCAGCTATGTATGGTATTTTTCAGCCATCATAGTGCCCTGTCGCACTCTTAGTAAAACATCGACCGAAATCAAAATTTGGCCAAAACGAGTTACAGTGAAATACCGACCTAAAAGAGCAGGCTCCATAACCCAGACTAAAAAAAAACAGCCCTATTCTTTACACATTAAAGTAAAAAATTAGATGAGTCTTTATTTTCCATCCCCCGCGCACCTGCTACCTTCGTCGAATAGTGACCGACTCAGTCTTACGCCGGCGGTCGCAGGTGGTGGCTGTGTTGAACGCCGACCGATTTCGAGATACGCCATTGTTTTACAAAAAAATAAGGTAAGGTTATTATGAAGTTCGTTTATCCAATATCGACCGATTTCCGATGATGATGATGTTAAGCCTTTGTTTTAGAAAGTATTTAGGTGGTCTGTTTGACTAATTTTGTATTGAGTCAGTATTTGATTAAAGCTTGCAACAGGTTTATTGACCGTTTTAGAGTTGAGTCTGTGTTGTTTTAAAACTCGTAATACAAATTTGCCCGTTATCAAATTCGGTCTCTCTTTACTTTAAAACATTAGTCATTCCTTTGGCGCATTTAAATTTAAGTCTTTGTAACACAAAAATGACAGGTAGAAATGCGTTTTATCTAAAAATATGTCTCTTTAATATGTAAATTGAAACATAATTTTATGGTTTAAGTCAAAACAAAATTACCATTGAATTTCATTATTTCTGTTGTAGATCTTACATTCATCATGCGTGTAAAGCAGATGTTCAAAAATTTAAATATAAATGAATTCTGGCAGACAGATTCTATGAAGACTTTGAGCTCTTGGGTCTGTTGATCGCTTCTTCAATACGAGCTGTATTAGTTGCGCAAGTCCCACATGCATTTGGAGATCTGTTCAGTTGTCTGTATTCTTCTGTCATATCTACCGAAGACTGCAGCTCATTCGTCAATCGTTCAATTAATTTATTCCTAATTTTCTTAATTTTACTATGAATTGATTTATTCATTTATTGATGATACATTTTTTTAAATACTAGTCAATTAAAACCGACATATATAATTATGTAACTGGGAGTTGCTGTTTAAAGTAAACGAAATTCAAATCGTAATATTAAAATTCGAGAAAACATTATAGGACCTCTCAGCTTCGACACTTCCTTTGGGGGCAGTATTTTGATAAAATCTGTTCTTTCAGCTTAATATCTGAAAGTTCATCGAAGAATTCTTTTCCTGCAAATTGATTTTTGAAGGAATTAGTAGTCTTTCTGTCTGAATGCGCTATACCGCCGTGATCGTAAGTAGCTTGACGTACTGCATGCACCTCCAACTCTGATAGCGTACGTCAGGTATCTCTTAATATCTCC